>CAUYUJ010022279.1:45000-67262 GCA_963575745.1 Prorocentrum cordatum | reverse complement strand
ACGTGGAGATCGGAGCGTCTCGCGATGCGCGGTCCTCTTTAAGCCCTCGCGCCGCCGCCCTGGAGAACGAGTGCCTCTTCAACGTACTCCAATCCGAGCCGGGCTGCGCCACGCGCGGCCTTCTTCGCGCCCAGTCGGGTGGCCTGGAAACTTCGGGTGTTGCTAGGAGTGCCCCCGGCCCAAGGTGCCCCCGGGATTTCTCAGGCCCCCTTCTGGCCTCCAGAGCACCCTCGCGAGGCCCAGAGGACCCCAGGGGCTCCAAAGTGGAGCAAGGAGCTGCGGGGCACATTGGGCCAGGGGCACCTTCAGCAACCCGCCACCGTTTGGGCGTCGCGCAACGGGGGGCGATGCATGGGAGGGCAGCGAGGGCTGCTGAAAATGTGCCCTCGAGGGCCTCTGAAGGGGGCCCAATGGGGAGGGCCCTTTCGGGCCCAAATGCGGGCCTTCCTAGAAGGGCACCATTCTCCCCCCCTCACATCTATCGCCCCCCCCCCTCCCCCCCCCCCCCCACACACACACACACTTATCACTCCTTTAGTAACCTTCGAAGAGTGAGAAGGGGGAGCAGCAGCACCGGCGGCAGGGGAGGGATGCGAGGGGAAGGTGGGTGATGGGTGGGTGGGCGAGGGGTGGGCGAGACACTCAGGCCTGCCAGGAGGAGGAGGAGAAGGAGGCAGAGGAGGAGGAGGAGGAGGAGGAGGAGGAGGAGGAGGAGGAGGAGGGGGAGGAGGGGGAGGAGGAGGAGGAGGAGGAGGAGGCGGAGGAGGAGGAGGATCGAGGTTCGTGGGATGCGAGGGGAAGGTGGGCGATGGGTGGGTGGGCGAGGGGTGGGCAAGCCACTCAGGCCTGCCACCTCCAGGTTCAATGGCAACTCATGGGAGCCTTCCGTACCATCTTGCCGGCTCTTGCGATTCGGCGCTAGTCGACGCTAAATCGACGCTCATCGACGCTAAACGGACGCTATCTCACCGACTCCCAGACGCTAATCGACGCTAGTCGACGCTACAGGCGGAATTCAAAGGGTGTACCAGGCTCCCATGCTTTGTTACCGTATCCAGGGCCTGGTTTGAAAGAAAGCGGGTGGGACCAAAGAAAAACGACGTCACCACCACCACCACCAACACCACCACCACCACCACCACCACCACCACCACCACCACCACCACCACCACCACCACTGCGAGGACCAAAACCCCCGACGTCGTGATTTTGTTCGCAACGTCGACCCCCAGAGGTCTCGACCCCTTGCCCTCAGGGCCAGTGCTTCATCCTGCGTCGTCTTCTGACGGTCCCGAGGCGGGGCGAAGGCCCTCGGAGGCCGACAACGGCGAAGAGCCTCCCGTCGTGACTTGTTCACAACGCGTTAAGGGGTCTGGGGAGCAACGGGGGGGCACTGCTGGCGGTGCGGCCCGGCCCCTCTCGCTCGAGGCGCCTCCCACCCCTCTCGCTCGGAGAGGCATCGTGGACCTCCTCGCTCGAGGTGCCGTCCCCGGGGCCGGGGCCGACCGTCCAGGGCCCGGGGAGGGCCCCGAGAGCTCGAACACGTAGAAAGAACACAAGACCCATTTTCCTCAGGACCCGCTGCTCCCGATGAGGAGGAGGAGGAGGACGAGGAGGAGGAGGAGGACGAGGACGAGGAGGCGGGGGGGGGGAGGATGTTTTCCCAACGTCAACATCAGAGAAAACACGCCACCACCTTCCAGACAATCCAGAGAGCAGCAGCGACGGCGGCGAAAGCAGCTGCATAAACATTCGCCGCGGAAAACGACAACGAGCGGGCGACCACACGTTGACGGGACACATTCCAATTACGGGCGAAAAGGGCGTGAAAACTGTTAAGCCGCACTTCCGGCTACGGGCGAGAATGGAATTAAAATTGTTATGCTGCATTGTTTCGCAGTCGAGGGAACTGCATCACATGTGAGGACGCCCTGGCCGTCAAGCAAACGAGGCCTATGGGGACGCCCTCACCACCGACTAGTCGGACGAGTCGGAAGCAGCATCGCGAGGGTCCACACCTTCGCGACGTAATTTGGCAGGCCTGGCGGCTCCCTCGAACAGTCTCAAATCAGAGGCGACTCTGCGTAGAGCCCCTGGCCAGGGCTGGTTTCCTTCTGTTGCGGGGGATGTGGAGGCTCAACCACCGAGGGAAGAGGACTTTCATCAGTGCCCTCGGCCGAAAGGTCCACACAGTGAAGGGTCACTCCATCCTCACGCGGGTGGAGGCCTCGAACGATGCGATTCTGGCTGTACCTCCTACGTATCATGCTGTGGTGGGCTAAAGAGAGAGGCCGGGGAGGGCAGCGATCCCGCAGTCCCCTCACCTGCCCTCCCGAATAATAGTACTTACACCTGGTGCAAACAACTACAAACGAGCCGTCCGAGCAATCGTACGCGGCCATTGTGTGCCCCAGGGTCCTCAACGAGTCGGCACTGAGCCCTCGGAGACCTGAGGGGCCTGGGCACTTGGAGGTTGGGGGCAACTTAGAGAGGGGGGCCCTCAAACAAACCGAGCGCTGCCAAACGTCGTGGATCCGACGCCAGTTGTGACATAAGCGGTCTGGCTGAGTCGACCCAACTGTAGGCCTGACCCAGGGCACTCCCGTCAAATCGAGATGAGGTCAGGAGGGGAGGAGCTTCGCGGCTAACTTCGCAACCACGCGCGACGTCAAAGTTTGCTGGTCCAGCTAACTTCTGCGGCGGAGGGTCCAGGGTGCTACGGCCCAGATTGGCCAACTGGTCGGCGTGGTGGTTACCAGGCCTTCGAAAACACACATATGCGGGCTGAGGAGTGGACGGCGACCTTCTCAACGTCTAACACGTGACGGACCTCTCCAGCGCGGGCCTGAAGCATGAACCCAGCGTGCACTCCTTTTGTGCGATAAGGGCCAACGGCAACGCTAGGCGCCAGTGGTTCACCACCGACTGACAGTCGGAGTAAATACTTGAAGGGCCACAAAGCATGTACAGCACAGCAGCGAAAATGCCGCATGCGCCTCCCTGGGGAGTCTGAAGCCATAGGGCCCACAGGGGCCCGTGGACCGTGGCCAGAATCTCGCCCCCAAGATCGAAGACGGCGGCCCCGAAACCAGCCCTAGACAACTCCCTGACCGGGTGGCGAAAACACGACCCGTCAACAGAAACATAGCCAGACAACGCGGTCCTGTCAATGCCTTCCCCTCCAGGGACCCGTAGACCCCCAGGGGCAAGACTCCGAAACGCAATCCCTTGGTCCGTCAGAGGTCGAGGAAATGAGCATCCAGGATGGTTGTAGATCCCCCCGGTGTGTACGAGGATGTCATCGTGCGATTCTGCCGCCAGGGCCGACCGGATGGGGCCGAGGCGCTTCCCCCGGAAGCTTTCGATCCGATCTTCTTGACAGGCTGGGCAACTCCAGAGGCGAAGCCGCAGCGCGTCGGGCTGTCGGCCGCGCAGTGCGCGCGTGGCATCGTCCAACTGATGCCCTAGCGAGAGCGCGCTAGTCTTTGTCCAAACTGCGTCGGCGGAAATACTCCCGACCAAACATTTTTCCCTGGCCGAAAAAACCCTTGAAGTAGAGGCCGACTCCGCGATGTCCACGAGCTCCGCGAGCGAGGTCACGGCCCAGCCGACGCGGGACAGCGAGAGCCTAAGGGCCATCACTAGCCCAGACACTCTGCGCCAAGATCTTGCGATTCCGAGCGAACACCTGCCCCAAAGACCTCCTGGGCTCGCCCCGAGAAGGCGCGTAATTATTCGAACGCCCCAGTGCGAAGAAGGCAGACTTCCTGAGCGCGCCGAGCCACGGGCCCCGCGGCCCCGAACCAGGCAGGGTCGTCTTCCCAAACCACAAGCCCGGAAAGGGACCTCACACAGGCCCCACGGGCGATGGCGGAGGCCGCCCCCCTTCTGGCCCTAAGAGACTCGCGGTCAGACACCCCGAAGACCGTCGCGCCGCGCAGAACCCCCTGGGATCGGATCGCTGCTGCAGATTTTAATGGCGCGAGCTCCGAGGTTATAGGGCGACGAGATCTATGCATATCCACTGCTCCTGGCCAGGCCAATCCTGAGCCCAGGAGCGGTGTATACGCCCTCCTGGCCTGGCCAGGGAGGCATATACACATCTCCTGGGCCCAGGATGGGCCTGGCCAGGAGCAGTGGATATGTATAGATCTCGTCGCCCTAGGTTAGGGCGCTGCTTCTTCGGGCGCCTGGTCTCCTCCGCGAAGGCGGCGGGGCGCAGTTTGAACTTGCTGGATCTCCGGCCCCTACGCCCGGCCAGCCCAGCTGCGGCGTCTGCCCCCAGGTTCGTCGTGACCGCGAGGCGCGGGCCAGCCAGGTCCCAGAGATGATGCTGGAGGGCCTTAGTTACAGCTGGGTTGGAAGATATCATCGCAATATGATCCTCCTCGACGCGAGCTTCCATGTGAACAGCGATGACATGGCGCAGCACGCCGGCGGCAGCGCGAAGCTCGCGGATGACGAGCGAGGGGGGCCCACGGAGGACAGGGTGTCGTCGATGTAGCCATCGAGCTTGGCAAATATCGAGAGCGGAACCTTATCGTCAGCATCGATCGAAAAAGATGCGAACATGCGTGGCAACAAAGCTGCGCCCAGCCACTATACCCTGGGAGGCGCACCAAGGACCGTCGACATACCCAGCCAAGGGCACGAATCGAGCGATGCGATAAGCGGCCAATGAGAGGTAGATGATAGCCGGCGGGAGACCGAGCCTCAAAGCGCTGTTCTCGCGACGTTGCAGATTGAATAGCTCATCGCACTTATGCGTGTCCCTCAAAAGGCCGGCGAGGACGTCGCTTTCGGCGACGTCCGCCTCTGCGCGGAAGGTCTGGCGCCATGCGACGTCTAGGGCTCCGCGATGATGGCCCGCCGCGAAAGACCCCCTCTCGTGAGTCAACCCCCATTCGAGGCCAATCGGCCGAAGAACTTTCCCCCGCGGACGGCGCAGACTACCAAAGACTCCGACGGGTCGCCGTCCTCCTTGCGCCTGGGGGGAAGAGCAATCAGAACAGCGTGGAGCTGCTGCGGGAGGCTGCCGAGGCCCTCCATCAAATAGACGAGGATGAAGACCACGCGGAGGCTATCGTCACAGAGCAACGCGTAGTGGCGCATGTGGAAGCCATCGATGGCCACCGCACTGGAGGACGCATAACGCCTCGACACGTCCCTGAGCGCGTCAGGGACCAAGAGGGGCAGTGGCACGATTGGGGGAAGGCCAGGGCCGACGGTGTCCCCGCAAACCCGGGGCTGTGAGGCCTCCAACCCTGGTTTGCAGCGGCCCCTTGGCCTGGCCGCCGCGAACCCCGAGCTCCCCAATTCCCTCGGGGGGGGGGGGGGGGGGGGGGGGGGCGCTGCGGGCCTGCCAGTGGCCCGCGAGCTTGTGGCTTCCATGCTGGAGCATAGCCAGCGGGTCCGAAACCGCGCGACCTTCGGCCGAGAGGGTGCTCGACGGTTTCCAGGCCACGGGGCCTTTCAAAACCGAGCGCGCCCTCTTCCCCCCTGTTCTAGCCGCGCTGTCAGCCAGGACATCCAGTCCTGCTGCGAGATGCCCTTGAACTCGTTGTTGCAATATCCCACTCCCTGCGCCACCACAGCCTTGAGATCGTCGAACTTAGGCCCCAGGTCACCAGAGAGGGGAATGGGCCTGTCCCAAGAAGAAAAGAATTCCCCAACCAGAGAAAACAGCGGGGGGGAGTTCCCAGAACGTTTGGCGACGCAGGCCGGCGGCGCAAGCAGGGCTTCAACGATGGAGGAGCCCGATCGGTCGAGCACCGCGCAAGAGGCCGCGATGCATCTGTCAAGGGGGGGGCCAACGCGGGCGCCCAAGCGGCGGGCGCAAAAGATCTCGGGACACCTTGGCCGTTTGTCCTCGCGCGAAATATTTGCCCAGAAAACCTGGGGCGATTTTCCCCTGGATCCGTGGCAAGCCAGAGTCAACCCCAAAATCGCACAGAGCTCTCTCTCTCAGAGGTGTTCGCCCAGACCATGTATAATTCGTCGAGGCGGCGCCTGGCGTCCGTCGCCCTGCCAGCATCGGCGCTGACCTGGGCCAAAAGACCCAGGCGAAGCCCTGGAGACCAGTCCGGAGGCCGAGGTTGGGGCCCGAACGGAGCCGACGCGGGGAGAGGCGGCGGCTTCCCGAAGGCCAAGGCGCGCAGCAACGCGAGCCTAGGGCGGAAGATGATGTCCGCAGGGCAGTGCTGGAAAAATCCGCCCCCGAAGCGACGTCGACGCTTTTCGCAGCTTTAGCCGGCCCAGGCGAGACCACGAAGAGATCGAACCTTGTGGGCGGGGACGCCAAGAACGTGGGCCCCTGCGGCGCCAAAATTTGCCCCTGGAGCTTCGTCCCGAAGTCGATCGCCTCCGGATCTTCTGGGGGGAGGTTGAAGCCCCCCCCGGCCATTGCCCCCCCCTCCGCCAGAGAGGCCCCGCTGCCCATGAGCGAGAGGAGGTGGAGGGTCGCCTCCAAGAGGCCGACGGAGCTGATGAGATAGCACGACGGCCGCGTGGCAGGGCAGCCGCCCGGAGGGTGAACGACGCCCGACACCACGCGATGTGGAGCGACCAGTGCGCCTTCAGGACGTTCATGGAGTCCAAGGAAGTCCCGTGCCAAGATTGCCGCGCCCCACGAGACACCGCCCCTTCGACCAGGAGCGGCGGGGGCCCAGAAACTTCCCCATCCCCTCGAAGAGCACCGCTGCGAGGCCCTGTCCAGAGCCTCGCCCGCCAACAGCTTATGTTCCTGGAGCAAAAGAACATGGGCCCTCGACGTTTCGATCCACTCGCGCATGGAACGCCAGGAGTTCCCATCGAGCGTTTGGACGTGCAACGAAAACTGCTCGTGGGGGGGGCGGGGGGCCCGGCCCCCTTCCCCCCTGCCGCTGCCGCGGCAGAGGGGGGGGGGGGACATTTTGAAGCAACTCAGACGCTCGCTGCCTGACATCGCTCTGCCCCTCCACTGCTGGCTGTGCGGCTTCGCCTGGGGCGCCTTCGGCCTCGGCCGCTGCCGGCTGCGCGCCTGCGGCCGCAACTGCGGAGCCGCTCCCTGCAGCGCCCTCGCCTCCGCCTGCTGCTGCTGCAGGAGAGCCACCGCCGCCATCTTCCACGCGCTGCCGCTTGCTGGCACAGCGAAGCATGTGCTGCTGGTGGAGTTCCTTCGCCTTGCGCGCGGCTTCCACCAGGGGGCCCAGGAGGTCCTTGGCGAGCTGCTGAACCTCGGACCCCAGCTGGGCGCGTCGGGCCTCGATCTCCTGCTTGTCAGCGTCGGACATCTCGCTCTCCAGGCTTGCGTCGGCCAACAGGGGGCCCAGCTCGATGCACTGCCCGAGGTCGAACCCCTGAACGACCTTGTCGATGAGTTTGAGCGCGGTCGGTGCGGGGGCAGCCTTCGCAACCCCGCGACTGCTGCTGAAGTTCCTTCAAGTTGCTCTTGTACTTGGGATCAGCCTCCTGCAAAACGGACCGAAGATAATCGATGTATGTAAGCTGATTCTGCAAATCAGACTTGGGCTTCTCGTGCTTGTCAAGTTCTTCTGCGAGCTTCGCCTTTGCCTTCTCGACAGCTGCGTGGCTCTGCTGGGTACGTTGATGTACTGGTACTTCCACTGGGTGTTGCTGCTGATGAAGCACAGCAGTCAGCTTTGTGTATTTCTCTGCGCTGGCCAAATTTCCTGCCTTGCGGGAAAGCTCGCTCTGCCAATTGCTTGGCCTCCTGCACGGGTCGTTTCGGAATGGCCCCCACGGGCAAAGGGCGTCCCTTGCCGCCGTCGCCTCCGCCGCCGCCCTTGGAACCGCCCTTGCCGCCACCATCCGCTTTGCCGCATCCTGCTCCCGCACCGCCAGCGCTGCCAGCGTCAGGAGGAAGAGAGCGAAACTGAGCATCGAAGACCCCAGGAGGCGGAGCGGTCAAAGGGCCGTGAAAGGCTGGCGGCTCGGCGGCGGCGACTTTCTGCAGCTGGCCGCCACAGTGTTTGCAGAAGCGCGCCTTGGCCTCGTTCTTGTTGCAGCCGCAGGTGACGCACTTGATCGTGGGGCCCCCTGTTGCTGAGTGCTTATCCTCCTTTTTGGGGCGTGCTGGAGTCCAATGTCAGCTGCCATCGGATTCATAGTTTGCAGTCCAGTCCCGTTGCCAAGGCGCGCCGCAATAGCGAGGGTGGGACATGCGAGAGGAAACTGCTGCAATCGATCCGAGCCAATGGCCTGTGGACGCAAAGTGCCGTTCTGAAGTATACGTCAACAACCACAGGACGCCAGAAACGCCTGTGCCAGAACGGCCGGGGGGGAGGAGGAGGAGGAGGAGGAGGAGGAGGAGGAGGAGGAGGAGGAGGAGGAGGAGGAGGAGGAGGAGGAGCATGGCGAACCACTGTTTGATTCTCCCTTCTCCGAACGGGGGGCATAAAGGCGACACGGGCGGGCAGGAGGGCGCAGCAGGCGGGCGCCCGAGGGGCGTGCGCCCGAGCGGCGGAGCGCTCGCGGCCCGCCCCGAGAGGGCTGGGAACGCGCGGCCAGCCGAGATGCCTCGAGACAGTGCAGGGCGTCGGGGTCCATGACCTCGGCTGGCGCTCCTCTAGGGAGACGAACAATGACGTAAACATAAAAAAACTCGGAGGTCCGCGCGGGTGTCTCGCATCGGCGCTGCGCGGCACGGGCGGCGCCAATCCGAGAAATCCGCGGGGACCTCCGAATTGTCATGTTTTATGTCATTGTTCGTCCCCCTATCCTCCACCTGCGTCAGGGCTCGGGCTAACCAGTGTGCTTCGTTTTCGCTCTGCTGCGAGACGAGATCCGAACGAGAACGGCCCACGAGATCGCCCAAACATCGTTTAGCTCGAGCCCTGGCCTGCATCCTCCTCTTCCTCCTCCTGCTCCTCCTCCTCCTCCTCCTCCTCCTCCTCATCATCATTATCATCATTATCATCATCAGCAGCATCAGCATCAGCATCAGCAGCATCAGCAGCATCAGCAGCATCACCATCAACATCAGCATCAACATAATCATCATCATCATCATCATCATCATCATCATCATCATCATCATCATCATCATCATCACCATCACCATCACCATCACCATCACCATCACCATCACCATCACCATCACCATCATCATCATCATCATCATCATCATCATCATCATCATCATCATCATCATCCATCACCTTCTCCCTCTTCCAAGTAGCCGAGGTTGGAATCTAAGGGGGTGTGGGGCCTGCCGGGGCCGAATGCACGGTGGCGAGAGTGGAGCTGTGTACCCTGCGCGCTAATGTGACGGGAGCCCCGATGCATACAACTGTCGCCACGGAAACAATTGGACCTAGGACATAATATCATCCCTCAAGAACACGCGGCCCTCCGCCGGCCAAAACACACAGAACATCCAACGGTACCCTCCCCGGGATGCACAAGAACATCCAACAAGAACGAAAAACATTGGGGCAACCTTCCCGAAACGACCTCGATATTGTACCTCGATCCAGCTGTAATGCAACAGGTGTGCTGTGCTCAGGCTTGTATGCTGGGCGGCGATCAGAATCGTCAGGACCGAATACGGACTTGCGGTGGTTGATCAGCCGTGTGCTGGGAAGGAGAACTTCTAGCCTGCACGTCGCTATTTTGCCTGCGCGCTCACTTGAGTAAACTGTAGAGACTGTAGCGGCCAGAGCCCCAGCGAGGCTCGTGTTGGGACACGCTGCTGCTGACACGTTAGCTGGGGCTGGAGCGACGATCAAAAACGTGTTTGTCGCGAGATGACGCAGCGACCTTACAGGGTGGCTTACGCGGGCCACCAGCTCGGAAAATAACAATGGAGACGAGGATGCTCACGCGAGACCTTACGCGAACAGCTTACGCGCGACTGTCGGCGAAATCGAATCGGTTTTTTGCGTCGCTCACGTGTGAACAGGATGCCCAGGATCGAGCCCGTGCTTTCCAGGTTGAGCGTATGGGCTACTGAATGCGGATGAAAATTCTGCTGAGCACCTTGGAGACTCTTCAGGCTGAGCACGAGTGTGAAAAGGCCAGGGTCCCGACTGAAACACCCTGGCCACTGGCCCCCGCGCTCCCATGATATGTAGCGTCTTTCAACTCGCAGCATGTGCTGAATGAGGACTGTCACCCTTGAAGGAGATGTGAGGGTTCGGCATCCATCACCCAAAGAAGCGGATGTCTGAAGTATCCGCGCTTCGCTTTAAGTTGTGTGGACGGCGTCCTGTGGAACGAACCCTCTCTTGGGCAGCAGGTGCACATCTTCGGGGGGTGGGCCGATATGACCGTTCACTTACATTCGCCACCGGGCCCTCGAGCACAAGTTGGAGTGTCCTCAGGTCCCTTGCTCGATCCCCTGAACCCCAAACGCTCAAATCTCCTGGGGCTTGGCACGGTCCCGCGTGGCTCCCCCGAGTGGTGGAGCATGACTTTTTGCAACCAAAGTGGGGGGCAATACGGACCAAGACACCTCCAAGAGCTGACACCTCCAAGAGCTGGGCCACTCGGTCCAAGAAGCCCCCGAATCACCACGCGGTCGGTCCAAAAAGTCCAAGATGGCCTCCGGTCGGCCGAAAACGCGCCTGGTGCCTCCAAGACCATCTTCAAGAGGTCCCCGAAAGGACTCTTCGGCCTTCACGGCCTCTAGACACTACGCCGGGCTGAAGATTTGGTTCTGCGACTTCAATGGGTACTACGCCGCTCAATAAACGGCTAAGGTTGTCCCACGAATGTCGCCACGTCAAACCATCTGGATTACCTGCTTCGTACTTATCAAGGTTTATGGCCCAATGTTTACGACAAAAACGAACTCCGTAAGCGAACATCGGCAGGAAATCCCGTTTAAGCTGTTCCAGGGTCTCTGGATATCCCACACGGTGGCATTATGCGCAACTCCGTAACTCCCACCAACCAGCCTCATCATCCTCATCACCCTATACCTCTTCCCCAACGATGATGCCGTTGCACGGGCTCGGATCATGTGGTGATCGCAGCGTCTGGCCTTCCTCCATCTCTTCCTTCACATCCTCATCCTTTCGCTTCCCACCTCCCTCTCCCCACCCAGTCACTACCCTCCTCATGCTCACCATTGTCCCTCTCTCATCCTCGCAGTCTCTCCTTCCTGCTCCTGCTCCTGCTCGCTCCTGCTCTTCCTCCTCCTCCTCCTCCTCCTCCTCCTCCGTCTGCTCCTGGTCCTGCTCCTGCTCCTGCTCCTCCTGCTCCTCCTCCTCCTCATCCTCCTCCTCCTCCTCCTCCCGCTGTTTCCCCGTTGTTTCGCGCGCCATTGGCGTCAAGCCCCGTGGCGCCCCGCGACGGCCGACGGCCGCCGGCCGCCGCTCTCTCCAGCCGCTGGCCGCTGGACGCCCCCTGTCTCTGCCGTTCCAGCAGCTGGCCGCTGGGCACCCTGGCTTTCCAGCTGCTGGCCGCTGGGCACCCCTCTGTCTTCTGCATGGGGGCGCCGTCTTCTTCGGGCGCCCCTGCCTCCGGCTGGGGGCGGCGCTGCCCTGCTGTGGCGCAGGCGGCTGGCAGCAGCCCTTCGGCGCATGCACGCTGCTGCCGCCAGCCGGGGGGCGTGGCCGCCCCCGCGGGGCCCGCAGTGGCTCGTGCGGACGTGGCGTCCAGTCCGCCTTCCTCGCACGCCTGGGCAGGCCTTGCGCGCGTCGGCCTGGGCCTCTCCTCGTCCTTCGGCTCTTCTGCGTGGTCTCCCGCGCGCTATCTTTGAGCAGCCAGACGGCTGTGGTCTCCACCTTCCCGTCTGGTCTTCTGGCTGTGATGGGTGCTCGTGCGGGTGTGGCGTCTCGCCACCTTTCTCGCACGCGGTGTTTCAGGTTCTTCGCTGTCCTTCGCTGCTGTCGTCGTATGGCGAGCTGGTCGATGTAGGGACGCCACGGTATGGGGTCACGTCCTGGTGGTGTGAGGTTGTTTGTTTGTCGTGGCCGTCCATCTTCGCTGGTGTAGGCGCAGGATGCTGGTGGTGAGCGTATGGAATCGTTAGTGGGTTTCGTGATGGTATGCTGTGGGTCAGTCTGTTGTGCCGTGGTAAGTATACACGTGCAGGGACACATTCGGGGCTGCCTGATGTACCTTGGTTGCCAGCTCCGTTTATATCACTGTGGTGGATGGTCGGATGCTGGTTGTTGGGGTGGTGGTGTTTGTGGCTGGTGTGAGGGCTGGTCGATTTCCGTAGTGCGTGATGGTCGGTCGCTCGTATGTGCTGGAAGGTCGATTGGGTGGCTGCTGTGTTCGCTGGTCGGTCGGTTGGATGGTTGCTGGTGGATGGTTTGTGGGGCGTCGAAGAAAAGGGCGTGCTGCGAATTCAAGGTTTTCCGTTCCAGCTCTCACGGCCTGACTGAACAATGGCTCGCGTGGGTAGGTGCAAGGAGCATGCCGTCAAGATCGCAATGGAAGCGGTCAGACAAAGGGTGACAGGGGTGAGGGTCGGTGGCTGCTGGTTGGTCGTGTCGGTGGTGGCTGTGGCGCATGCCACACGCCAGCCTTGGCCGTTCTAGTGCCTGGCGCAGGTCGATAGTCTTGATGGGTCGTCAAGGGTGGGTGCGATGGTGGTCGCTGCACATCTCGCGTGACAAATATGGGTCGAGGGGCTGATCGAAGTGGAGGCAGTCGGGGTCGATGTGCACCTCCTCCTCTTCCTCCTCCTCTTCCTCCTCCTCATCATCATCACCATCATCATAACAATTATCATTGTAATTCTCATCATCACCACCATCCTCCTCCTCCTCCTCCTCCTCCTCCTCCTCCTCCTCCTCCTCCTCCTCCTCCTCCTCATCATCCTCATCCTCATCCTCATCCCATTCCTCATCCTCATCTCATCATCATCACTCATCCTCATCCTCATCCTCATCCTCATCATCATCATCATCATCATCATCATCATCATCATCATCATCATCATCATCATCATCATCTTCATCATCCTTTTGCGTTGACCAAACGTGGCGCTCGAAGCACGTCGCGTTCAGTTCCTCCTCCTGTTCCTCCTCCTCCTCCTCCTCCTCCTGCCCCTGCTCCTGCTCGTGTTCCTGCTCCTGTTCCTGTTCCTGCTCCTGTTCCTGCTCCTCCTCCTCCTCCTCCTCCTCCTCCTCCTCCTCCTCCTCCTCCTCTTCCTCCTCCTCCTCTTCCTCAGCCTACTCCACGTCATCCTCATCCAACCAACGGTGAAGGAACACCAGGGCGCTGGGCGAGCGGGGCGCAGGACCGGCCAGAAGCGGAAGACGGAAGGCCAGCAAAAGGGGCCAGGCGGCGGAGCGGAGGGCCAGCCGGAGGGGCGGCGGGCCAACAGGCGGGGCGGATGGCAAGCGGGCCCCCCTCTGTGGGCGATCAGTGGGCGATCGGCCTGGATAGACTCCTCCTCCTCCTCCTCCTCCTCTCCTCCTCCTCCTCCTCCCTCCTCCTCCTCCTCCATCATCCTCCTCCTCCCCTCCTCCTCCTCCTCCTCCTCCCCCTCCCCCTCCCCTACCCCTCCCCCTCCCCTCCCTCCCCCTCCCCCTCCCCTCCCCCTCCCTCCCCCTCCCCCTCCCCCTCCCCTCCCCCTCCCCTCCCCTCCCCCTCCTCCCCCTCCTCCTCCTCCTCCTCCTCCCCCTCCTCCTCCTCCTCCTCCTCCTCCTCCTCCTCCTCCTCCTCTCCTCCCCCTCCCCCCCTCCCTCCTCCTCCCCCTCCTCCTCCTCCTCCTCCTCCTCCTCCTCCTCCTCCTCCTCCCCCTCGGGGCCAATCAGAGGGCGACCCGGGGCCGATGCGTCCCCCCCCGGAGCCTACGATCGGAGCAGGGCGGCTTCGGGGGCTGCTGGAAGTGGCCCTGGCCACTAGCATCGGGTGTCAATTGCGACCGATCATAATTACTGCAGTTCCAGAAGGGGAGGGGGGGGCACGGCCACCGATCGCCCGCCGATTGGCCCCGAAGAGGAAGAGGCACGACCAAACCGAGGACGAGTGCGCAGAGCAGCGGCATGAAAGAAGCATAGAGCAGGAAACGGACGAGCGCGCGCAACACGACGGTGAGACAAATTGCCAAAGCGGTATCTAAGACGACACCCAAAGCAGGCATCGTCAGAGGAGAGGGGTGGACGGGGGTACCCCCCGGGTCCCCCGTGAGGGGGTCCTTGCCCACCTTAAGGGACCTGAACTACTGCTGCTAATACCTGCAAACCGCGGGTGGCAGGCACCCTATATCCACGTTGTCCACTTGTTACATACACATCTTTTCCTGCCCCTGAAAGGAGGCCCAGGGACATGGCGACGGCCGCCGGCGGCGCTGCATGCGGACGCAGGTGCAGGAGAGCGCGTGGCTGGGAGTAACTCTGTGGCAACACCGGAGAGGGCACGCGCCGCGGCCACCACGGCCAACGTCGGGGGCGCCGGGGTAGCCCAGCGCGCTCTCGACGTCGGCGCTGCGGCGGGGACGGCCGCCGATGCGACCATGCGCGACGCCGAGGGCCAGCCCGCGCGACGACGCAGACGCACGACGGGAGGCAGGACCACCTGCTGGTGCGTCAGCTTTCAGCCTGCCCGCGGGAAGCAAGCCCATTGCTCGCGATGCACGGCGGGATTTGACGCAAGGGAATGGCGAGTCGCGGCGGCTGTCACCCGCCCCGCGGGCTCAACGTCCCACACGGGCAACGAGTGGCTCCACCTGGTATGCGTGGATGGCCCATTGCCTCCAGCCTCGGGCATCTTGGGATACACGCAGCTCGCCGAGGGAGAGCGCGAGAACCTCGAGGCCGCTCTCGAGGCAGGCGCAGGCCCGACCCTCCCGACCCAGGGGTCGGCGGCGGACCAGGCACCGCAGGTGGGCGGGGCAGGAGAGGGAACCGGGGAAGCCCTGAGGCCCCCTCCTGCCCTCCCACCGGCGGCGCCCACGCACGCCCATGGCCCGAGGCAGCCTGATGACCCGCTTCGGGTCGCGGAGGCTGACCTGCCGCCCCTGGCAGCCATCCTGCAGCCCCCCCTGGATGCGCAGCCAGGTGGGCCTGACGAAGCAGAGAAGGATGACGGGCAGCACGATGACTGCCTTGATGAGAACCTGAGCCCGGAAGATGTTTACCACGAGATCGGGTTCGCGAGCCTGGAATGGCGGGACACTGCGAGTTGGGAACGCATATTGCTCCGGGGGGCCCCCACGGCGGCCATGATCTCCGACAGCATGGTTGCAGCGGTCAGCCACGTCAAAATGAAGGCATGCCTAGCCCTGGAGCAGGCCCACGCGAGCCGGGATGGCCTGCCGCCAGCCACGCCAGAGCGGCTCTGGAAGGTGCCCGTAGCGTTGGACGGGCTCCTCTTCAGCGAAGGCTCGGCGCCCACGCCGAGCACGCGGCGCGAGCGGCTTCAGGAGCGCATCAAGTGGATCCTTGCAAGCCAATGGGACGCGGCATGGTTGTCCACGGAGGACCACACGCGCCAGGGCCCCGCGACGGGCCGAGGCCGAGAGGACAAGCTTGAAGCTCGAGTGCGCCGAGTCAGAAAGCTTGCGGGGGCAGGTGAAATGCCCCGTGCTGCGGCGGCAGTCTGGCCGCAGGGTGACATGGCAGATGCAGCGGCAGTGGTCCGCAAGTCCCACCAGCCCTTTGGGCGTGAGTGGTTTAGCGAGCTCTCTCTGTCCCCACCCCCCCTTCTTCCCCTCCGGGGAGGGGTTTACCCCTCCCCCTACCCCCTCCCCCTGGGCCTGGAGAGGGCGCCCCGCGGGTCGTTGGAGGGGTCTTTTTCGACTCCTGGGAGGGCCAAAAAACGACGACCCTCACGAGGATTCTGGCCCCGAGGGGGGGGAGGGAGTTTGGCGCCTGAACTCGTCGTTGAAGCCAAAAACATTGATTTTACTACGGTTTCGGCCCCATTTTGGCCTTCTGAGGGGGCCGCGCTCCTCTTCCTTCATAGCAAAATCATTGATTTTACGAAGGTTTTGGGCTGATTTTGTCCTTCTCAGGGGTCAGCGCTTATTAGCGCTTCTGAGGAGGTCGCAAGAAACCCCAAGATGGCCCCAAGAGGCCCCCAGGAGGGTCCCAAGAGGCCTCCAAGAGGCCCCCCAGAGGCCCCTAAGAGGTCCCCAAGAGGCCCCCAAGAGGCCCCCAAGAGGCCCCAAGAGGCCCCAAGAGGCCCCCAAGAGGCCCCCAAGAGGCCCCAAGAGGCCCCCAAGAGGCCCAAGAGGCTCCAAGAGGCCCCCAAGAGGCCCCACGAGGAGCCCGAACGACTCACACCAGGACGAGGGGCCCGAACGACTCACACCACGAAGAGCCCGAACGACTCACACCACAAGGAGGGGCCCGAACGACTCACACCAGGACGAGGCGCCCGAACGACTCACACCACGAGGAGCCCGAACGACTCACACCACGACGCGGGCCCCGAACGACTCACACCACGAGGAGCCCGAACGAGTCACACCAGGAGGAGGGGCCCGAACGACTCACACCAGGACGAGGGGCCCGAACAACTCACACCACGAGAAGCCCGAACGACTCACACCAGGACGAAGAGCCCGAACGACTCACACCACGAAGAGCCCGAACGACTCACACCAGGAAGAAGGGCCCGAACGACTCACACCAGGACGAGAAACCCCAAACGACTCAATCACGAGGAGCGCTTTCTCTCCCTCCTCCTCCGCCTCGTCCTTCTCCCGCTCCCCCCACAAGGAGGATGTACAAGGAGGCGGGAGGAAGGAGGAACAGGGGAGATATGCGGGGCCAAGCGGACACACGCCTGAAAAACACGACTGTCGGCATGCTTCGCAAGAGTTGCTGCTGTGAGATGGGCTGGTGGGGATACGCGAAGCGTAAAGAATTTCGTATTGCACAGATGCCTGACCCACCCCAGCCTGCCGCTGGGGGCCTCCCTCCAGGCGCCGGGGCAGCCCCGCGCATGCCTGGAGAAGCCCCCCAGGGGAAGGAGATGTGGCCATGGCCCCCGCGGAAGGCGGGGAGGTCCGCCTCGCGCCTGGAGAGCGGCCAGGGGCCGCCGAGTTGCGCCGCCGAGTGGCCACGCACCTGAAGAGCTAGTTTGGGCGCCACCCCAGGCGAGGTGGCGCTGGGCCAGGGGGCGGACGCCACGAGAATTTGGTCCCCCTCAAGACGGACGAGGAGGGAGCGGCAGCAGTGGCGGACACGTTCGCTAGGCTCGCCACTGGCGACCTCCCCCAAGGAGCTCTCGCAGCGCTTGCGGCCGCCCGTCTCGCGGGCATCCCGAAGGCCACTCCTGGAGACGTGCGCGTCTTGGCCGTGGAGACGTCACGAGGCGGATGGTGGGACGCAGCGCGGCTAAGATCTTCCATGCTGACATGCGCACAGCAGTGGGGGGGCAGCAATTCGGCCTCGCCAAGGACGGGCGCGGTGCGTTGCGCCGTCGTTTGTGCACGACGGCGAACGCCCAACCTGGCCGATGGGTCGCGGCGGTGGACCTCGGGGATGCCTTCAGCAGCACCGCCGGGGAGTTGGTCAAGGAGTCGATCCACACAGAGATCCCAGGCCTTCGCCCTCTAGCTGAGGCCCGGCTGCAGGACTGCACCAACCACGTTGCGGGAAGCGGGGCACAACCAGCCCAGTTGGTCGCCCAGATCCGCAGGCTGGACCAAGGGTGCCCCATGAGCCCTGCCTTCTATGCGGTTGGCACCGCAGACGATTTGAGCTCGGGGAGGGCCTCAGCGCGGGCCGTGGATCCGCAGGAAGACTCCTTGGCGCACCTGGATGACACGGACTTCGCGGGCTCGGCGGAAGCGGTATTTCATGGCCTGGAAGCCTGCCAGGCACCCACGGCATGAAGCTGAAGATCTCCCAGACGCAGATGTGGCCCCCAAATCCCCAAGCGGTACGACCGCCCCAGTACACTCACTATGGTCAGTACCGCGTAGACAAGCTCAAGGCGGCAGGCTCGACGCTGGCCTATGCTGACCAAGGCGTGGACGTAGACTGGAGGGACGTCCCACTCACAGACATCGCGGCACCGGAGGGCCTAGCCGAGGAGACGGCGGCCGTCGGTGCCAGGGCAGCCCCGGGCGCCGGCGCGCCGCCGTCGTGCGGCCAGGCATTCCTAGACAAGCAGGACAGCTACTTCCGCGAGCTGCTCATGCTCCACAGACATGGCCTGTCTACATTTGACGCTTTCCAGCTTGGGCAGATCTGGTCACGGGGGGCCTGCGCACACATGCAACGCGCTCTGCCGCTCACGGAAGCTTGGGCCAACCGAGTGGATGACGACGTGGTCGCCTTCTTCTGTGGACTGCTGGGCGTAACTACGGTCCCGCGGGCCCAAGTCTTCATGAAGGTCAACGAAGGCGGGTTTGGCTTTGGGAGTGCGGCGCAACGTGGGCCAGGGGCGCTTCTCGCTGCCCGGGAGTCAGGTATCCGCGCAGCAGCAACAGAGTTGCAGGAAACGACAGCGGTAGGCCCCTGGCGCCGCTGGCCAGGCTTGGAGCGAGCTCTCTCGGCGGCTGAGGCCATGCAGGCTCGCCTGACTGGGGGGCGCGCACCCCAGGCGGATCGGTGGCAGGGACTCCCGGAGGGTCGGGCTGGCACGGGCCAGAAGACTTTCACTGGCACGGTGCGTGACCACATCACCAAGAACGACCTGACTGCCTTGCCCCCGGTGGCAGCGGCGGCGGTGCATGGTGCTACTGGCCCCTCTGCGGGCGCACGGTTGGAAAATTACGAAGGGGCCTCGCCCCTTGCCGACCACGCGTTCTGCATCGCGGCCAAGCGGCGCATGCACCTGCCCCCGCTGCCAGCGACGGGCACGTGTCAGACCAGGCGGGCAGCGCCCACCCGCGCTTTGGCGCAGACGGGTCCAGTCTGCGTGCGCGATGTGGACGTCCACTGTGCGCACGCATTGAGCTGCGCCATGGGCGGCGGCCCAGTGAGACGCCACAATGCCGCGCGTGACGCCGCGGCGCTCTGGCTCCGCGAGATGGGGCACCAGGCGCAGGTGGAGCAGGTCATCCAGGAGTGGCACACGGAGGCGGACGGCGCGGCGCTTCTGGACATCGTGTACCATCGTGGGTTGCACGGACGCGTATGCCTCGACATCAGCTTGGTGCACTCTGTGGCGGTTGCACAATCAGGCAGGGCCCACGAAGCGGTCACCCAGCGCAGGGAGACAGCGAAGCATCGCAGATACTCATTCCAGGACCTCGTGCCTTACGTCCTGGACGTCAATGGCAAATGGGGAGCGGAGGCGGAGGCCTGGCTGAGGCGCATGATTGGTGAGCTCCCTGAGGGGGAGCGCCACGCCGCTAGCCCTCGGTTGACAGGGCCCTGCAGGGCCAGGTGGCCGAACAAATTGCTCTCGCCACAGAGGACGTCGTGCCGAGCGCTGGGGCAGCCCCGCGTGCTCGACATTGACTAGGTCCCACATCCATCCCCGCTCCCTGCCCCTGCCCACTGTTCCATCTGCCCCATCCGCCATTGTCTCTTCTTTCCTTGCTATTTGATTGTCTTGAGCACGGTTCACATGAAGGCGAAAAAACTGCCAGCGTGCCCAAAGTATTTCAGACATGCGATGTCGTCTCTTGTGCGTCTAGCCCATCAGGAGCGCAGCGGGCTGGTGACTCGCTCTGCCAGTGTCAAGTGGCAGGGATCGGCGACCAGGGTCGGGGTAGCCCCGAGGGGCCCGTGACGGCGTGCCTGAGGAGACGACGGGCACCTGTGACGCGAGTGTCCCCCTCCTCTCTTTCATGCCTCCTGCGGGCGCTCTGAACTGGGGGGGGGGCGCACGCTTTTTGCGCCCTCGGCCCTGCTCTTTGTCAAGACGGGCCGGTTCAATATCTATAATCATGCCCCCGTTTTTTTTATTTCGCGCGGGGAATCTGCCTCCCTCTGTCAGCTTGGTGCATCGCCTTTCTTGTCTCCCCCATCTCAACCGCAGCTGTTTGGATCACGCGGTTCACACGGCACAGCGACACCATGGCGCCGAAGCTCCCGAAGCCCGCTGCGACGTCCTGGCCAGCAACTACTCGCCCCGCCTCAGCGAACCACGACCCCGCGCCGTTTCGCGAGGCGCTCAGCGCCAAGGCCAAAGCCAAAGCGGAGGCCAAGGCCCGACCTAAAGCACAAGCCCAACATGAAGCCCCCGGGATGCAGGCGGAGCCACAGATGGAGATTGACGTGGCGGAAGCCAACGAGGGAGTGAACATGGGCATCGACCCGCCCAGCACGGGGGCACCGCCAGCCACGGAAGATGTCGCCATGGAGGTGAGGCGCCCGATGACGGGGGCTGAAGTATCGGGGGGGGCCCGCGCGACTCGCCCCGACCAGAGGGTGGGCCTCTCCGAGAACGGCACGTTCCCGAGTGACCTCGCCGACATCTCCGATGAGGAATTCGCGCACGTTCCCGCCGTGCCCAGCGCCTCAGAGGGGCCTGAAGCCGAGGGGCGGGGAGGCACGGGGGCAGCCCTCAGCGCCTCCCCGCCCAGCGGCGCGAAGGCCCCCATGCCTGCGAAGCACGCCGTTGCAACTACACAGGCCATGCTGGATGTGGCATCGCACGCGGGTCTCACGGAGGACCAGAAGAGCGGGCTGGCTAAGCTGACGATGGCGCTCAAGGCCGCGCAGCTGCGGGAACGGGTGGGCAGGGGGGCCGCAGCCGGGGCCCGCAGCGATCCAGGCGAGGCTGCCAGCGCAGCGGATGACAGCGAGACGAGCAGCAATGCGCCGAGCGCTGCCATGACCGACGGGGTAGGGCGGAGCTCCAAACGGAGCCGCCGCCGAAGCAACAAAGCAGCATATGGACAGATGCAGCCGTGGGCGGAGACGGACGCCGACACCCGCATGAACGCAGAAGAGATGACGCAGGAGCAGCACGAGGACATGGGCTGGGAGTTCAGCATGGGGGCCTACTGGGCACGACCCCAACGGCTGGGCTGGCGCCGAGATTGCGCGGCCCTGGATGACTGGAAGGTCATGAAGATAGAGTGGGTCGAGGAGCTGTGGGGCGCCGAGATGGCCCGCTACGTGCAAGCGTTGGAAGCGAGCCCCAGGTACCCGAGGCTGCGGTACGGCAAGCAGAACAGCCCGTGTGCCTATTCATGCTCCAGATGCGTAGCCAGGTATGAAAACACAGATGAACGGGAAGCAGTCACAAAGGCTGCGAGATCTAACAAAGGCGCAGGTTCAATCCAACACTCGCGGGACCGTGTGGCCAAGTTCCAGGAGTCCTTCAACGTACTCAAAGAGAGCCTGGACATGCAGGTGGGCTACGCGCTCACTGGGGAGGGAGAGCTGGCCTTGCGGCGCGCCACGAAGGGCGCGCGCATAGGCATCGACAAGACCGGCAGGGGGGCACCACCTGCCACGGAGGAAGTCGCACAGGAGGTCGGCCGCCCAACGGCGGTGGCGGAGGTGCCAGGGGAGCCCTGCGCGCCTCCGCCACCAGCCGAGGACAGCACGGCCGACTGGGCGACGGCGGCGACGCCGCGCTCCGAAGCGTCAGAAGAGCCCGAGGGCCACGACGGGAAGCGAGTGGGAGAAGTCGCAGACGCTCGCTCTCTCATCAACATGGGCGACCCCAAGAACACGCTCAAGCGGATGGCGAGGTGCTACGCCATGGTACGGTACGAGACCCCGCGGGCCCACATGACGGGGGGCCCTCGGAGCCATCCTCGAGAAGCAGGGTGACATGATACGGGCCGCGGGCTGTGCGAAGAGCATGGAGACCTGGTTCGAGAAGCTGGGCACCTGCGTAGAGGACAGCAAAAAGTTGCGAGCTGAAATCGAAGGGAGGGGCGGCGCGTGCACGGCCGAGGAGGGTAAGGAAGGGCTGCTGGAGGCACATGAGCGGGCGGCCGCACATTTGGGCAACAAGAGGGCCTTCAGGGAGGAGCCGGGCGGCGATGCAGGCGCGCGGGAGGCCTACCGCAGGATGGCTGACTACTCCGACCAACTCTTCACGGACGACCAGTTCACGATGAACATGCACTACAAGTGCAATGCTTACAAAACTGCGGACAACCCAGGAGGGCGCGAGTCCCTAATCCGCGCGGACCGCTGAACACAGCTTCACTCCCTGGAAGAGGAGGCCGAAGGACGGAATGGCCAGCGGTCGTACTGTCACTGCGGAGTTCGGTACACCACGAACTCTGGCGCGTGCATCGAAATGATTGATTGACCACGCGACCAAGCCACCGAAGGCGCGGCACCTGCAGGCCAAGTTCCCCGAGGAGGACATCAGGGACCTGAAGACCCTGCTGCGGGCGGGCAAGCTCAAGATGGACGGCATCACGGTGATCAATCCTGCGGATGTGTTGAAGCACCTTCCGCAGGTAGAGCCCTTGGCAGTGGGCACAG
>CAUYUJ010022279.1:15000-40000 GCA_963575745.1 Prorocentrum cordatum | reverse complement strand
CCCGCCAGGCATCAATTCCAGGATGTGCCCAGGAGTCCAGGGACCAGGCGGAACATATTCAGGAAACCCTTGCAGCAGCGAAAGATCCACCGGCGGGCGAACCACACGAGGAGGAGGAGGACACTGAGGCCGGAGGATATCCATATCAAGAGCATGTCGAGCAAAGTCAACAGACCATCCAGGGAGATGCATCACCTGATAAACGCCAGCATTCCACCGACGAGCCAGAGATTCGCCCAGACGCCGAGCAAGTTCACGCGAGGTAAACGTGGCTTCACCAATAGACGGCAGCGTAGCCTCTCGAAGTGCAGCAACTTTGGACTTGACCCAGCGCGCAGCACCACTGCGAGTCGAAATACGTTCACGCCAAGACCGCAACCGCATAGAATTAGCGTCGTCGATCAACGAGGTAATATAGCCGAGGGTACACTCAGCTGCATCCCGCCGATCATCATGAAGTTGCCTGCGAATTTTTTCCAGAGCCCGTCCAGCTCCGCCGCGCGCGGGCCCGCCAGCCATCCTCCGTGGGAGGGTTGCCGACGGATCTGCACATGTGGAGCACCAGCTGCAACGTGCCAAATCCGCCAGGCCAGATCAATATCATGAGGTAGAGCACGCTCGAAGGAGGAGACCGAGGCAACAGACCACGCACCCATAGACACAGGCTCATCTATCACCCACCTGAGCGGATCATGGAAATCGGGCCGCAGCCCCAAAGATACAAGAACAGGGCGATGTTGAGCACCCTCGACTGGCGGCAACACGGTAGCGGACGCCGAACCAGCCAACAACGTTGAGATCACCGCGCCATCGATCGTCGTCACCCACTCGGAGGTGGCAGGATTAGCACGGAAGGTTGCACACGAGGGAAAGACAACAACATGATCACTCCCGTCTTCTAGGTAAGGCCTCTCGTTCAAGTCGCCAATATCCCAGGTCAAGGTGTGTTGTGATTCAAGCGCGAGGGAACCGTCAAACCGACGCCTCTCAGCAGCACTGCCAGAATGCGCATGGCGATGACGGATCAAAATACGATGAGTACCCAATTGCATGGCAAGTCGTTGCACTCGAAAATCTGCATCAGCATCTGTCGCAGCAATCGGAGCTACATTAAGCCCATGGCGCACCACGGTACAAAGCCCACGCTTCCCCACCAGCACATAGTAGCCGAGGGACGCGAGGTCAGCACGTAAGATATGCACCTGCCCATGAGGAAGAGCGCACTCTTGAAGAAACAGAAAGTGAGGAAGATGCTCACCCAGCAAGGCGAGAAGTGCAGTACGTCGGTATGTATAGCTGCCAACGTTAAAGGTGACAGCCGCGAGCGTGTTCGTGACCATGGTGATTACTTCTGGATCTCCGCCAGCCTCGTCGTCCGACGCAGGTTGCCGGTAGCACGGCAACGCGCACGGCGGCGTTCAGCATCATCACGAAGAACATGGTGGACAGCCTGCCGAAGAAGAGCCGCGCGCGCAGAGGGTCGAAGCTTCTCACCCGCAGTCTTCTGAGGCGCAGGAGCCGCGGTGCAGCAGTCATGGCGGTTGCGATACCAAGATATCAAAGAACGAGTCGTTGTCTGGCATCCTGCACACCGTAGCCGAGGAGCACGCCAGTCTCCAGCAGAACCGTCGGCAGGGTCAACTTCCAAGTGACATGTCCATTCAGGCACACGCTGTCCGAAGGCAGCAACACGCGCAAGATGATAAGCACGGCGAGTGGCATAGACC
Organism: Prorocentrum cordatum; assembly: GCA_963575745.1. Taxonomy (NCBI): domain Eukaryota; class Dinophyceae; order Prorocentrales; family Prorocentraceae; genus Prorocentrum; species Prorocentrum cordatum. The sequence goes on along the minus strand of CAUYUJ010022279.1, from coordinate 38,273 downwards.
TTGGCACGTACCTCAGGGGACTTGCTGATAGCAGAGAGGCGGGAGCGATGTGCAGCACCTGTAGAGCGGCAAGCCTCCAGAAGTTTGCGCCCATCATCGCCATGAGCCAGTATATGAGCCCGGCGCACTGCTTCAGGAGCGTGCCCATCACGCGGGAGGACGTACGGGCTTAGCGGGCACTTCCAGTCTTTGAGCATAGACTCCCAAGTACCCAGATTATATTCTTGAATTCGTTGGTGTCGCGCTTCGCGCCGTGAAGCCCAGGACCGCATGATGCCCAGAGTACGAAGCTCAGCGACACGCTCAGGACGTGCGTTCGTACCCGCCCACGTCGCGCACGAAGCAGCAACACAGAAACGTTCAGGAGCACACTTGGCTCCATCCCCCAACCAGTGGCGCGGGCACCGAGTACACTTGGCACCATGAGGGAGAAGCTCAGGAGAGCAGCACCACGGGGCCGTGCGCGCGACTCCACGGAGCTGAGTAGCCTTCTGGAGTCTGGCGGGGCCCCAGCTGATCGGCGGTGACTTCTCTAGGTCAGAATAATAAGCAGCAGGACGTTTGCGAGGGCATATAGCACGAGCACGTTGGACCTTGCTATTGGTAAAGGTCGATGCAGCACCAGCCTGTTCGCCCTGAGCAAGCCGAACAGCCTCAGCGTTAGCACGAAGACAGTGTAGGGCAAAACCTGGCGCCTGCCGCCGAGAGACGGGAGGCCGTGGCGCGAGCGTAGCAGACCGCGTCGTCGCCGTCCGTGCCCGCAGCGTAGCAGTAGGACCCCCTCCAGAGCCCAGGGTGACGTGAGGTAGAGTCGCCGCCGAAGGAGCACCACGGGAAGCCGCACCCAAGGTACGCGCAGACGCTGGCCGAGAAGGCGGCGCCGATGCACCTCGTGAGGATCTCGCCGTTGAAGGTGCTCCACTGGAAGCCGCTCCCAGCGTGCAGGCAGAAGCAAAACCCGAAGAGCGGCCACCGCCCTTGCAGGACCAGTCACGCAGGTGCTTGCCAGAGCCCAAGGAATACTGATAGCAATGATCAACTTCTTCAATGTGTTGTCTGCGAGCAAGAGAGCAAGCAGGATCGGTGTTAGATTCAAGAGGTTCGTAATGCTTGTCACGGAATAGCATCCAAATCAGTCCCTCCCCCTTACCAATCACAACAGTAGGCTGGTTGGGGCGAATGACCACTATCTTCAGAGCCCACTTATCTGCAGCAGCAAGAAGATCAAGCTCTCCCATCCACGCGTCGGGCTTCCCAAGGGCGGCGAGGTAGGCCGTCAAGGAAGCGCACGGTCTGCCTTTGGGGTCCATGCGGTCCCAGAGCGGCTCGAGGACGGAGGACTTCTTTTCCATATGTGCCACAAGTTGGGCACGCAGAGCACCAGGTTCATGGGTACTTTTCCGAGCCCGCTTGAACCAGCAACTCAAAGTATGAAAGCCACAAGCTCCATCAGTCGGAACACTGACGACCTTGAGACCAAGAGCATCAAGGGCTTCCACACGTTGGGTACGATCACCGACGGCAGGTACACCAGCGCCCGCTTCAGAAGGAGCAGCAGCTGCATCAGGACTCACCCGCTGGCGTTTCGCAGTCGAAACCTCCGTAGCAGTAAGATCACTGGCAGCTATCGTCGCAGCCTTGTCCGTGGTCGCCGCAGGCGAGTCCCATCGCATCGCACTTGGCTTAAGATGTCTCAAGCTCTTCGCCTTCGGGGGGGGGGCGAAAGGGCTCGAAATTCACATAATAGTCGTGATCGTCACATGAAGCACGTACCGTAGCCGCAACATTCGCACCCCCAGGATTACAGCCACGAAAAATAAATGAGGCCTGCCGAGAAGTTGCACGCCGTCGAACAGTATTCAAGTCAATCTCGGGCCAGCCGTTCTCCTTCAGCCATTCACTAAACTGAGGGATCGTGATTGAGGGCGGTAGACAAGAGACTTTCCATGAAGTTACATTCGTACCCTGAGGCTGCCGAAGGCCAACAGACGCGGCATTGGAAAACGCCAAGCCCAGATATGGAGAAGCCTGCTCCGCCAGCCCACGCGCGCGGGCAAGAAGATCAGGACCAGATTCCCCGTCGAGGCGCTTGACCCACTTGATTTGTCCGACAGGAGGCGGAGGCGCGCCACCTTGAGGAAGAAGGCGACAGAGAATACCAGTAAGGCCGCTTGCCGCCTCCACGGTAGTAACATGCTGTGCTAACAGGCGAACGCTGATGGAGATGATCTTCCCGTCTTCAGAGCGCCGAGGACTGAAGAGATCAACAACCGCATCTTGAGGCAGGTGTAGAGACCGTAGCCAAGCCGTCGTCGCAACCTTGAAGTTGGAGCTGTGTTTCTTCCACGTGGCGGGCGTGACCAGGTCCTGGAAGCAAGCCAGCCGCAGGACCTTAGTGGCCTGTGCCGTAGGCAGGGCCTTCCCCGCCTGAGCCTCCCACTTGAGGTGGGGAGTCGTAGCACCAAACTGCCGAACAAGAAGAGGCGTCACCCGCGGGACCGCTTTCGAGTCCAAGGCAAGTGCACGAATTGGGACAGAGCCATCGAGCTGCCTGTTCAAGACCACCGTGACCGTCGCGCCCTCAGGTAGCTGGTAGCCCAAGAGCCCGTCAGGATAATAACTGACCACACCCACGACAAAGTGTTGCCGAGCCGTGATCGTGAACAGTTCATTGAAGGCATCCGTCAGCAGCTTGCCATGCCAGTGGTCAGCCACCAGCGTCGTGGGTGTGAAGGAGGTCGCCTTGCGCACCACAGCAGCATAGTCCGTCTGAGCACCCAATTCAGTAGCCTGAGCTTTCTTTGGAGAAGGAGCCGCCGCCTTAGCTTTGGTCTTCGACTGAGCCGTCCCACTGGAACGCGTCCCGCTGGAAGACTTCGCCGAACCAGATAGCTTCCCTGCAGCAGCAGCAGCAACAAGACGTTGAAGTTGGCCCAATAACTTCGAGGCCGTGATGGGAGACTTATCCACCTTCGGCGTCATAGCACGTTCAACAGTACGTTGTAGAGCACCCAGCAGTCCATCCTCCTTCTTACGCTCACGCTGGGCGCGCTTGCGCTTGGCCTTAGAAGGACGCGCCGCCGAGGTCGAAGCCGAGGGAGGGGAGGACGAAGTCGACGGCGTGGACTGAGCACCAAACTTTTCCAAGAGGGCTTGCAAGCCCTGCAGTAGCTCCTTTTCCTTAGCCTTGGCGGCCCTGGAGTGTTGACCACCATCACCACCTCCACCACGCATCATGGACCCAAGCCGTTGACCAGGGCCCAAGGTGAGTGCCGAGCGGCCCCGCAAGCGAAGCCAGGCAAGGAAGATCAGCACGACGGTCGTCACGACAACGAACACTCGACACAGAAGTTGCAGAGGCCCAAGAGACGCCACTACCGAGGCCCAGGCACAATACGCATATTGAAGCACCGCTGCCATCCAGAGAATCAGATCGCCCACAGGATCAGAAGACAGAGCCACACCATCCCAGACTAAGAATGGAGCTGAGCCCAGGCCTCCGCATAGGAGACATGCAGAGGCTCGCTGAGGTAGAAGCCCGCGGAGTAGAGGCTTGCGAGGGCGGAGCCGCCAACGGCGACGAAGGTCGGGAACCCGCCCACCACGCACATACCGAGCAGCAAGGATGCGCCGCCCGCTCTTCAGGAGATAACCTCGACGAAGACGAGAAGAGTCAGCATGACGATGTACAGGCACCTGCGAAGTTGAACCCAGCCGTGCTCGCCAACTGCCTAAAAGCCCAATGCAGAAGACCACAAGCACGCTCACAAGGATGGTATTAGGAGAGCTGCTTCCCACCAAGCAACTCTCGAGCAAGGATACGAACATAGTATGTATCCAACCCCAGACGGCATCCTCGGATGCCCTCGTAGCAGTAGATGTTGAATAGATCGTGAGCCCACTTGTGCAGGGAAGCAGGCTCAAAATCAGGAGGCTCCAGGCCAGGCTCGTCCCAGAAGTACGTGTCGTCGAGACTCTTGGCGTCCTCGCCAGGCGAGGCCCCGCACTGCGCGTGTCCCTGTTCGGGTCGGACGCGGTCTCCTGCAGGCAGTGCATAAAGGTGTACCCCGACGGCATTTGACACCAGCGAGGCGGTAGGAGGAATACAGAGATAGGAAGAAGCAGAAGGTCTGGGGAGGCAGCCTGGGAAGCGTCGGCTTGTGGAAGCTTGTGGAAGCCAGGGAGAACCTAAAGAAGCCTCGGGAAGCCTCGTCCGCGGAAGTTCTTGCTAAAATTGATGTAAAAAGGCATCCTGGGGGGGGGGGGGGGCTTTCGGCCGAAACAAGTTCCACCCGAGGCAAGGGAAACTAAGAGAAGACATGTGAAAATACGAAGAAGCACAGAAAGTCTGGGGAAGGCGGGGCGAGATGGAAGGATGAGGTAGGATGAGGTAGAAGAAGGCAGGAGGAGGCAGGGAGAGGAAAGATGAGGCAGGAGGGAGCAGGAGGTTGACGCAGCGACGGCGTGCCAGCGCGGCGCCGCCAGCGCAATCGGCACTGCGCCGGGTACAACTGTGAAATGCAACAAGTTGTGCCCCGAAGCTCTTCGGCACCAAAGAGGCAGCAGAAGGAACGAGGAAATAGGAGGAGGAGGAGGAAAAAGAGGAGAAGGAGGAGGAGGAGGAGGAGGAGGAGGAGGAGGAGGAGGAGGGAGGATATCCGACAACGCAGGAGGTGGTGGGAGGAGGTGGGACGAGATGGGAAACAGGATGAGATAGGAGGAGGCAAGGCGGTGTAGGAGGCGCAGAAGCGGCAGGAGGAAGAAGGAGGAAATAGGAAAAAGCATGGGGGGATACGAGAAGGTGGGAGGACGCAGGGGGGGGGGGGGGGGGGCAAGATTGGAGGAGGTAGAGCGAGGTAGGAGGAGGTGGGAGGAGGTGGGAGGCGGCAGGGGGAGACAGGATGAGGCAGGAGGAGGCAGGGGATTGGACTCGTCCTCCAGAGGAGATGCGTGGCCGCCTTTTCCGTGGGCGGCGCCAGGTTCCCGGGGGGGGTGACCGTGCGCGACCCCACGGCAACCCAGCTAGAGCCCGCCTTAGCAGTCTGGTGCGGGGCAAGAGGGTGGAGCGGGACAGCAGCCTCCACTACGTCCAGATCCACCCCAACCATAGGTTGTCGCAGGCCAGACAATAGCTGAGCCGCAAGAATGGGAACTGGCCAATCGGAGGGGCCAGGAAGGCCATCGGCGATTGGAGATCTTCCGTGACCTTTCGACCCAAGCCCTAGCATCGCACGACGCAGGCGCGAGTCTAGACATCGGAAGGAAGGGGGGTAGCTTCGACGAGCCCAGCCTGGCCCAATCCCGCCTTCCAGCAACGGAGGGGGGGAAGGGGAGGAGGGACGCAGGCAAGGAGGACGAACCGAGTGGGGGAGGGCCATTTCCAGAACCTGGCCGCCGCCATCTCGACATCTCTGGCGAGGGATGCCGCCTCTGCAAATCCAGCCTCCCAGGGGCGGGCTGCGAGGATCCCGCGGACCGCCGGCTCCCTGCAGGGCAGCGCTGGGGTGCTGCGGGCTGCCCAATAGGCCGCCCTCGCCGCGCTCGTGCTGCTGCAGCTGCCCAGGATGTGTAGGGTGGGGCTCAGGATCTGCCCATCATAGCAGACACGCACCTGCCTCCGCGCCCTCGAGCGGGCGCCAGATGAGTGGGTCAGGACGAGGCGCTGGCACCCGAGACGGCTCAGGGAACGCTGCCCAAAGAGAACCGCGCTGGGCTGGCGAAAAGAAAACGCGGCGGATAATTTTTTCTGGGGCACAAGGCCCAACGACAGCAGGGCTAGCACACCAACACGCGTTTGCAGCCGTTGTCGCAGTGTTGCGCTGCACCTGGCCTGGAGCGCACTGCGGACATACGCTTAATACGCTGGTAGGGCGACCTCTCCCGCCGCTGCGCCCTCCCAGGCGGGCCAGTCTGGGAGCCCCACTCGTAGAGCAGCGCCAGCGAGACTGTCGCCCAAGATCGCCAAGGGGACACGTGGGCTTGCAAAAACGAGCATCTGTACAGGTCCCCCTCAGGCAACAGCCATAAGACGGCCCTGCGGGAGGCGATGTCCTGAATGGCCCTAGCCGCCCCAGCGAGCGACCATCTCAGTTCAGAGACTGCCATGTCGCCACTGCGCCAGGGATGGCCCCATCGGAACGCTTTTGCCCAGCCGTCGCAGGCGGAGTCCAAGCGCGTCAGAGCTCCCTCGGCCACCTCCCGAAGCGGAGTGAGGCTTCGATCTACATGTCGAAGATGTGCGCCGCTGCGGCCGGGGGGAGGGCACCCGCCGCTGCGCGGCCAGCCAGGGCGGCGCATCTGGCAGATGCCGCGCCGATCCTCGCTTCCAGCGCCCCGAAGAGGAGAAGGTTCGCGGGCCACTGGAAGCCGAGCCACTTGTGTCTGGGGGCAAGACCCACTTGCACCGGAGGGCGGCCAAGTAGTGGCAGCTGGAGAGGGGGAGCGCCAGCAGCCGCCTCCCGCGCGGCCTGGGATCCACGCACCATTGCCGCGTGTTTGGACGCCCTTGGTGCGCGGTGATGCCTTCCATCTGCACGCCCAGTCTGACGGGACGTGGAGGGAGCGCCTCCCCCCCCCCACAGGAAGACGCCAGCAGAGCTGGGTCGCCCGCGTGGAGCAGGGCCCCCATCCGCCCGGGCGCGGCCGCGTTCGGGGCAGCGAGGGCCGAGGCCTCCAGGTCCGGATCCTGCCGCAGAGCCGCGTGCGGGGGTGGCGGTGCTTTCGTCGCAGGCGCGTGAAGCAGGCGCTCCACGAGAGCCTGTGCCAGACCATCTGTGGCGGGACCAGGCCAGCGGCATCAGGAGGCCCGCCCCAACACCGCACCCCGCCTCCTGCAGGTCCTGGGCGAGCGAGTCCATGTACGATGGGAACGCGAGGGGCCCAATGGCGGCGCCCCCCGCGATTCCTTGCAAGACTGGAACGTATCCATGCCAGTGTGGTTCGCGTGGACAACATCTTTCTCAAGCATACTTCGTAAAAGGGCCAGCGTGCCGTCCGAGACTCCTGCCTGCGTCCCGAGGCGGGCCAGCAGCGCCTCTCTCCTTGGGGAAAGCTTTCTGGAGGTCCCCAAAAATGACCCACAATGGTCGGCCTTGGGCTGCGGCTCCCGCGACGTGGGAGCCTCGCCTGCACGTGAGGATGCCCATGGTGCCCACCAAGAGCCGCTGGAAGTGCTGGTCCACCAAAGCATGGTCGTACCACCGAGTCCGCACGACCCTTGCTGTCTCTGGATCTGCACACAGTTGCCGCAGTGTGAGCAGCGCGCGTATCCACCATTCGTAGTGTTCTGCCCCAACCGAACTGAGGCACGAGAGAAGCAGCTGCAAAGGCGGAACATCTCGGGCACAGCCAGCGTCGAACCTTGCGCAGGACAAAACAAGATGCGGATAAGCGGTGCCCACTGGCTTCGGTGGGAATATCAAAACCTTGAGCCAGGAAAGGAGAGGAGAGGAAAGTAATGCAGCGGACATAATCGCTGAGGAGACGAGCAATAACAACTGCTCTCTCCACAATGATGAGACGTCGCCAAAGAAGCTCAGTGGGGAAAAGAGCGCAGAGGGGGGGGGGCTGAGGAAAGAGGCGAAGAGAAAGGCAGAGGCCCGAATCGCTGTTTGACAGTCCTGGGGCCCGGCGACGGCACCCGGGACGCCGAAACTGGTCGAAAACCTGCCGTCGCGGTTTCTCCACGGCGTGAGGATGACGAGGAGGAGGAGGGGGAGGAGGAGGAGGAGGAGGAGGAGGAGGAGGAGGAGGAGGAGGAGGAGGAGGAGGGAGCCTGACCGAGCAGAGCGGCCCAGTGGCCGCCGGCGCGGCCAGGGCAGGACCTGGAGTCGCTTGGACAAACCACCGAGTGAAACACGCATCGAAGATAGTCCACCGAAACATGCATCTCGCAGACGTTTCAGCAGCAATCCGCCGCACATTCCTTGCACGGTCGCCCTGGGCCCAGGAAGAAGAGTAGGGTCAGGGAAGGGGGAGGAGGGAATGAAGGCCATGGGAGCCCCCCCCCCCCCCGCGAGCGCCTCCGACTGGAGGTCCTGCAGAGAAGCGGCCATGGCGTCCTGAGGACCCCGCGCGCTTCTCTCGGCACCCCACCCCTCCTCCCTCACCCCATTACCCTCCTCCTTTTCCTCCTCTTCCTCCTCCTCCTCATCCTCCTCCTTTTCCTCCTCCTCCTCCTCCTTCTCCTCCTCCTCCTCCTCCCCCTCCTCCTCCACCTCCTCCTCCTATGATTATCATCGTCAATTTATTACTACGTGTATTAATATTATTATTACGATTGGTGATATGATTATGCTTATCATTATTATTATTATTATTAGTAGTAGTATTATTAGTAGTATTATTATTATTATTATTAGTATTATTATTATTAGTATTATCATTATTATTATTACTATTATTATTAGTATTATTATTATTATTATTATAATAATTAGTATTAGTATGATTAATAATAATATTATTATTATTATTAGTAGTAGTAGTATTCTTAATGGTAATAATATTAGTAGTAGTATTAGTACGAGTCTGATTGCTTATTAATAGTATTGGTAATATGATTATTATTCTTATTATTATTAATATTATTAGTATTACTACTATTAGTATTAGTAATACTATTTGTACTGATATCATCATTTTTATTATTATTACGAATATTAGTATTACTATTAGTAGTAGTAGTAGTAGTAGTAGTAGTAGTAGTAGTGGTATTGGTATTATTAATAATATTCTCATTCTTCGTGTTATAGCAGTTATTAATATCATTCGCTTCTCCGTATTGATATTAACATTATTGTTCGCATGTTTACTCTTATCATTACTAGTATGATTAGTAGTGTTCGTATTACTGTTCTTCTGTTATTCGTATTATTGATACTTGTCTTATTTTTGTTATTAATGTTATTCTTCTCATTATTAGTAGTATGGTCCTTCTTATTAGTATTCGTTGTCTTCTCCGTCGTCTTATTATTCTTATGATTGATACGATTACGAATATTAATATCATTTGCTTAATTACTACTACTATGCCTCCTCCTCCTCCTCCCCCTCCTTCTCCCCCTCCTCCTTCTCCTCCTCAACATCATCGTCCTCTTCCTCCCTTTCCAACGTCTTCCTCATCCCTCCTTCCTGATCCCTCCTGTTCGTCCTGCTTATGTTCTGCCGTACCGTCATTATTATCACCATCCTCGCCCTCATCCTCATGTCAACAGCACCATCATCAACATCACAATCATCATCATCAGCACCATCATCACCATCAGCATCATCATCATCGTCAGCATCTCCAACGTTCGTTGTTTCCCAAAGCACCTATTGTGTGGAGCGTGCGAGGAAAAGCTGAACGCTGGCCACAGAGCGGCCAGGGGCGTCGGGGCGCAGCGGCGGTGTCTCTGCCGCGCGGCCTCAGACAGCCCCAAAGACAGAGAGCTCTCAACTGTTTTTCAAAAGCTGTTCGAAAGTCTGGGGAGGAAGGGCGAGAAAGATGTAGCTCGTTTCCTTTTAATTTCATAACCGCTACTCCCGCCTGATATCCGACGCTCGTTTTCCAAAGCAGCCCCCTTGCGCGAAGCCTGCGAGGACAAGCTGGCCAAAGGGCCGCCAGGAGCGTCGGGGCGTAGCCGCGCGGCCTCACAAGAGCCCAGAAGACACAGAGCTCTCAACCTGATCCAGCCTCACTGTCATTGCCACGCGTTGGATATGCGTTCCTTGGGCGCGTCGGTGACACGGTGACCCATCGCCCCACATGTCTAGAGCGAGTTGAGCAAGCTGCTGGACACGCTGACGGCTGTCGGACGTCGCGCGGGCGAAGGACACGGCGGCCGCGCCCATCTGAAGACCGCGATACATTGATTTTGCATTCTCCCAGTGACCACGGCATTGCAGGAGTCCCAGGTTTCGAGACGAGCGGAAGCGATGGATAGCCCCACCTCCACGCAGCGACCCAGGGGCGCACGGCGAGTCGCTGAAGCCGGCGAGGCTCTAGAGGTAGATGAACCCCCTGGTCAGTCCACGCAGCTGCCCTGGGCGCAACGCTAACGCCGGGATGAAGAGGGCCAAAGACGCGCCCCATCAAGTCCAGCAGCGACGGATCGTCGATCAGGACGCTCTGGAACTTTGGCCCCCAGTCTGATGTTTTGGCAGAGAGCAGCACGAGCACGCCTGCGTTGATATCGCCTGTCCAGGCCCCCAGGCAAAAAGACATGATGCCCGAAGGCATTTGCGACCTCGCTGGGCCACGACAGCGAGCGGAAGGCGAGAAGCGGGCGCATTGCCGCCCCGCCCCATCCCTGCGCATGGGCAGCCACGGCCAGGGCCAGGAGCACTTCGACAAGCATGGGCGCGCGCGCGCCTCGACCAGCTCGACATTGCGCTAGCGAACCACCGCGGCCCAGACAGGGCGCACCCGCGGTGCCTGGGGCCAGCGCAAATGGACGCCAACAAGGGTATCGGATCCCCAAGAGCATGGCGCCTTCTAACATAGAGGTACTGAGCGCAGGCAACGAGGGCGGCGTCGACCGCGCGACGTCGTCGGGGCAGGGCAGCCCGACTCTGGAGCCACAGGCTCCACTTGTCGAGCATGGTGATATACCGACGAGCAGCGGCCGCCTCGACTGCCACTCGGAAGCCGGGCCCAGCCCGCGAAGCCGCGAGACTGCACCGAGGCGCGCGGGCGGGCCCCCCCCTGGATATCCGAGCCGACTGCAGAAGACCCCAAGCAGCATCAGCAGCGCAGCGAGCGGCAGCAGATGGGCTGCGATCGCATCGCCTTGCAAGCAAGGGCAAGAACGGCCACCGCCCCTTCCAGGCGGTGGCCCTGCGCCAGCGCCCACCCCGCACTCACCAGCCCATAACGCACTCACAGAGTGGCCCCGCGCTGAAGGCCTCCTGGAGCTCCGGAAGCGCCCACTTCAGAGATTGCCGAGGCTGCCCCCGCGCCCGAAAGGCGCCCGCGCCTGAGAGCCCCGCGAGATCCAGCCTGGCCGCAACGCACCTGTTGCCCTGAATCTCCTCGGGGCGTCGCCGCGGCCCCCACGGCCACTGGCGCGTCCGACAGGCCCACGAGCACAAGTTCATGAACCGCGAAGAGGTCCCGCAGAGGGGGCCCAGCGCGGCCGCCATCAGCCTGATCCTCACGGCGAGCTCATCTACCCGGGCGAGCACGTCGGGGCCCGCGAGGCCCCCGAAGGGGCAACGCAGCACGTCGCGGCAGATTACGACCCAGCCGCGGCGCTCCAGGGCCGCGCTGAAGAGAGCCTTCGGCCCGCCGAAGGCATCGCGGGGTGGTCCGCGGCCAAGGACAGCGCGCACGCTCGCGGCCAAGCTCCAGAGCTTCTCGACGGCTGCAATCGACTTCACCACCTCGGGAGGACGCGGTCTGGCCGCACGCATCTCGGCACCTGTTGCTGGGCCATCTGCAGGAGCGCGGCCACTCCGCACCCGATTGGACAGGAGGGGGCACCCTGCGAACAGCAAAAACGGAAAAGTCAGAGCGAAACCCCGGTGAATGGGCCCTGCTGGGCGACCGTCCTCGGACGGCAACGCCACGCACAGCCCGCGAGTCGACGAGCACTGGGATACGTTTGCCACGCATGCTTGGGCCCCTGACCACACGCTTGACAAGCGACCCGAAGCCGACGGCGCCCCGCGCGTCGACGCGACGTCGGCCCGAGAACCTATAAGGGTGGCAAATTGTTCGGAACCCATCCACGAGTGGAGCAGGGAGCCACCCCGGACCCCACCCCCCAGGACCTCGAGAGGCCCGTCGGGATCAGGAAAACAACCAGGTTTGAGCCTCACCGCGCCTGTCCGTCGAAGCGCTCGCGACCAGAGCCAGACAGCCCCCCCCCCCGCCAAGCGGAGCCGACGCGACCCTGCCAACGGAAAGGGCGGCGCCCGCGGCGAAGACCTGCCCCGCCACCGCGGAGTCGAGCGAGCTCCTGAACAACGGGAACAGGAGGACCAGCCCCATCAACTCGTCGATCAATGGATTCGGCAGGCGGCGCCACGCCGCGGGGTCCACGCCGGGCACGCGAAGCCGTGCGTAGATCTTATCCACGAGACACATGGCGACCCTGCGAAACATCAGATGGTGCATCCAGCATCCAACAAGCCTCACCATGAGAACGACCGATACAGCACCGACGAGGGCGATGCAGGAAACGACCACCCCGGGCTGCTTGACCTTCACCACCACCACCACCTCTCCGCCCACATCGAGACGCGCCGAAGAGATCCACCCCCCCAGACGAGTCCGTTGCACTGGTCCAGGGTCGCCTTCTCCTTCCTCTAAATGCACGCGCGATCGCGAGCTCGGCGCCCTTGCGGGACCCGCCGCAGGGCTGCTCGACACATCGGGTCCGAGGCGCCAGGGCCATCACAAAGGCCAACGACGACCCGGTCGCCCGAGTAGACGCCCTGCACGGTTATGTCCGAGGAGGGGGCCCGACCAAAGGCGAGCCACCCCCCGTCGCGGAGACGCCCTGCGGATCGCAGGCGGCGCTGATGCACGTTTTGGGCCGCCTCCGAAGCCTTCTGGCCCCCGCGGCAGGGGCCGCCAGTGCCGGCGCGACCCCGCCACGACCGCGCCGGCGGAGGTAGTCCACTTCGCAGGAGACCCCCTGCTTCAGCCGCTCGCTGGCCCCGAGGTCAAAGCCAAGGATGATATCCTGGACCCTGGCGCCCGACCACTGCACAAGGTAGCAGGCGTCCTTGGCGTCGTCCGCGGAGATCGACGAGGACCCGCCCTTCGGGGGAACAGCTCTGCAAGCTGCGAGGCATGGGGAAGAGCGGCGAGACGCCCGGCGCAGGCATGTCGACTGCCGGGGAGCCCCATCAAAAAGGCACTCGTGGAGAACCTCTCTCAGAGACTTCTCGAGCGCTTCGCGACAACGCCTGTCCATGGGCACCCTCAGCTCGCGGTCGCCCTTCTTCTCCACGCCGCAGAGACCAGCGCGAACGGGGACGCCCGCGCGCAGTTGGAAGCTCTCCGGGCGCGCGAGCCGCAACAGCCGAGCACCCCATACATGGACTGCCACCGCGGCCCAGCAGTCCACGCGCACACACATGGGCGGCAGCTAACTTGGATGGCGACTTGGCTCGAGGTCAAAGACGCGGGGCGCGCGGAAGATGATGCCGCATTCAGGCGGCGCAACCGGCTCCTGAGCAAGATCGACGCGCCGCTGGACGGGATGCTGAGGTTGTCCGCGGCAAGGGTGAGAGGTTCCCCGACATGCGCAATGCCCCCCATGCACGAATCGCCTCTGCGCCCTGTCACGGCCCGAAGGACGCCAGCGATGCCGCCAGTCAGAAGCGGCCTTGACTCCTCGACGCGGCAAAAGCCAGAATACTTGTCATCAAGCTGGCGCACCAGCTGCCATTGTCTTTCGGCCAATGGCGCGGTGAGACCGGATGCGGCTTCGACGTGCGCGGATAACCTCAGCGGTTCGAACTCAATGGCTCCGTTGAGAGCCAGGAGCCCTGCTGCCCCCGTGGCACCGTTGACCTGGCCTCTGGGCCCACCCCACCGGAGCTCGAGGTTGCCTCCCCGAAAAGGATGTCGCCCAGGGCGGGCTCGTCCTCCCTCGCTTTCTTCGAGCCGCTGACCTTCCACAATGCCTGCAGCCTCGCAAGCTGGATGGCCTTGTGTGCATCGCGGCCGCCTGCCGCGATCAGGGCCCTGAGGTCGAGATCGGCCCTCCTTTCTGGGAAAGCACGGCTGCCCTGCTCGCGAGGAAGGGGCCCGTCTGCCCGCTGGAGCAGTCCCAGCGCCGCCGCTAGGGCCTCCTCCGCCGCCCCGGATTGGGCCGCGCCCCCAAGAAGTGGGCCGCTGTCGCTGTCTGGGATGATGACCCAGGGGACCCCTCTGGGTCCGCCGCCGCCTCTGGTGCGGCCTCCCCGCCGCTGGGAGTGGCCCCTGAGTAAGCCTCGAATCCAGGGGCAGCTCGTGGACCGCCCGCGCTCTGGCCGCGGGTCCTCCACGCATCAACCGCAGGCACGCCCAGCGCGCAGCGCAGGGCGGGCTCGGTCCGAGAAACCTGCAGCTCACTTCCTTCTACTATCAGAACCGCTGTGCTCACATTATCAACATCAGCATCAGTATCAGCATTAGCATCAGCATCAGCATCGGGATCACCATCATCATCATCATCACCATCATCAACATCATCATCATCATCATCATCATCATCATCATCATCATCATCATCATCATCATCATCATCATCATCAGCATCATCATCATCATCATCATCATCATCATCATCATCATCATCATCATCATCATCCATCATCATCCATCAGCATCATCATCATCATCATCATCACCACCACCACCACCACCACCATCATCATCATCAGCATCATCATCATCATCATCATCATCAGCATCATCATCATCATCACCATCATCATCGTCATCACCATCATCATCATCATCATCAGCAGCAGCAGCATAATCATCATCATCATCATCATCATCAGCAGCAGCAGCAGCAGCAACATCAGCATCAGTATCAGCATCATCATCGTCATCATCATCAGCATCATCATCACCATCATCAACATCGTCATCGTCATCATCATCATCAGCAGCAGCATCGTCATCATCATCATCATCATCAGCATCATCATCAGCATCAACATCATCATCAGCATCACCTGCATCATCATCATCATCAGCATCATCATCATCATCATCATCATCATGTGCAGCATCATCAAGAACTGCATCATCAACAACAGCATCATCATCATCATCATCATCATCGTCATCAGCATCATCAGCAGCATCATCAGCATCAGCATCATCAGCATCAGCATCATCGTCATCACCACCATCATCAGCAGCATCAGCATCAGCATCATCATCAGCATCATCATCAGCAGCATCATCCTCCGTCCCCTCCTTCTCCTCCTCCTCCTCACCATCATTATCAGCAGCAGCAACGTCAGCAGCAGCATAATCCTAACCTTCTCCTTTCACCCTCTCTCCTCCCCGCCCTCCTCCAAGCAAGCTGGGGCTCTGTTTGACGATGCGCTGCGCGCGACTCCACCACAGTTACCATCTGAGCACACCCACCCCTCGGGGCCAGCTTCGCGTGGCCAGGGGCCCGACCCTCCGCGCGAGTGCCCGGAGGCACCCCACAGCCCGCAACGGCGCGCGGGAGCGCGGCGCTCCGCCAGAAGCTCTCCCGTGGTGCGAAGACGGCCCGTGCCAAGGCTCAGAGATGGACAGAACTCCCTTCAGCAAAACACGGTTTAGTGAAAACGACCCTGGGCCCAAACCTGGCAGGCGCAAGCCTGGAAAATGACGGCCGCGGCGCCCTCTCGAGAACCGAAAACGGACAATTCACTAATCGACGTGTCAGGGTGGGGGCTCTGTCCACCCCCGAAAGGCCTCTAAAACGAGAGTATGCAGGATCGAGCTCCTTCCTTAGACGAGCGCGTTCCACGACTCGCAGAGAAACTGCTCGCAAGTAGCCCAGATCCGCCGCAGGGGATCTGCGATCTGCTACGTCTAAGCGAGCGTGCGCTTTGTCGGTTGCTGTGCGAGCAGACACTGTACGAGAAGTGGAACGCTCCCGGTAACGCCTCGTGCCCACCTCCACCTCCCACCACCACCACCACTGCGGGAAGGGTGCGCAGCCAGCCAAGCCGAGCACAAAAAGGGCCCCACCCTCCCGAAGGGCACTCGCGGCACGGCCAACGACGCTGTGGAGCGGGTTGCAGGACGCGAGGCCCCCCTTTGAGCGGCGGGACTGGAGATCATTGCCTGGGTGGGCTGCAGGACGCGGAGGTCCTTGCTTGACTGCTGGTGCTGGTGTCTCTTCTCTGTCTCTCTCTCCCTCTCTCTCTCTCTCTCTCTCTCGGGCGCGGCCTGACCGACCCCTGGCAGAACATCCCTTTCCGCGACGTGATCCTCGCCTTTCGAGCTCCCCTCTGGCCGCACACATACGCCTTGGGGCGAGGCGAGGGGGACGTCACGGAAGGCGATGGTTTGCTGGGGGTCGGTTAGGCCGCCCCTGACTCTCTGCCTACATGTTATTGAATCGCTTCGCTCATTCCGCCGGCCCTGGAGCCCTCTTTAGGGCCTCTTGAAGGCCTCTTGGGGACCTCTTGGGAGTCTCTTGGGGCTCCTTGGCGGCGTCTTGGGGACCCCCAGGGCCTCTTGGGGGGCTTTGGGGGGCCTCTTGGGGCAGAGGGGGGGGGTAGTCGGTTGCGGCTCCCCCCTCGGAGGCCACGAACCTCGTGAGGGGTGTCATGATATTTCCTTCTGCCTCCTGCCTCTCCGAGCCTACCTTCATTCCACCAGCTGCGTGGCGCCCCACGGCGTAAAGAGGACACCCGAGGGCTCCCCGAAGGTGGTGGCCCAAGCCCCCTAGCTGGCCCAAGGCTATCCCAGGATTGCCATGTGTGGCCAACTCCACACAGCCCTTGGGACACGCCGGCATCGACCTCTCCTGGAATGTCCAGCCTTACTTCCGCGGGCGTCCGCCCGACTTCCGCAGATGGGAGCTCCTCGAATCGTCGATGGCAGGGGCCCTCTTCTGGAACGCCCTGCGTTCAGAGGCTGCCAGAAGTGATCCTGGCCAGGTAATTTCCCCAGCCTCCCGCGCCATTCTGGACCCCCCTGGGGCCACATGGGACTCGTCAGGGATGCTCTGGAGGCCACCTGGGATAGAATGTCTTCGCCCCACAAGCCTCACCACACACACGTGCGCGCGGATCGCTGGATCCGAGCGACGCACACCATCTAAACCGAGAGGCCGCCTGAGCCTCCCGGGACGGGCTGGGGTTAGGGAGCAGGGTCACCACTGACAACACCCGACATTGATTCCAAAAACCCTGTACCAAAAAAATACGGGCGTCTCGCTTTGCTTCTGCCGTTTTCCGCCGCCCTTCCGCTCGCGCAAGCATGCGATCCTGCTTCGCTGTCCAAGCCACCGCGGACGACACCGAAGCGGCAATGCCGTCGTTGAGCCTGCCTCGCTCGTGCTCCTCGGGCACGGGGAGGGCCAGTCGACAAGCTTTGTCGACAGGGGAGGACAAAGCCAGTCGAGGCGGGTGGGTTGAACGGACAGGGTTCCTGCTCCTGCTCCTCCCTTCTCGCCCTCCCTCCCCATCTCCTCCCCCCCCTGGAGCTTCCCCTGGAAGGTTATTCCGACCGTGCGAACGACCCAATACCCTCCTTAAGAGGTTGTTCCAACCGTGCGACCGACCGACGCTCACAGGCGTTCTGTGGCGCTGCAACACTCCAGAGGTGATCGCAGGCTCGTCACTGGCGCTCGCCGACACTCCGCGCCACTGGTAGACATCTCTAGTCTAGCGGAGCCTGGCGCATTTGCCCTGCCTGGTTGCCCCACATCCCTGGTTGCATGATGTTTGGCATATGTGTGTCTTGTTTGTGATGCCGTCAACGGTGTCCCGATCTTCAATTTAACTTCGACGGTGCCCCCGGTATACCGATGGCATCCCGATGGCTCTGCGATTGGCTTACATTAGTGTCCCGCTGGTGTTTGTATGATGTCCCGAGAAGGCCCCGTTCGTGTTCCATCGTGTTCGGGTGGTGCCTGGATTGATATGCGACGGTGTCCCGATGAATCCCCGATGGTATTTCGATTGGCTTCAGACGGTGCCCCGATGGCGTTCATGTTCAATTGTGCCCCATGACATGCCGATAATTTTGCGACTGATTTACGACGGTGCCCTAATAGTGTCCCGTTGGTGCCCCTATGGGTGTCACGATAGATTTAATGATTGATGTGTCGATGCTGTCCCGAGGGCGCACCGATTGATGTTTGATGGAGTCCCTATGAAGCGCTGATTGACGTTGGCACTGCGTCCCGATAAGGAGCCCTGTTGAAGTAACTACGATATCCCAATGTCATCCATATGAATTTTCAATTGTGTCCAGGGTGTCCCTACGGGTGCTCCAATTGAACCCACTTGATTTTCAGGCGGGGTCTACATGGTTTTCCGCCTACCTAAACCGGAGAAGCAATTAAGGAACCCCCCGGCGTTATCATTAGCACCGCGCCGTAATTAAATAATTATTTTGGGGGGGGGTTCGCCGAGCGATATTATTAGCACCGCGCAAATGGAAGGAAAATAAATAATTCCAGCGCCCCGCCTCGGGTGGCATCCCAATTAGAATTGTAATGAAAATAAGAATACGAATACGAATAAGGAAAAACTGAGAAAAGCTAAGGAAAAGCTTAGAAAAGCTAAGAAAAAGCTGAGAAAAGCTGAGGAAAGCTAAGGAAAGGCTAGGACAAGCTAAGAAAAAGCTGAGAAAAGCTCAGGAAAAGATCAAGAAAAGCTGAGAAAAGCGAAGAAAAGCTAAGGAAAAGCTGAGAAAAGCTAAGGACAACGAATGAAAAGCTAAGGAAAACTATTGAAAAGCTAAGGAAAAGCTAAGGAAAACTAAGGAAAACTTAAGAAAAGCTGAGGAAAACTAAGGAAAAGCTAAGGAAAAGCTAAGGACAACTAAGGAAAAGCTAAGGAGAACTTGTGACCCTCGCAGTGACCCTCGCAGAGTACGCCCAAGGCCTGAATATGGAGGAAGTCCAAGGCGGGAGCCTTGTCTGTGAGCGCGTCCTCCTCCGTGTCCTCCTCCTCCTCTTCCTCCTCCTCCTCCTCCTCCTTCTCTTCCTCCAGCCCCCATTTTTCTAATGAGATTTCTATTGCAACCCCTTTGGAAAAATTATTTTTTTCGGCCGTCGTAGGAGGTGGTCCATCCCAGGGTATCGCCCCCGCCCCGCACCGCGGCGTTATCTTAGCACCCGGCAGGACCAAAATAAATCCCCGAGCCAGAGTAGGAGTGGATCAGTGTACATGGTTACGGCACCGAACAGCGAGGGTCGAGCACTGGAAAGACGCGTGGCCACTGAAGCTCTCTGACTCCTCCGCATGCGTTTCCTCATTCTTTCAGGATGGTGTACCCCCTCCTGGTGCCAGGATAACGCTTCCGGGTGCCGGGTGCGTTATCTTTTCACCGGAGAGGGGGGGGGGGGGTTCCTTAATCGCTTATCCGGGTTACCTCCTCCGCGTTCTTGCATACATCCTTCCTTCTCCCTCCCTCCCTCCCTCCCTCCCTCCTCCCTCCTCTCACATTCCTCATCCTCCCTCCTTCAGTTTTCCTCCCACCTCATGCTTTCCCCAATCCATACCTACGACGTCGGCCTCTGGAGGCATCCAGACCCGGGGGTCCCCGGAACGACGTCTCATGGGCTTCCATGTTTCGCATAGTTGGGAACCTATTGTCTCAGACGCCTGACCAGGATGTGAATCGGTGCAAACACCTGTACCACTGCAACTCGTCCGCTGATCTGATGAATCGCTTTGCCCTCCGCCGCCTGGCCAGCTGTCTGCTCCGTGGGAATCCGTTCTGTCGAGCAACCTAGGCCGCGGCCCCCGTTTGACAGTCGACTAACAACGACTTCTACAAACGACTGACCCGTTCTACGTCCCGCGCAATGATAGGTTGCGACCCCCGCACACGAATTCGAATGAGTTTTCATCACGATGATCCCCTCTGTTACTCGCTCAGCGGGTTACTTTGTCTCTGCACCTTCTTGCACAAATGCACCAGTACTCACTGTTCGATATCGTGCACCGTTCCTCATTAATATATGACCTCCTACCGCATGCCTCCGTCCACTACGTAAATACGAACCTAGTTTGGATCACTTCAGGCATCCAATTTGTCCTCCGTCTCCTTAATATTATCATCACCTCCAACATGTATTCCGTGACATGTTCATCTTGCCGTTACAGAAGGCTCGTCGCCCAGAAGGTCATTGGTCAGTATCGCTGCTGTTTAATAAAAAACTGAAATAACACCCCTCCCCAGAAAACGAAACACGCGCACGAAAACCTACACCTTCCATCCTCGATCCTCGAAGCCCCACACTCACCCCCCCTCGAGGGGAAACAACACCAAGGACCAGCACAGGGGGGGGGGGGGGGAACATCGAGCTTGAGTTGGCGATACATCGCCGTTAAGTAGGCAGCTGGCCCAGAGCAGCGAAAACGAGCGCTCCTGAGCGGGGTGGGCTGTCAGGCCCCTGTCGGCGAGGGATAGGCGACTGGGGGTCGATGCTTTCCTCCCGAGCCAAGCCCCCTCCTCGAACTTTGACCTCCCCCTTTGCTCCCCTCCTCGAACCTCGACGTCGAGCATATATCTTCCCTGTGGCATGAAGCTCACGTGTTCTGAAAGAAACGGGTCCTAGACTCCAGGGCCGTCCCCCCAGACCAGCTTCTCGGCCCGACCCAGCTTCAAGCCATCCCGAGGCCCGTGTAGGGCCCAGCGAGGCCAGGAACGGCGAAACGCCGCAGGACCCGTTTCCCTCAGGACCCGCCTGACTCGTGGCAATTCCGCCCACGAGCTCGGGGGCGTCCTCCTCCATTCCTTGTCCTTATCAATAACTTCTCCCTGTCGCACCCCGAGGCCAGCCTTTAGGGCGGGCCGGGCGTTTCGCCTGAGACTTCGTCACCATTTATGACCCTGAAGCTTCAAAACTGGCAACAGCTTCACAGATGGAAGGCGGGTCGTTTTGAAAATGTGCCTCTCGCCTTAGCGCCGCGCACATTCGTTTTAGAAATGTGCAAGAGCTTCATGGAAGGAGGGCGGGTCGTTTTCAAAATGTGGTTCTCGCCTCAGCGACGCGCACATTCGTTTTAGAAATGTGCAAGAGCTTCATGGATTGAGGGCGGGACGTTTTCAAAAATTAAGGCTCTCGCCTTTGCGCCGCGCAAAATTGTTTAAAAATGTGCAAAAGCTTAACGGATTGAGGCCGGGTCGTTTTCAAAATGTGGTTCTCGCCTTGGCGCCGTGCGCATTCGTCTATGCAATTTGCAAGAGTTTCACGGGTTCTCATGATCAAGGAACGAGAAACTGCATTTTGGAAGGATTCAGGATTATGAGAGTGCAACAGTTACGTTCGCTCGCGGTGCTGAAGTCCCAAGAATGGCGTTCTGGCACTACTCAGGACCGCCAAGACGCAACAGTGCGTTGGAATCCCGAGAACAATGTTTTGGCATGCTTCAGGCTCTTCAAAAGGCTCTCTTCCAACGAGGCAGCTCACCCAATGAAAATGAACCGTTGTAGTGGCCTATGAAGAGGGAGCTTGGTGGGAGGGTTCATTCCAACGTCGTTGATGACTTTGGGGTTTACACTGGTCTTCCTCCTCCTCCTCCTCCTCCTCCCCCTCCTCCTCCTCCCCCTCTTCCTCCCGATCCTCCTCATCCTAGCGCCTTTCCTAGGGGGGGGCGCAGATCATGACCCGAGGCACGTGCGCGGGCGAGGGGGGCCAGCGGACGTGCCAAGCCCCCCCCCCCCGAAATAAAAGGGGGCCGTGCCGCGGGGAGAAATCGCGGGCGGCCCCGGCCATGGGATCTGCACACTGCTGGGCGGGCTCAGGTTCGGGGCATACGGTACTCCTGGTCGGCGGCGGAGTCTCGAAGAACGTACGAAAAAAAAAAAAAAATGTTAAACTAACCCAAAAAAAAATATACCCGAAAATGACTCATAAGAAGTACGTTTGAGATCGACGAAAAATATAAAATATTATTCCCTTTGTAACAGACCCCTTTTTGTTTTGACTTAATCTCTCCCTTCTTCGAACAAACTTTTTATTGTCCTCCTGTTTTTTTTTTTCTTATTTTTTCGTTTTTAGGTTTTTCGATTTTTTTCATGTTTTTTATTTCTTTCCCCTCTTTTCTTTTCCCCGATCTTACCTTCTTCACTCCATATCCAATTTTTCAAGGGCGCCCCTCCCGTGGGACGTTCCACGATGCCGAAGCTCCACCTTTTTTTTTTTTTCGGGGGCGAATACCTAAGATTTATGTTCTTTTACGATTAATATAGCCCTTCGATCTCTTCTATGCACGCTCAGGTTGGCCCCTTCTCTGGTCGCTCCTTGTTTGGGCTCTTTTCCGCTGCTTTCTCCGCCCTCACCAGTTTGTCCTTCCCTCCATTCTTTTCTTTTCTTTTTTTTTTCCTTTGTTCTCCTCCTTTCCTTCCTTTCCTTCTATCCTTCCTGCCCCCCCCTCCTCCTCCTCCTCACTCCTCCTCCTCTCCTCCTTTTCCCTCTACTCTAACACCCCTCCCCCTCCTCCTCCTCCCCCTCCTCAGCATGGCTCCTCCGTGCGGGGGCCCCAAAGCCATTTCGCCCACGGGGCGGGCGGGCCGCGGCGGACCCATTGCGGCAGCCCCCAGCGACGCTGGCGCGACCGCGCCGCAGGCGCGACCCTGGCCCCGGCACTCGCAGGAAGGTGCCCTCCTCGCCGCCCCTGTCAGAGGGGCCGAGGGCCAACAGGACGGGAGCGCGGAAGCGCAGCCCGTCGCCCGCCTGGCACAGGCGACAGCGACGGCAGCGCGCCACTGCGCGCCAGGTGCTGCAGGCAGCGAAGTACTTGACGGTGCTCGAGGAGCACCACGGCAGCGCAGCACCCCAGATGGGACGTGGGGGACTCCCCAAGGGCAGCCAAGCTTGGTGGAGTCAAGACTGGGACCAGCAGCAGCAGGACCAGCAGCACCAGCACCAGGCCAAGCAGCTGCAGCACCAGCAGTCGGCACAGCACCAGGACTACATCACCTGCAAGAGCTGCAAAGCCTGGTGGTGGAAGGAGAGCCTGCCCGACATGCAGTACTGGTGCACGTGCGGCAAGATGCTTCCAGGCCCAGGCAAGAAGTACCAGCAAGACCACGGAGCTGCTAGCGGCGGAAAGACCACTGCCGACCTGGCACAGGCGCTGTAGGTGGTCACCTCCACGTTGGACAAGATGCAGCTGGCGAATGGCGCGCAGATCCAGCAGCAGCTGGCAGGTGCGGCAAGCGCGCTCCAGCAGGCAGCAGCAGCAACGCCCCCGCAGCCGCCGACGTCGAAGGCCGTGAGGCTGGCGATTGCGGCACGTGAGCTGGAGTGCGCCAACATCGCCTACGCAGCGGCCTTCAAGCAGAAGAAGTTTGCAGACGATGCAGCCATCAAGGCCAAGCAGGCGCTCGCGCAGAAGGCCGAGGCAGTCCTGCTAGCCGAAGAGGAGATCGAGAAGATCCATGCTGAAGGCAAGGAGGCTTCACAGGCGGGCCGTGGCATCGTCGAGCAGCTCATAACAGGCGACACCGACCACCTGGCAGACGGTCAGCTGCTTAGCGTCATCGCCAAGGAGTTCGACATGAACGAGGAGGACTTGGACGAGGAGGCCAAGCAGGCCGTCGAAGCGGCGAAGGCCGCAGTGGTCGAGCAGATGCAACGGAACGCGCGCAA
>CAUYUJ010022279.1:0-7500 GCA_963575745.1 Prorocentrum cordatum | reverse complement strand
CAATCCTCGGGGGGCACTCGGGTCGTGGTCGGCGTCTTGGCGGTGACCGATATCGTCGTATGTGGGCGTTAACGTTCTTGGGGACGGCGTCGCAGTAGGGTTTGCGAGGTTTCCCGACGGGGCGGGGTTTTCGTTGGCTGGTCCGTCGTCCAAAGCGTCCGATCCCCCACCGAGGCTGAAAAGGTCATCGTCCTGCTCATCAGCGTCTTGAAAAGGAACGGCGTTGACATGTGGGTGGGCTGACGCACTCAATGGCGGAGTCGGGGGCGCCGTGCGGGTGCCCGCCGGGGCAGGGTTGGCGCTGGCTGACTCGTCGCCCAGGAAGTCCAAACCTCCACCAAAGCCGAACGGGTCGTCCTCCTGTTCGTGAATAACCCCCGTTGGGCCTCGGCCCAGAGCTCGTCGGGGTTTTGTGGGATGTCTGGTCCAGCCACGGGTGGAGCCTGGTCAGACAGCAGGGGATTTGGTTCCATTTTGTTTAGTTCTGCAGCAGTGAACCCAGCCCTGCGGTGTGGGAGAGGAAGTGTACGATGTCTCCGCTCGTAGATGGCAACGGCGACTCCATGGAGCACGGTCGCTTGGCGGTGTCGTGCTTTGGCAGCTTCAACGATGTCGTCTGGAAGGTTATGAGTACGTGCCGCCGCTGTGGCAAGGGCGTCAGCCTGACGATTGAACTCCTCCGCGATGGGCCCGATGAGCCCGAGGTCGATGCCCGTGTCGCCCTGGTGGCTAGCGACTTTCTCTACGCGGAACATGTTTGGCTTGGCCATGACACATCGGTGGACCTTTTCCCAGAACTACACGTGCGTGCCCTGCGGAGGTGAGTGTCCGTCGATGATCCTTTGGAAGCCGTCGACCACCGCCTGGTTGTCCACGAAGACGTGTACGGGCCGTTCAGCACATGCCGTGAGTTGGACAATGGCGAGGGTCTCCGCAAGCTGTGCGTTCTGCGTGATGCCGTGAACGCGCGCACTGTAGTTCATGCGGTGGTCGATGCCGTAGTAGACGCCGTAGCCCGCTCTTGCAAGCAAGGGGATGGCTTGGTTGGTGCATGCACCGTCCGTGGCAGCGTAGACCCATGTCCAACCAGTGTCGTGGTCAAGGTAAGTGGTGTAGGGGTCCTGGGCTGAAGCCGCAGGATCTCACTCAGGCGGGGGCCGCGGTATGGGTTGAGGTAGCGGGTCCCTCGCGAGGTCGGCTTGCAGATCGAGGAGGGCTGGGTCCTCATCGAAGAGCCCGCAATGTCTTGTGTGCGGAGGAAGACGGGCCCACTGCTCGTCACTGATGAGGGTGGTAAGAGGGACTCTTTCACGGGCCCAGCACTTGCAGTCACGCACAGTGTGCTCCTGAGTTTCCTCTTCCTCATCACAGTAACGGCAAATAGGGCTGGGATCAGCGGACGTATTGGATCGAGAACGTCGCTGTTGGGTGTGGTCCCCGCCCGACAGGTAGTTTAAGAGGAGCGCCAGCTGCCATGCGTTGCATTTGGCAGCTCCTTTGGTGCGGGCGAGCCACGTGCTGGCGAAAAGGTCGAGGCCCTGTCTGACCGAAGCTAGGTGTCCAAGGTCATGACGCCGTGGCTTGATTTTTTCTCAGAAAGGCTCTGCGTTGCGAGGCGCGCAGCATGTGAAGGAAGGCGTTTTGGGGAAGGTTCAGCCAACTGATCTGACAGCCCCAGTCGTCGTACATTGTGCCAAATGTGGGCCAAGTCCAACGGAGCTGCTGAAGCGTCTGAACAAGTCGTCCAACAGGTCCTCCGCCAAAAAGGGTCTGGACATGGTGTTGGAGATCCCTGACGAGGCCGCAGAGAGTGGCGTCGCGGTTGACCTGTCGCCGCAGGCACAGGAAGACTTCACGCTGCATAATGGCGTCAATCTCCAGGGCATGCCCTGGGACGCACACGGCCATGAGAGTCCAAAACTCGACCCACCTGTTTCCCTTGGGGCGGATAGCCGCCTTAAGGGCATGGTTGTAGGCAGTTTTGACGGGGCCTGATGGGGCTTGGATGTCAGTGCCCGTGGTACAGACGATGGCAGCAAGGGAGCGGGCGTGCCGCGCCTTAATACGCATCGGAGATGGGAGCTTGCCAATACGCGGCAGGCGACTAGTCGCCCTGCGAACACGGGCGTCAGCGGTGGCCGTGAGGTTGAGCGCGGCTGGAGCCGGCGCTGCCTCGGCGTTGATGTAACTTCCGACGAGCTTGAAGGAGTCGACTACGCGTAAGGGCCGTTCCGCCAAGGTGAGCTGGGTAACGGCGGTGTGAAGCTCGTCAGTAAGCGCCCACCCCGCCACTTTTCCAGGATGAATGCGTTGACCAGAAAATCGATCAAACTTGGCGGTTTCATCAAGAGATTTCTGCAACTCGGGCGCGGTGTAGGTAGTGGAGTTGCTGTCGTCAACAAAAGTAGTGCTGAGTGACCGCGGCACGTAACGATGCTGTCTCTTGGTCCAGACGCACATGAGCAGCTTAATGTCGTCCAGGGACCAAGAGCTTCCCTGGAGGTGACCGTTTGTCCTGGCCAGTTCCTTAGAGTACGCACCGTTCATGCGGAGGTAACGTTTGTGGCGCCTGTAGAAGTTTCTGCGGACAGTAACGATGTCTTGGGGACACCCCGCGTGAAGCGCGAGGTTAAGGCATATGTCCGTGATGAGATAGTCGAAAAACTTCTGACGGTCCAGGGCAGCTCCAGCCAAGGGAAGGAGAAGGGCTCTGGCGTGTTCGATGCGAAGGGCGAGAGAAGTGCTGACGTCCCCAATGGTAGCTTTGGGGACAGCGCCAAAACTTGTGGCGTGGGTCCATCCTTTCCGCCAGTCCGTGAGGCTGCGGTAAGCTGGTGCTTCCCACGCGTACATCCAAACGGAAAGCACCGAGAGAAGTCGTTGGTCCGTTGGGAGTTCGCCTCGGCCTTTTCGGAGGCACGGGTTTGGGACGTGGAGGAGGGGTTTTGGGATGGTGCCAGTGCGTTGCATAGCTCGTAGAACGCTGGCGAAGAGGCGAAGAATGTCGTCGGGAAGCTCCTTTGCCTCCTTAGTAGTCCAACCGTCCAGACCCCCCGCGCGTCTCGGTGAACGGGTGCGAATGAAGTGGATGAGTTGGTCGTCGGTGAGGTGGAAAGGGGTAGCTGGTGATGGCGTAGGCAGCTCCTGTC
The DNA here is from genome assembly GCA_963575745.1 of Prorocentrum cordatum. Taxonomy (NCBI): domain Eukaryota; class Dinophyceae; order Prorocentrales; family Prorocentraceae; genus Prorocentrum; species Prorocentrum cordatum. The sequence continues at coordinate 4,351 of CAUYUJ010022279.1, read as the reverse complement.
GGTACTCGTCGTAGAAGTCGGCCACGTCGGCATGGCTTCGGCATCATGTCCCGCACGTGCGCGGTACCTGCCCAAGATGGGCTCCCAGGTGTCGACCATGAGCTTCAGCATGTCCTTGATGTTAGCAACCATGGCGTTGGCAGGGAGGATGTCGGGGACTTGCGCAGGTGGTGGTTCACGGGTGTGGTCTTCGTCGCTGTCCGTGTCGGGCGAACTACCGTCGCCGGGGATGAAGCCGCCAGCTTCGGTGTCAGCGTCGCTGTCGTCCGTGCAAGCTTCGTCAGGTTTGAAGGCGTTGGTGTCGCAGTGGAGTTGCGTATCGTCAGGAGTGGTAGGCGTGCGGAGGTACGCCGTGGGCGAGCTATCAGCAGCTCGTGCGTATATGGCCGCCTTTCGCCCGCTTGGCTCACGGACGCCCTCGGCCCATATCCTGATGCGTTCCGCATTGGCACGGTTCGCGCGTCGCGCCAGCTCTAAGTCGAGATGTTGGATCAAAACGTCAAGGTGCTCCCCGTGCGGCACTGGCTCGTCTGGGGCCCAGGCCTCGGGGAATTCCAGGAGAACCGTGGGGCGCAGCTTGTGACATAAGAGGCGGGCCGCGGCCCACGTGCAGTCGATGCGCTGCGCGAGGTACGGCGGGATAGCACGGCAATCTAGATGGTGGTGCTGTCCGATGAAACGGAGCTCGCAGAGTTGCCGATGGAGCTTGCGCAGTCGGTTCATGGGAATCGTGGAAGCTCCGTAGGTGGGGAACGCGCGGGGGACAACCGGTCGATCCTCGAACGTAGGCGTGAGCCCGTGCATGGTGGGGGGCTTCTTTTTTGGTTGGTGGGGTGGTGGAGGTGGCAGATCGCGTAGACGGGTGAGATGGTACTCATGACTGGCCTCGTTTGCCAGGGTGAACATGCGCTCCACGTCGTCTCGTGCGTCGGCCTGCTCCATGCGGTCCTGGTACCGCCCAGCGATGAGGGTCCCAAGTGCTTGCAGCTCGTGCCCCTCATGAACTCCATCGTCGGGCGGGTTGGGCGTAGGGGCAAGAAGACGTCGGGCCGTATGGTCGAGGCGACTGAGGTCAAGCGTGACCTGCAGGCCAACGTGAGACTTCGCAGGCAAGTCGCGAAGGAAGCAGAAGTCGGTGACAAGGGATCGCGCCGCCTGGTTGGCAATGATATAATCGATGCGCGAAGTGCGGGGGCACTTGGTGACGCGGTCCCAATCAGGGATATTGCCATAGGTGTGCATGGTGTGGTCAGGTGTGCCCTCAGCGACGTTGGACCATCCGTGCTGCAACATGTGCAGAAGGTGTGGATTGTCGTCAATGTTCGTGTTGGCATCCATGCAGATGAAGTAGGGTGCTGAGCCGACCCTAGCGGCGGCACAGTCAGCGAGCCGAAAGAGAGCTGTGCTGTCTCCTCCAGCAATCCCGTAAAGGCTCGCTATGTAGATCCCCGCGGGCCCATGGTTATTTCGTCGCCGCCTACGGCGGGGTTGAGTGCAGAGTGGGAGAAAGACCTCATGCCATCTTTTCTTGGCCTTGAGGGCGGCGATACAGGGCGCATTGTCGTCGACAGTGGAGTCGACGATTGCATCCTTAGAGAGAATGGCGACCCCTCCCGAGGCGCCAGTGTTGCCCACAACGGTGTGATCAGTGCCGCCGTGGGCAGCTCTGCGCTGGGCTCGCGCCAGTTCAAGGTCAGGCCCAAGACTGGCGTGGTATCCACCGTGGAGAGGATTGGCGGCGCTGGTAGCGATGGCTTGCCTAGTCGGCTTGGCATGTCGGGTCTCCTGCAGTGCTATGACAGCGGCGTTGTGGTCGACACCAAGGGCGGTGATGGTTGGCCTGTTCGCTGAGAGACTGGTGATGTTAAGGCTGACGAGGTGTATGGAGCGACCTGGCCCGTCTCCATCGGTGGAACTGGGGTTTGCGCGCCCCGCACGGTGAAGGTCAGCTTGACCCTCGCCCCAGTAGGAGGCTTGGTCACAGTAGGAGCTCATGGCGTTACTATGGGCTAGCTTGATCGGGGCTGAAGCCGCCGTCAGGCCAACCATATAGGAGGGACACGGTCGGCACTGCGCCAGGGGGGTTCATAAATATTAGTAAAAATGTCACGAAAATTCCTCCTCACTCCTGTACTATAGGGGACGAGGGGAGGAGAAGTGAGACGGCAGCAGTGGGAGAGGGAGGCGACTCCTCGATCCATCCTGCCGAACACAAAGACAAAAACGAGACAGCGGCGGCGGCCAGGCGCGGCGGCGGCACAACGCCCGCGCATGTACTGCGCACGCGCCACCGCTGGTCCCTCCTGCGGTGACACGCCCGCCCCATCAGTGTCTTGATGAGCAGCATCTGGTGGAACGGCTCCAGCAGCACGATCGGAGGGCTGACGCTGGGCCTCGTCCATGCCCGCTGCCGTGAGGCCCACGTTGCGTACAGGGCTGATTCCCCGCGGGGCCGCAGCTGCCGCGGCAGCAGCCGAGGTGGCGGGGGCACCGCCCCGACTCTGAGGTGAGAGCGGTGAGCCCCCGCCAAAACCCGCCACAAGGTTCTTGACACGGTACTTGTTCTTGAACGGGTCGAAGGTGGGCGCCTCGTCGATGGGGACGATCACGCGGGTGGGCAGCTGCGGCTCGTGGTCCGTGGACGGCGTCGGCTCGAGGTCGACCTGGCTAGGGTCGATGACGCTGGCTCCGAAGCGTGGCACACTTCGGGGGGTCGGGCATCGGCCTGAGTCTCGCGAGGCGGCGAGCTCGTGGAGCTCCCTGGGGCCTTGCGTGAACTGTGGCGGCTGCAGGTCCTGCTGCGCGGGACGCGCCCGCCCGTGTGTCGGTCGCGTGGCGAGGTCGCCTGGGCATTAGCGCGCTCGGAATCCGCCCTGCTCGGGGATCGGATCGGCGCCGCGCAGGGTGATGGGCTGGGCTGGCGAGAGGTGCTTGTGCCGCCTTCCGCCGTGGCGGTGGCCTGGTCGGGGTCGGCCGCGTCTGGGCGGGGGCTGACGTGGTGGGCGCTTCCCTCGCTGTGCCTCGGGGAGGCGCTGCGATGCGCCTGGATGCGCGTGAGGACGAGCGGGGTGAGCGGATGCCTCTCCCGCACAGGTGGGGCAGGTTTGGCCTGGGCAGGGCGCAGTGCTGCAGCTACGTTTGGCGGGGGCGTGTGCTGGCGCGGTTGCCAAGCGCGCACGTTCGCATCGCGCCATCCTTCGGGGCGCCCAGCCCTGACACGGTTTGTTGCAGCCCCCTGGGCTGAAGCCGCAGGGGTTATCACTGCAGGCTGGTTGCTGGAGGGGCCCTCATGTCGGCCTGAGTAGAGGCCCCAGGCGCGCGTGGACCCTGGTACTGGCGAGGTGGCCCTTAGGGCATGTAGGGTTGCACGCGAGTAGCCGATGGCCGCTGGGTGAACCCTGGCGTTGGGGGCTTGGCCGTAGCTGGAGGCGGCTGCTCCAGCAGCCGCAGGCATGGCACCTATGGGACCACGGTGGTAGGCGGCAACCCCGTCGTAGGCCGTGTTGCCGCCTGTCGGGACTCGCGCAGGGGAGCGGTAGCGTGGTGTGCCCTGCTGTCGTGCATCACGTTGGTCCCGCTGCTGGATGCGCTGCTGGTGCTGTTGGTGGCGCTGCCAGTCGGCTCTCGAGAGGGGACGGGTGTCGGGGAGGATGGTGGGCACGTCGGGCCGCTGCCAGCCCCGATAGACGTGCTCGAAGGCGTGGTCAGGGTAGGTCCCCCTACGGGTGAGTATCGTCGCACATGCTCCGTGTAGTCGATGTTCTGCGGCTCTGAGATCGCCGTAATGTTGATGGCCCGCTGGTGCGCTGGTCCATAGAGGCAGAAACTGCCACGGTTGCTGCGGTCGTGGTTTAGCTCAGCTTCGGTCGTGGCACGGCTCACCATGGCGTCACAGAGTCGCATATCGTAGTCGAGAGCTTGAGGCCCAGGACCACCCTCGGCGTCCCAGTACAGTACCACATCTCGCCAGCGGGTGCGGGTCATGTGGGTGCGCTCGGCGATCAACTCGCAGACGGTCCTGACCGTGACACGATCCCTGTACATGTTGGTAATGGATAGGGAGAAGGGTCGGCGGACCGTCTTGTTGAAGGTGAGTTCCTCCTTGAGGGCCTGATGGGGGCTGAAGAGCACGTAGCCTTCCCTCCAAAGCGGTTGGTCGGGGGAAGGTTATTCGGGCATCCCCGTTCCTGTGAATCCAGGTGGCCGCGTTGTGCCGTCAGGCAATCCCTGCCTGGGGACGCGCCGCGGCTGTGGTGGGAGGTACCATTGGCCCTGGTAGCCTACTTGCCCTGGTTGTGGAGGTTCTCCCCCGGGGCCTGAAGGCGCTCGGGGGGGTTCCTGGAGGTCGTGG
>CAUYUJ010022278.1:108268-125718 GCA_963575745.1 Prorocentrum cordatum | reverse complement strand
TCCTCCTCCTCCTCCTCCTCCTCCTCTTCCTCCTCCTCCTCCTCCTTCACGTCGCCAAATTCAAGGCCCCGGACGTCCGCTTCGGTGCGGTCCCATCAGGTTCGGCCCGGTTCGGTTCGAAATCGAATCTTGTTCGGTTCGGTTCCGTTCGAAATTAGGTATCGTTCCGTTCCGGTTCGGTTGGGTTATTGTTGACAAAACGTGCGGTTCGTACCGGTTCGGTTCAGACCGATTCCGTTCGGTCGGTTCGGTTCGGTTCTTGAGCTTTCTTGCCGGGGCTCGCGGAGAGGGAAAGGAGGAGGACGAGGAGAAGTAGGAGGAGGAAGAGGAGGAGGAGGAAGTGAGGGGAAGGACGAGGAGGAGGAGGAAGTGAGGGCAAGGACAAGGAGGAGGAGGAGGAGGAGGAGGAGGAGGAGGAGTAGGAGGAGGGAAAGGGTGAGAATGAGCAGGAGAATGAGCAGGAGGAGGACGAGTGGGGAGAGGGAGGAGGGTGAATGGGGAGTGGGGGGAGGAGAAATGGGCGAGGAAGGGAGGGGAGGAGGAGAAAGGGAGGTTGAGCACGAGCGAGAAGAGGCACAGCCTGGGGCTGATCGAGACGTTCGATCCCGGCCTGCCAGACGGAGTACTCTCTACGGAGCGTACAAACAGCCGCCTCCAGCACTTGTGGATGACGCTGCAGAGCCAGTCTGGCGTGACACTAGGACCGATGACTCCGCGCAATGCTGCCAAGGCTTGAGGGTTAAGGGAGGGGGGGCAGCTCCTGGAGGTGTTCCAGGCGGGCCTCGACGAGCCCGCCGGATAGCCCGGGGCGGTACATCGAAACCCCCGCCCTTGGGCTGTTGTGCATCGGGGGCCTCTTGGGGCCACCCTGGGCTTCCTGCGGGGGCTGTCCGTGCGCAACCCCAAGCCTTGACACGCCATGCAGCGGAGGTGAGGGGGAGGAAGGAAGGCGTTGCGGCGGCCAGCTCAGACAGCGAGAGAAGAAGGAGGGAGAAGGAGGAGAGGAGGAGGAGGAGGAGGAGAAGGAGGAGAAGGAGGAGAAGGAGGAGAAGGAGGAGGAGGAGGAGGAGGAAGAGGAGGAGGAGGAGGGAGGAGGAGGAGGAGGACCAGGAGGAGGAGGACCAGAGTAAACCCAAGATGCATCAGCGATGCTGAAATATACCCTCCCGTCCCGAGCCTCCCCTCACGCGCCCCTACAAGCTTTCGTCACTGCAAGAAGCGATCCCGTTTGGCCTGCCATTTTACACAGGGCACACTTTTGAGAAGGAATTGCCTGGCATCTTTCATGCGCGTCATCGATGAACAGAGAGATCTCTGGGAGCAAGGGTGTGGCCTTGGAGGGCGTCTTGGGGCCATCCTGCGAGGGGAGAAAAAGTTAAAGAAGGAGGAGGAGGAGGAGGAGGCAAACAGCCTCTTGGGGCCCGCGTGGGACGCTCTTGGGGCGCTCTTTGGGCCGTATTGGGGCCCTCTTGGGCTGTAAGGCCTCTTGGGGCCATTTTGCAGGGCGTCGATCAATGGAGGTTGGGTCCTAAATGTCCCTCCCCCCCTGTGCCCAACAGCGTCGCTTCTCGGGGTCGTCTGGGGGGCGCCTTTGGCCCCTCTTGGGCCTCTGTTGGGACATCTTGGGCCCATCTTGAGGCTTAAACGCATCGGAAGCGAAAATGCGAGAAGGCACAAGGCGTTGAAGGATTTGTGCCTCTGGGGGGTTCCCGAGGAGGCTCCGAGAGCACTTCGAACCGTCTTGTGGCCCTCGTCGGGTCTGTGAGAGGTATGTCAGAAGCTGGATGGAGCCATCCTCGACAATCTTGGGCCGCCTTTAAGGCCATCTTGGAGCAACGGAGGCCCTCTTGGAGCAGTCTTGGGCGCCCTGACACACCGCGCTCCCACCCGTCCAAAAAAAAGTGAGGAGTAGAGGAAAGACGAACGTGCGCGGCGCTGCAGAAAGAGCCCTAGTTTGAAAACGACCTGTGCTCAATCCTTGAAACCGCTGCACAAGTTTAAGACAACTGTGCGCGGCGCTGTGGCGAGAGCCACATTGTGCAAAGCGACTGGCTCCCATCCTTGAAAGTGTCGTAAAGTGACAAGACGAATGTGCGCGGCGTCAAGGCGAGAGCCACACGTTGAAAACCAAGTGTGCACCATCCTCGAAGCTGCTGCAAATTTTTGAAACGAACGCGCGCGGAGCTAAGGCGAGAGCTGCATTTGGAAGACGAACCGCCTTTCATCTTTGAAAATGCTGCAAACGTTTGAAAAGAATTTGAGTGGCGCTGAAACGAGAGCCACATGTTGCGCAAAGGGATTGGCTTCCATCCTTGAAACTGTTGCAAACTGACAAGACGAATGTGCGCGGCGCCAAGTCGAGAGTCACATTCAAATACGAGCCACCGTCCACCATTGAAACAGTTGCAACTGTTTAAGACGAGTGCGCGCGGCGCAAAAGCGAGAACTACCTTTTGAGAACCACACCGCCTCCATCCATGTAACTTGTGCAGTTTTCAAGTTTCAGGATCAGCAGTGGTGAGAAAGTTTTGGACGAGGCGCCCGTCCCGCCCTGCCGACACGTCTGTAGGGCGCGACAGGGAGGAGTTACTCATGAGGAGAAGTGTGGAAGGAGGAGGAGGAGGAGCAGCAGCACAGAGGAGGAGCAGCATGTGAAAGAGGGGCAGAGGCAAGGGGGCAGCGAAGGACAGCGACGACGACGACGACGACGACGACGGCGACGACGACGACGACGGCGGCGGCGGCGGCGACGACGACGACGAGAGGGAGAGTAGGAGGAGGACGAATGCGAGCAGGAGAAGGAGCACTCGGCGGCGTCCTCGTGCCGCCAGCACAGCCTGGCGCAATCACGACAAGCACGGCTCGCAGCAGCAAGGCGCACCTGTTCGCCGCCATCTTCCCCTGTCCCAAGGGATGGGAGACCCACGCGGGGAATCTCCGCCAAACCCTCGCGAGCCTGCGCCGGCTGGACGCCCACGCCGCTGACTGCAAGGTCATCGAGCGCCACTGCACGGCGCAGTGCGTCCAGGCAACGGCGTGCAAGGTCGCCTAGCGGCCAGTATGCCACCTGGACGCGGGCGGATGGCACCGCAACCTCCGTACCGGCATCCAGCCCTCCAGACCGTCGACGATGGCCCAGACCTCCGTCACGATCGGGCGCAAGCGGCCCGCCACGACGATGGCGGCCCCGGCGCGGCAAGCGCCAGCGGACCACCGCGCCACGCGCGCGCGCCGCGGGGGCCTGAGGCCGCGCGCCGCCGCTGGTGCCCCGCCGCCGCGCAGACCGCCGCGGCGGGCGCCGCGGCGCCGCCTGCCGCCCCACCACCTCGTGCCGCGCCGCGCGGCTGCCCGCGCCTGCGCGGCCGCCCCGAGGCCCCGGCGGAAGAGAACCGATATATGGCCAAGAAAGGAGCGCCCGGAACCACTCCGCGGACGCCGATTTTGAAGTTGCCGCGTCCACCTCGGCGCGGCGGCCTCAAAATACAGCCCCGGGGCGCCGCCGGGGGGCCCCAGCCCCCCCAGGGGTGCCCGCGAGGGGGCGATCTGGGGCCGCCTGGGGGTCCTGTGCCATGTCGGGCCCGATGGGCACGTTAATGGGCTTGGTAACCATGGCCCAGAACCACTCCGCGGACGCCGTCGGAATATATTTTCTGGCCGCCGCGGCTTCAGAATACACTCCGGGAATGCCGCCGGGGGGGGAGGGGTTGGGGCTCCTGGGCGGGCTTGCCGGGAGCGTCCTGGAACCGCCTTGGGGCTTCCTGTGCCGTCTAGGGCCCGCTTGGGCCGCGTCGGGGCGCGGCGGGGCGCTTGCCCCGGCCCCCCCTTTCCCAGGCTGCTGTGGCCCCCTGAGGATGCGCTTTCGGCCTTGAAAGGTTCTCGCTGGGGTGACGCGGGGATCCGCGAGCAAGAAGAGCGGGGCCCCGCCGCGCAGCGCCCCGGCGCCGGCGTGGCCCCAAGTGGAGGACCAGGCGGCGATCGGATCCGCAGGGGTCATTAGGGTTCACAGGTGGTCGCAGATCTGAAGGATCTGGCGGTTCTTGAAGATGTGTTGGGAGCCGCGGCCATTCCAGAGCGTTCCGAAACGCCCTGGGAGCGTTTCGACACTTCCTGGAAGGATTTCTATCACGGTCCTGGGCCCGCCCGACTGGGGGTGCTGGGATCCCGACCTCAAACACGTTGTCAAACACGCGACGGACAGCAAGGGCAAGGCGACGGCGGCCGCCTGCACGTGGCGTGTCGGCGCGGAGCTGGACGTCAGGCACCTCCCCCAATGCCCCAGCGCGGCGCAGGCGGCGCGGGACGTTGCGGCGGGGACAGCCTGGGAGGGCGCGCCACCCGCGGAGCTGGCGCGGCGCTGCGCGCAGGATGCCGACGCCCTGACGGGGGTGACCGCAGCGGCGCGGCTCGCGGCCGGGCCGAAGATGTGACGCGGGCACCCGAGGGCCGAAGGAACCCGATGGGAGGCTTGCACGAGGGAAAGCACGAAGCCTACTCGGGGGGCACACGCGGCCACCCATATCGGCGGCCCCGGACGGGGGGGAGCCCGAGGGTGCGTGCCGAGGGCGCGGCGCGCCAGTGATTGAAGTTTCTTTCACGTCGCTGGCCTCGGCGGCTCTGGTCGGCCGGCCCCTGGGCGCGGGCCCAGGGGCCGGGGGCGCGGTGCGGGTCGCGATCGGGTCGCGGGCGGGTCGCGGGCGCGTCGCAGGCGGGCGGGGCCCGGCGGTCTCTCATGCAAACCCACCCAGCCGTTAAGGACGAGGCTTCGGGAGAAGCGGCGACACGAGACCTCCTCCACACGCCAGGCGGTGGCTGGAAGATCTCACGCGACCGCCTCCCGGAGTGCCCCACCCTCTCTCTATCGTGCCCTCTCGTGATCTGGCTCCCCTCCCTCCCCTCCTTCCTCCCCTCCCACCCATCTCGTCGGTCCAGCGGCGTCCTTCAGGGGACCTAGCAAGAAAGCGCGCCACCGACGGGCGTCCAGCGGCAATGCCGTCAGCCGTTTGCCGTGGCAGGCTTCGGTATTCGCTGAGTCGTTGGCTGACTGTCGGACGGGGATTCTATATGTTTCAAATATGTAGATTCAGTCTGCCTGAAAAAATCGCGCCTGGCGGACCAGCGGAGGCATGCGATCGAAAGGAAGAGAATGAAGAAGAAGAAGAAGAGGAATATGAAGATGAAGAAGAAGGAAGAGGAGAAGGAAGAAGAAGAAGAAGAAGAAGAGGAGGAGGAGGAGGAGGAGGAGGAGGAGCGGCAGCGGGAACAGCACGAAGCCGTTTAGAATCTAGCCGCCCTGATTCGGCCCGAGCCTCGAACCACCCAGGTTGCGGTTCGCCACCCGTCGGGCATTTCGATGCTATGGCCGCAAGATTCAGGTGGTTGGGCCCAGAGGAGTCGCTGCCTTTGAGATGCGGGCGATTCGGGGTTGCAATATCATGGGATGAGGGTGGGGCCTCGTCGATTGACGTTGACCTTCAGGGCGTCATCGTGAACAGCCAGGGCACGATCATCGACGCCGTCTACTTCAACAACATGAAGGCGCTGAAGTGCGTTACGCACTCTGGGGACGAGAGGACGGGAGAAAAGGAAGGGCACGACGAGGTGATCTGGGTCGGGCTGAACAAGCTCCCCGAGCACGTCAAGATGATGTTGTTCGTCGTAGCCGTCCACAGTGGGGGCAGCCTTCGGGACGTGAGGAACGGCGTGATCCACGCTTTGGAAGAGAACAAGGACAACGAGGTGGCCAGGATCGAGATGGAGAGGAGCGGGGCAGAAGTTGACGTGGTGGCCACGCTGGTCCGCTCGACGCAAGACCCGGCTATACGTAAGAGTGACCGCTCGCTGGAATTACCTCTGGTGCGGGCACAGCGGAATTCCCAGATGGTTGAATTCAATGCGATAGCAGCGGCCTGCGAGCTCTGGTTCGGCCTCCCCACGGCATCCGAAAGTCGCGCACCAAAGGTCTTGCCGAGGGTCACTCTTACGTGTAGCCGAAGGACGCGTGGACCTTCAGCGCGGTGCAGGTGCCTGCCCAGCACGGGCAGCACTTCTCGGAGGAGGGCAGCTTCGGGGCACGGGCGATTCTCCCGCCGGGCCCAAATCCGCTCAAATTCGGTCCCGGACCCCTCACAGGGTCCACCCTGACCATGTGTTCGAGGAGAGTGATGTTTTCCCAACCATCCTGTGGTGTTGGGTCCTCGTTTTGAAGAGACGGTCCCCGCGTCCCTCCTCTCTTCTCCTCCCCTTTCCCCTCCCTTCTCCTCCCCCCTCCATGCGTTTCACCCACCCAGTACAACGTTTCGTTGCCCCATAGGGAGCTCCACCTAAGGCCCCAGTGGGGTGTACCACATGCGTCCGCCACACCCAGTACGCCGTTTCGTGGCCCCTTGGGGAGCTCCACCGAAGGCTCCAGTGGGGTGGGTCACATGCGTCCGCCACACCCAAAAAAGCGCTTCGCAACCTCATAGGGAGCTCCACCTCAGGGCCCAGAGGGGGTGGCCACATGCGTCCGCCGCACCCAGTACAGCGCTCCGTGGCCCCGTAGGGAGTTCCACCGAACGCCCCAGTGGGGGTGGCCACATGCGTCCGCCACACCCAGTACAGCGCTTCGTGGCCCCATAGGGAGCTCCACCCAAGGCCCTAGGTGGGGTGGCCACACGCGTCTGCCACACCCAGTACGCCGTTTCGTGGCCCCATGAGGAGTTCCACGTGGCCACATGCGTCCGCCACACCTAGTAAAGTGTTTCGTGGCCACACAGGGAGCTCCACCCAAGGCCCCAGTGGGGGTGGCCACATGCGTCCGCCACACCAAGTACAGCGCTTCGTGGCCCCACAGGAAGTTCCACCAGAGGCACCAGTGGGGGTGACCACATGCGTCCGCCACACCCAGTAGAGCGTTTCGTGGCCCCATAGGGAGCTCCACCGAAGGCCCCAGTAGGGGTGGCCAGATGCGTCCGTCACACCCAGTACAGCGCTTCGTGGCCAGTGGAGCCGTCCGCATGCGTCCCGCACACGCAATTTGACATTTTCAACCACCCAGTACAACCCCATAGTGAGCTCCACCGAAGCCCCCAGTGGGACCGTCCGCATGCGTCCCGCACACGCAATTTGACATTTTCACCCACCCAGTACACCGTTTCGTGGCCCCATAGGGAGCCCCACCGAAGCCCCTAGTGGGACCTCCCGCATGCGTCCCACACACCCAATTTCGCAGCTTCACCCACCCAGTATTGCGTTTCGTGGCCCCATAGGGAGCCCCACCGAAGCCCCTAGTGGGACCGCCCGCATGCGCCCCACACACCCAATTTCGCAGTTTCACCCACCCAGTACAGCGCTTCGTGGTCCCATTAGGAGCTCCACCGAAGCCCCCAGTGGGACCGTCCGCATGCGTCCCACACACCCAATTTGGCAGTTTCACCCACCCAGTACAGCGGTTCGTGGCCCCATAGGGAGCTCCACCGAAGCCCCCAGTGGGACCGTCCGCATGCGTCCCACACACCCAATTTGGCAGTTTCACCCACCCTGTACTGCGCTTCGTGGCCCCATAGGGAGCTCCACCGACGGCCCCAGTGCTACCGCCCGCATGCGTTCCCCCCCACCCAGTGCAGCGCTTCGTGGCCCGTGCATATAGTTGGGTCCTTCGCCTGGATAAGTTCGCCCTCTGGGCCATCACGCGCGTTATGACCCCCCCCTTTCCTCCTCCCCTCCCCCCCTCCCCCCCGCCCCCCCCTCTCCCCCCCCTCCCGTAACGTAACGGTCCGTCTCCCCCAGTGCGCCCCGGGCATTGCCGTGGTACGTGCAGCACCACGGTCTGTCTGTCGTGCCAGACTCACACGGCGGGGGGGCGGCGTTACGTCATGCCCCCTTCCTGCCCCTCCCTCCCCCCCTCCACAACACCCGTTAGGCGAGGCCTCCTAAATGGGGTCGGAGTAGACGGGGTCGGAGGATCGGCGATGCATCGGCGATGCGGTTCGATGTGAAGCCCGATTTTCTCCACGCCGACGGCGCCAATGCATCGCCGGTGCATCACCAATGTATCGCCGATGCATCGCCGATGCATCAGCGATGCGGCGCGATCCTTCGACCCCATCTACTCCGACCCCATCTAGCAGACCTCTAATCGCGCCGGTTATCGCCGCGAGTAACAAATGCTCTCGAGGTGGGTCCAGCCGTGACGACGAGAAGCTTTCGGGAGGCCGATGACGAACGGAAAAGCGCGAGGAAGAGGCGCCGATGTCTCGAGTGGCCCTCCTCCGAACTTCATGGATGTGTTGGAGCCCACGATGGGCAATCTGATCCGGGCCGTCATCCCAGGAGCCCCGAAGCGGCAGAAGGTCGCCTTCGCCATGGAGAAGGGCGACGTCCTGGACCTGCCTGCGACAGGGCAGCTGAGCGGCATCACCGCCGGGCTGGGCTGGGACGTGGAGGGCGAGGGCGTAGACCTGGTGGGGCTCCGGGCCGCGCGCAGACAGACCCCCCAGGCGGCCCCGGTCGGCCTCGACAGGACCGCCGAGCAGCCCAGGGCGAGCTCAACGCCCCGACCCTGTGGCACGGAGCGCCCCCCGGGGCGCCGCCTGCTGTGGCGCGGGGTTGTCGAGGCCAGTTGGCCTCAGCAGAACCGCCTCATATGTTGGTGCGGTTATAGCCCCTTTGAGGGGAAGCGGATTTGCCGCTCAATCGAAATTGTCTGGCCCCTGGACGGGCGTCGGGTGCCGGGTTCGCTGGGGAGGGGAAAACAAAAAAAAAAAAAAAAAAAAAGTCCGGGCCGGTCTCGACACCCTGGCGCCGCAGCAGGCGGCGCCCCGGGGGCGCTTCACGCCTCAGGGTCAGGGCGTGGAGGCCGCCCTGGGCTGCGGCAGGCTCGCGTCACGTCGGCCAGCGGCGACCCCGCTGCCAACCTTCATGGATGGACGTCGCCAGCGGCCCCGAATCGATCTGCGTTGAACGATCCGACATTCTGGAAGCGGCCAGGCGTTCGAGGTCGAGCGATCCCCGCGAGGTCAGGAGTCGGTGCCGAAGTCGGCACGACGCGAACCTATCGTACCTGGCGGGCCTGTTGCGGCCAGCTGGGACTGCCGCGGCTGTCTGTGCGCAACCCGAAGCCTCACCAGCGTAGACCTGGACGTCTCTGCCGTGCTGCTCGACGACCAGGCCCAGACCGTGGAGGCTCGAGGAAGAAGAAACAAATGCATCATGAACATGCAGTCAAGACGCTGAAATAAGAAATCGCTCGGGCTCAGAAGGGGCTCCATGTTCCTTGGGTTCTTCCATGGATGTTCGTCTAGCCCTCCTCGTGCGCGCCAGCGCCTTGGGGGCCAACAATGGGCTTTGTTCCTTAGCGATCCTTCGTTCTTTCAGCAGCCCGGCGGTAAACTTCCGGAGCTCCGCGCGGATTGCTGGGCCCCCTGACGGCGCCTCTGGCGCCGCCTACAACACGCTCTGCGCGCCAGGGAAGGGGGAACCAGCGCCGATCCAAGAAATTTGCGCGGGCCTCCGAAAGTCTATGTTTACAGTTGAGACCCATGCCAAGAACACCCTGCTTGCCTCAAGGGTGCCCTGGATTTCTTGGGTTTTCATGGCCTTGCAATGGAGAGCGTGACGTTCCCACACCAAAAGTCAACGGACGCCCTGGGGTCTCAGGCTTGGGCTTCCTCTGAGAGGGTTCTCGTGGTCGAGCTCATGCTGCAATCAAGGGTGCAATTCAGGGTGAGCCCTTCGCCAGCGTGGCCTTTGGGTGCGCGGCTCTCACGGGGCGCGGGGGGGTGGGGGGGGGGCAAGCCCGAGCACGCAGGCCGTTGCTGTCGCAGCGCTTGCGACGATCGCTTGCGGTGTCTTGGGTCTCGATAGTCGTGCGATGGAGGGCACGACGCTCCCACTCCAAAAAGTCAGCGGACGCCCTAGGGTCTCAGGGCCGGGCCTGTTGTGGAAGGCAGCCTGTGGTCGAGCTCCTGCTATGTGCCGTTGCTTCTTCCTCTGGAGGCGGTCTTCTTCGGCAACCTCACGGGCAGCGGCCTGCGCCACTCGGGGGACAACCTCACGGGCGAGGGCGAGGGCGACGACGAGCAGATCGAGTGCGACCTCGGCGCCGTGCCCGCGAGGGTGTCGCAGATCTTCTTCGTATCGGAGAGGGCAAAGCGGCATGGGCATGAGCTTGCGGAGGTGCACGTGGGCCCCCCTGGCTCAGAGGATGGCGGGCCGAGACAGCGGCAGCTGGCCTGCTTGCGGGGGCTCCCTCGTCGCCACGGCGGGACGCGGCTCGGAAACTTGGTGCGAATGGACCCCAGGGGGGCCTTGGGGACCGATTTTGAGCTGCCGCTGTCTCAACTCACCCTGCTCCGAGCGGCGCCAGGAGGGGTGGCCCAGCGCCGATCCAAGAAGTCCGCGCGGAGCTTAGAAAGCGTATGTTTATGCAGTTCTGCCGTCCTCGATCGTCGTGAACATCTACACCAGGGGCGTGACTTTCCGGAGCGTGAGCAACGCCTACTGCCGCATCTTCGGCGCAGAGGGCTGCGAGATGGCGCGCTTCCAGCTCACGGAGGGCGGCCGCGAGACCGCCCTGATCATGGCCAGGCTCTTCCGGGAGGGCGGCGGGCGTTGGGGGTTCCAGGCCATCGGCACGTTCTCCAGGGGCCATGCCCGCGGCCGGTTGGCCGCCCTGGGGGCCAGGGGCCCAGGTGCAACCATCGAGGAAGGCGAAGAAGAAACAAGTGCATGAACAGAAATTTCCGGAGCCGAGCGGAGTTCGTGGATCGGCGCTGGGCCCCCCTTGCGGCGCCTCTGGCGCCGCCTCTGGCACGCTCCCCGCGCCAGGGAGGGGGATGCCCAGCGCCGATCCCCCGCGGGACTCCGGAAGTCTGTGCGTGCATTGTTTCCGTCCCCTACGGTTAGGAACCTTGGCTTATCTTGTCGCTCCGCTGGTTCTGGCCCACCACGCTTCGGAGCGACACGCCATCGTGGTCGCGGTCCCAGGCGTCCACGTCCCGAGTCTGTCTCAGCCTCCCGCCCCGCGGAGCGGAGCGACATGCTAACGTTATCCACTTACAGCGCATGGCGTGTCGCTGGGGCCACCGCGGCGACGCGCGGAGGCCATCTCTGAAGCGCCGGGGCTTCTCAGAAGCTCTCGCGCCTTTGAGAAGTTTTTGTCGGTGCCTTCGGAGAAGGCTGGGAACTTTTCGGCAGGCCGGAGGCCTTCCGAGCTTCCTGGGAAGGCCCGCCGCCCCCTCTCTTCTTTTCCCCCTAGACTGGCCCTCGATCACCGCGCATCCTCGCTACGGCAGGCTCGCGCGGCGATGACGCGCTGGCGACGCCGGAGCAGGCGTTCAAGGCTGAGCTCTGCGACGCGGCAGCACCGAGGGGCACGGCGACGCCGCCGGGCCCCACGGAATCCGACCGGGCTCGCCGCCAAGACACCCCTGGGGTCCGCCCGCGCGGGGCGCGGGGGCAGTGGCGCTCCGCGGCCAGGGGGCCGCGGGACGGCACCCGCGCTGCGCGGCGCGAGGGCTGCGAGGGGGCCGCGGCGCGCCGTGCTGGGGCCTCCCTGGGAGACCGGCGAGAGCCCGGGGCCCGCCCGCCCGGGCTCCGCGGCGGAGGGGGGGGAGGAGGAGGAGGAGGAGGAGGAGGAGGAGGAGGAGGAGGAGGAGGAGGAGGAGGAGGAGGAGGAGGAGGAGGAGGAGGAGGAGGAGGAGGAGGAGGAGGAGGAGGAGGAGGAGGAGGAGGAGAGGGGGGAGGCTCCTCCTCCTCCCTCCTCCTCCTCCTCCTCCTCCTCATCCTCCTCCTCCTCCTCCTCCTCCTCCTCCTCCCTCCTCCTCCTCCCTCCTCCCTCCTCCTCCTCCTCCTCCTCCTCCTCCTCCTCCGGGGCCGCCGAGTGGCGCAGGCTCCACGCGTGCGTGGCGGGGGCCTGCGCAGGGGCTCCCGCGCGCGGCCTGCGCCGCGTGGAGCCTGCGCGGCCAGCAAGGTGCACTGCGGTTCGGCTCGCTGTGCCGATTCCGGCCCGCCCGGTCGGGTTCGGTTCCGACGTCCTCGCGGTCCAATGCGGCCCGACGTTTGCATGAAGCGCCGTGGTGCGTCCTGGCGCGGCCGCCGTGCCCATGTCGGGCCCGACGTGACTCGCACGCTGCTTCGAGCCGACTTCCCGATTCGATGCGGATTGGTCCTGCCCCGAGGCGAAGAGGCGGCCGCCAGCAGGGCCCCAGACGGCCGAATTGGGTTGCTGTCTGGCCTCTGGAGAGCTCATGCCCCAAGGCCTCTGGCGACTTTGTCTTTCGCGTCGCCGGCCCCCCCCCCCGCGCTCTCGGCCAGCTTCCTATTCCGAGCCGTCCCCTGATTCGGCTACGGTGGGACCGAGGAATGAGGTCGAGGTAGCTTCGGGGAGGGGGTACTCTAACGTTCTTCGTGTCTGTTGGATGTTATTGTGCATCCTGGGTGAGGGTACCCTCGGATGCTCCTCAGTTTGGCCAGCGGCGGCTCTCGTGTTCTTGAAGGATGCTCTTCCGTTCTAGGTCCGACTGCACACGTAATCAAGTCGGCGGTTCAACGATGAGGTCCTGATGGAGGGGGTCCTGCGGACGAGGTGCCTCAAACATTGTAAATCAACAATTGGATCTCTTCCGATCCACGGACCCCATCCCCCAGGACCCCATCTTTGAACCTCAGCCACGCGCAGAGGGGGGTGGGGGGAGGGGGGGGAGGGCTTCTTAGAAGCACCCCTGCTTCTTAGAAGGCGCGGGCCCTATCTATAGATGCAAGGCCGGCGCCTTCTGAGAAGCAGCCTGCTTCTAAGAAGCCCTCCCCCCTCCCCCCACCCCCTTGTGCGCGCCGCCAAGAACCACCGACTAGAGATGCAATTCAGGGTGAGCCTTCGCCAGCGGGGCCTTTGGGTGCGCGGCTCTCACGGGGGCGCGGGGGGGGCGGGGCGGAGCAGGCCCGAGCTCGCAGGCCGCTGCTGGCGCCTCGCCTGCAGGGATCGCATCGCCAGCAGCGATGGGCCACGCGGATCGAGGGTCACTCCTGCAAGCCAGTTAGTCAATGAGGAGAGGAAAAAACACACAGACACAATTAATCGTCGATTCCCAGGAAAGTATGGGAAAATATGGGAAGTGGGGGGGAAGACAGAAACCCAGAAAATATAGGAAAATATGGGGGACATGTTTATTTGTGTGTATTTATTTGTGTGTCCTGAGGCCCCTTCAATCAAGCAGTGGCGAAGCGTCCTGGCTCGCCTATATAGGCCTACCAGAGAATGTTCTGGAAGCCTTGTGTGGTCTGCACGACATGTTCTTAGAACAGTTCTGGCTGAAGCTGTCTCGTTCTACCACATTGGGTCTGGGTTCTAAGAGCATCGTTTTTTGTTCCTGGAACACTCTGGATTTCTAAGGACAGAACGTGGCAGGCCTATAGGAATGCCCAGACGGCCGGTCCCTGCTCAAGATAGGACATCGGCCCGCCAGCAGGTGGCCGCGGAATTTGCCTCATGCGCCGACGGCCCCAGGGACCAACCCACGGAAGCTCCGGGGCACCTCGGGACCACCAAGGATCGACGAGGCAGGTGCACCGAGGGTCCCTGCGGCAAGACCTCTCCTCGTGCCTGCCTGCTGCAGGGCCACCTCTCGCGTGTGGCCGACCCCCGACACCAAGCTAAAACGACGCGAAGATCGGGACAAAATCGGATCGGGATAACTCGAAATCTCTGAGAATCGGCGGGTTTGGAGGATGTATTGGGCGCCGCGGCCGCTCCAGAGCGTTCCGGAACGTTCTGAGAGCGCTCCGGAACGCTCTGGAGCGATTTATCCCGATCCTGGCCCTGTTTCACGAGCAGGGCGAGGCAGACCTAGCAGGGCCGCCTACGATCCGGTTCGATGGAGTTCGATTGGCCGGCCGGGTCCGCGATGCCGATTCGATGCGGTGTTCTCCGGTGCAGCGCTGGCGGCCGGGGCCCGCGGGAGCCGGGCGCGGCGATGCGAGTTCGAGTCGAGGGGGGACGATTCGGTGACGATCCGATCCGTTCCCGATCCCATCCGATCTTGCGATTCGATCCAGCTCGAGCCTGCCCAGCGTTGTGGAAGTCGACGAATGGAGAGGAAGCGTGCTGCCAAATACTTTCCAGTTGTCTACAGGATGTGCCAAATATGTCTTAAACATGTTAAAAACATGTGTCCAACATGTTTTAACATGTTTAAAACATATTTAAAACATAGTTGACATGTTTAAAACGTAGTTCAAACATGTGTTAAATATATGTTAAATGTATTAAAAGCACGTTTAGAACATGTCTTACGCATTTTAAACACATCTTTAATTCTACGATAGGATTGTTAGAGTGTCCATTGTCATGGCACCCACAAGCCCAGCGTGGTGCTGGCCGGGTCGCGCCAGGGCCCCCGACGCCCGCCGATCCGATTCCCGCCCGTCCGTGGCCCCAGAGCTCCCCCAGCCCCTTCCCTGCGGCCAGCCTGGTTTCTCGGGTCCGCTTGCGATGGCCCCTGGGGCCGAGAAAGAAAACTGGGCATCGCTCGGACGTGTGCATCTTTCCTTCGGCGAGGGCCATCGAGGAGCATCCTTGATCATTTGGCGAGAAAAGCCACGCACGAAACCGAAAAAAACAAAGGGAATGGACGTCCGAGCGATGGCGAGAAAACGGGCCTGGAGGGCCGAGGTCGAGGAAAGGACGCCGACATGGAAGCACAAGTCGTCGGAGATGGAATCGTTGTCCTGTTCCTTGTCCTGCCGATCGGCGCGGGCCCTCGCAGCCCTTCCCTCCCTCCCTCCCCCCCGTGGAGTAGGTCTTGGCTGGTCTGGGCGCCTGTTTAAGGCAGGTGGAGCCTCCTCCACGGGACGCACTGCTGCAAACAGTCGCATCAGAATCGGAGTTGGATAGACCACCTACCCTGACACGTCGATTAGTGAATTGGCCGTTTTCGGTTCGCAAGAGGGCGTCACAGCCGTTATTTTGCGGGTCCAGGTCCGTCGGTTTCGGTCCTAGGCCGTTTTCACTAAATGGTGGTTTACTGAAGGGAGGTTTGTCCACCGCCGACATAAGCAGAGGTCCGGAGCCAGACCCCCCCCCCTCCCCCCTCCCCCCCTTCCGCGCCCCATGCCGAAACGCCGAAACAACGAAAACGCCCACGACCAGGGGCCTCCGCCGCTGAGCTTGCTCCTGGACCCCTCCCCCTCCTCGTGTCGGCGGCGAGCGGGCTGGGGGGGAGAGAAGCGAGAGAAGGAGAAGGCCTCCTCGGAAGGCGGCGGGACTTCTCGGAGGCCCTCGCGCGTTTCTCGGAGAGGTTTTTCTTCGGTGCCCCTCCTCCTCGTCCTCCTCGTGAGGAGGAGGAGGAGGAGGAGGAGGAGGAGGAGGAGGAGGAGGGGAAGGAGGAGGAGGAGAAGGGAGGGGGAGGAGGAGGAGGAGGAGGTGGAGGAGGAGGAGGAGGGGACGGCTCGGGCCACTTCTCAGAAGGCTTCCGAACCTCCCGAGGCGGCCGTCGCTTCGCTTCGCTCGCTTCCCCCCCGATCCGCTCGCCGCCGAGCGCGGCCCCCCCGGGGTGGCCGGCACCGCCCGCGGGCCCAGACTTGGAAGGACCAGGAGGGAAAGAAACACACAGACACGATCAAGCTTCGATTGCCTAGGAAATGTGGGAAAATAGGGGAAGTGTGGGGGGGGGGGGGGGGGACAAAATAACCAAGAAAGTATAGGAAAATGTGGGGAATCATTTTATTTGTGTGTATTTTTTCTGTGTGTTTGTGGGCCCCTTCAAAGGACACGGTGCCGGACCTCGTGCGGGAGAGCCAGCGGCCGCCCCGGGAGCTGCAGCTGCGGGCGGCGACGGCGTTGTCGTTCGGCAGCGCGCCGCAGGCTTCGGCAGCCTCCCGGACGGGGTCCGAGCGGGTGGGGCGGGAGGATCGGGCCGCACCGCTGATGCATCGCCGATGCGCCTCGATGCGGAGCTCGATCTTCTCCACGCCGGCGTCGCCGATGCGTCGCCGACGTCGGTGGTGCATCGCCGATGCATCGCCGACGCATCGCCGAAACATCGGCGATGCGGCGCGATCCTCCGACCCCATCTGCTCGGATCCCATCCAAGAGGCCTCTAAGGTCGCCGCCGCGCCGCGGGCGAACTCCGGATGCGGGCCTGGCAAGGGGTGCGCCCTGCAGTGAGAGCGCGTCGCCCGCCGCAGCCACGCACCCAGAGACCAACGGAAGAGCCGCGGCACAATATAGGATGTCAAAAAATAGTCTGGGGACGACTTTTCGACTATTCGTGAGCATTGTCTGACCATTTTGCAGTTTCCTTCCAAAACCTGCCTGTCGGAGGACCTGCCCGACCTGAATATATAGGGCACGGTGGGGGCTGCGGCCGGGAGCGCTTCCTTCGCGTGTCGCGCCGGCGGCTCCGGCGCACCACGCTTCGGGGCGACGCGCGCGAACCACGCCGCGGCCCCCCGGAGTCCACGCCCCGAGCCCGGCCCGGGCCTCCCGCCCTGCGGAGCGGAGCGGCACGCCGGGCAAGAGTTCCCGACCGCAGCGTGGCGGTGCAGCGGGAAGCGCCGTGCCCGCAGCGCGCCTGGTCTTGGGGAGGAGTTGTCGGGGGTGGACAGACCTCCTACCCTGACACGTCGATCAAGGAATTGGCCGTTCTCGGTTCGCGAGAGGGCGTCGCGGCCGTCATTTTTGCGGGTCCAGGTCCGTCGGTTTCGGTCCCAGGCCGTTTTCACTAAGGGGAGGTCTACTGAAGGGAGGTTCGTCCACCGCCGAAGCTGGCGGAAGCAGGACGGCGGCGGGCCCGGCGGCGGAAGAAAGGGCGGAAGAAAGGGCGGGATGGCCTGGAGCCGGCGGGGGTTCGGAGGTGGCCCGGCACCGGTGCTGGCCAGAAGTAAGGGAGGGTGAAAAGCGGTTCGAGGTGGGGGATTCGGAACGTTGTTTGCCTTTTTCTGCCCCAGGGCGCCCTCTTCGGGCCCTGGGACAGTCCAAAACGGATTTGGGATGAAAAACTGCACCAGGTGGACCCCAGGAGAGATCTGGGGACCGATTTTGATGGGAGTTGGCTTCATCACCCCCTCCTGACCACGTTTCTGGGGCTCCAACTAGTCCAGACTCCCAGGCCGCCTCCAAGGTGAGACGTCAACCTTTTGGGGCTCAGGGTTTCCACAATCGACCAGTGAGGTGGGGCATAAGAGGGAGGAGGAGAAGGCAAGCATGGAGACGGAGATGAGCAAGCAAAGGGAACAGAAGGAAGCGGGTAGGGGCAGAGGGAGAGGTTGGGGAATAGTGGAAGGGGAAGGGGAGAAGGAAGGAGAGGGTGAGAGGGGGAGGCGGAGGGAAAGGGACTCGGAGGAGTGGGAAAAGGGGAGGGAGAGCGGGAGGGACAGGGACAGGGAGACGAAGCGGCCGAGTGGGGAGGAGGTTATGAGGGGGAGGGGCAGGGACAGGGAGGGCACCAGGGGCAGTGGAGAGATATGGCCTCTGT
>CAUYUJ010022278.1:88268-103268 GCA_963575745.1 Prorocentrum cordatum | reverse complement strand
GTGTTTCTGTGTGTGTTTGTGCGTGTGCTTGGGTTTGTGTTTGCGTGTGTGGTTGTGTGTGTGTTTGGTTTTGTGTGTGTTGGTGTTTGTGTGTGTTTGTGTGTATGATTGTGATTGTGTCTGTGGTGTGTGGTGTGTGTGGTGTGTGGTGTGTGTGGTGTGTGGTGTGTGTTGTGTGCTGTATGTTGTGTGTGGTGTGTGTTGTGTGTTGTGTGTTGTGTGTTGTGTGTGTTGTGTGTTGCGTGTGTTGTGTCTGTTGTGTCTGTTGTGTCTGTTGTGTCTGTTGTGTCTGTTGTGTCTGTTGTGTATGCTGTGTATGCTGTGTGTTGTGTGTTGTGTGGTGTGTGTTGTGTGTTGTGTGTGTTGTGTGTGTTGTGTGTGATGTGTGCGTTGTGTGTTGTGTGTGTTGCGTGTGTGTTGCGTGTGTTGCGTGTGTTGTGTCTGGTGTGGCTGTTGTGTATGTTGTGTATGTTGTGTATGTTGTGTGCTGTGTGTTGTGTGTTGTGTGTTGTAGGCGTTGTGTGCGTGTGGAGTGTGTCTGTGTTATATGTGTAATGTGCTGTGTGTGGTGTGTTGAGTGTGGTAAGTGCTTTGTTTGTTAAGTGTGTTAAGTGTGTTGTGTATGTTGTGTATGTTGTGTATGTTGTGTGTGATGTGTGTGTGTGTGTTGTGTGTTGTGCGTTGTGTGTTGTGTGTTGTGTGTTGTGTGTTGTGTGTTGTGTGTTAAGTGTGTTAATTGTGTTGTGTGTGCGCGTGTGTGCGCGTGTGTGCGTGTGTGTGTGTGTGCGTGCGTGCGTGTGTGCGTTCGTGCGTGTGTGTGTGTGTGCGTGCGTGCGTGTGTGTGTGTGTCTGTGTGTATTTATGTCTGTGTGTGTCTGTGTGTCTGTGTGTGTGTCTGTGTGTGTCTGTGTGTCTGTGTGTGTCTGTGTGTCTGTGTGTCTGTGTGTGTCTGTGTTTCTGTGTGCCTGTGTGTCTGTGTGCCTGTGTGTCTGTGCGTGCCTGTGTGTGTCTGGGTATGTCTGCGTGTGTCTGTGTGTGTCTGTGTGTGGCTGTGTGTGTGTCTGTGTGTGTGCTCGCTCCCTGCGTTGCCAAGCGACGAGTACAATCTAGCAGCAGGTTTTCCGCCACGCTGCGCTACCATGAGGCGATTGAAATAGCCATAGAAGTCGAAGCTTAGCATTGATCTTCGTTTCCAGAGGACCACCGCTGTCGTAAAAATCGAGGGGGCAATCTCCCTCATCCTGCCCTTCCTCCTCCTACTCCTAATCCTCGTCCTCATCATCCTCTTCCTCCTCCTCCTGCGTAAGACTGCACACCACTGGAACCACAGGGGCTCACGAATGTGGCGACAGTTGCGCAACTCGCAGCGCCCAGAAGGGAGAGATGAACGGGTCAGATGGAGCAACGGTCTGCCAGAGCGGAGCTCCTCGTGGGGCTCCGTCCGCGCGAGGGGAGTGCCGAACTGGGCGGGGGGACGCTCTGCGAGCTCCCGCACCGAGGCCATCGGTGGAGCCCTTTATGAGGGCACGACCCGCATGAGAGGTGTGCCGAACTGGGCGCGGGAAGGCCATGAGAGTTCCCCCACTGGGGCCATAGGTGAAACTCCCCATGGGGGCACGATCCGCGTCAGGGGTGTTCAGAAATGGACGCAAGGAAGCAATGGAACCTTCCTACTGGGGCCATAGGTGGAGCTCCCTATGGGGCACGATCCACATAAGGGGTCTGCCGAAATGGGCATGGGGACGCCGTGAGTGTCTCTCCACTGGAACCACAGGCGCCTCCCTATGGGGACACGGCCCGCGTGGGGGGTGTGCGGAAATGGGCGCGGTGACGCCATGCGAGTGCTTCCATTGGGGCCATCAGTGGATTTCCCTATGGGGCCGATGCCGAGATGGGCGCGGGGACGCTTTGCAAGTCCCTCCACAGGGGCAATCGGTGGAGCTCCCCATGGAGCACGATCCACGTGCGGTGTCTGCCGAGCTGGGCGGTCCAAAGCATGCGAGCAGGGAGGAAGAGGAGAAGAATGCCCTCCAAGTTCCCTCTTCGTAGGCCTCTACAGAAAGGTTCTTGGGCTTCCGCCACACCGCCGACCCCTTGGGGAACGGGCGGTCGTGTTGTGCTGCTTTTGAGGGCCTCATGGGCACCTTTCAGGGGCGTCTTGGTGCCCATTTGGGCGCCGCATGGGAGCCTATGGGGGACCTCTTGGAGCTTCTTGGAGGCCGTCTGTGGGGCTATTGTGGGGGCCCTCTTTGTTTGGGCCTTCTGGGAAATCTTTGGGGCCGCCTGGGGGGATCTTGGGAGCCTCTTGGGCCGCCGTGGAGCGTCGGGAAACCGAAAAGACGAGAACGCGCTAAATTCTTTCAAAAGCGGATCGAAAATCATGAACGTTGCCTCGTGGGGCCTTTTTGGGAGGGCTCTTGGAGGTCTCTGGGTGCGTCTTCGGCAGTCCGGAGGCGACTTAGCCGTCCTGGAGGAGCGTTTGGCGACTGGCGGCCCTGTTGGACTGTCTTGGGGGCCTCTTGGGGCCCTCTGGGCTCTTGTGGGGGCCTCTATCCTCCCCTAATGCTTTGGAGCCAGGCCCGTGGAATCTGGGCGGACCCCCCTCCCTCCAAATTGACCGGACCAGGGTATGGGGGGAGGGATCGCGGGAGGGGTCTGCATCTCACACGCCACGCGGATGGCACTCTAAGGGGTCGGGGGATTTTGCCGCCACGTTCACATTGCAGTTTTTTTCTGAGAGGGATAGAGGGCCTGCACAAACGGGGTAGTATGATGCCCCCTGCCGTCGTGTAACAGACCAATACACAGTGAGGGCGG
The DNA here is from genome assembly GCA_963575745.1 of Prorocentrum cordatum. Classification (NCBI taxonomy): domain Eukaryota; class Dinophyceae; order Prorocentrales; family Prorocentraceae; genus Prorocentrum; species Prorocentrum cordatum. Next base: position 100,451 of record CAUYUJ010022278.1, on the reverse strand, counting down.
GACGCCCGAAGATGACCCAGGTCATGTCGCAAAATGCACTTTGTCTTGTACTGTAACTGTCGTGCTGACCAGTTTGGGCGTTGTCTTTGACTCGGGTCGGCCGTCGGTCGAGTGAGCATGTGTCCATGAATACAAAGCCGGGGTAAGTCACTTTACCAAGGGGCAGGAGGGGTTTGGAAGACAGGCTCCCCTAACCCACCGACGCCCAGATGTCTGGTGGGATGTTGTTTGCGGGCGTAGTCTTAGGTTTCGTGTAGTCCGCGAGAGGGCCTTCGTCGTAAGAGCTAATCTCGTTTTGGAAGCTTGGTCGGGATGATGCTCAGGAGAAGCTTGTCGAGGGGGTGGTTGAAGGGAACATGCGGTGGGAATCTGTCAAAATACGTTTTCGGGCCGTCGGGAGCGTTTTGAAACAAGATATGGGCCGTGTCGGGGCCCTCTTGGACAAGCGACCGCGTGCCCGCCAAGGATTCCCCTCGGGCCCACGGCAATCGCGGCACAGCCCGCACGGGCAGTAGTGAGTTCTGCGGTTGGCATTTTCAGTGGTCGCCGTGCACGAATAGGGGAACGGGCGAGACCCCACGTATGCGAACGGCGGGTATCTATCGAATTGCCAGAAGAATGATTATCGAATGGCCTTCGTCACATCCTGCCACCGTGGTGCCTGGGCTGCGGGTCTGAGGACACGCGGATGGCAGACGGGGTCTCGTGGGAGGCGTCCCGGGTACGTTTGGGAAACAGCTTTTGAACCGCTAGGGGGCATCTTGGAGGCCTATTGGGAGTTTTGTGTCGGGCCCAGGAGCTCCCTGGAATGGGGTCGAAGGCTCGACATGTTCGTTCGGGCTCCCCCTTTGGGCTCCCCCTTGGCGCTGTCCTGGGCCCCCCCTGGGCCGTCTTGGGGGTTCAGCGGTCTTGGGCTCTCCTGGGCCATCTGGGAGCCCTCTTGGGGGGCCCTTCGGCCGTCTTCGGGCGATCCAGGAGGCTTCTTGGGCTGTCTTGGACGTTGCGAATGCACAAAAACCGAATGTACTGAAAATGAGCGTTTTCCGATGGGAACGGGGCGATTGTTGTTTTGAGGCCGTCTTGGGACGCCTCTTGAGGGCTTCTTGGGGCGTCTTGGGGGCCTCTTGGGCCGCCTGGAGGCCAGCGTGGGCGTTTCGATCGACATTTCGACGGCTCGCGGCCCTCTTGGACCGTCCAGAGGGCCTCTTGGTGACCTCTTGGCCCGTTTTTCTGGTTTTGTGAGCGGTCTTGGGACCCTCTTGGGTCGTCTGGGGATCCTCTTGGGGGCCTATTGGACCGCCTTGTGGCGACCCAGGAGGCTTCTTGGGTTGTCTTGGACGCTGCGATCGCAGAAGAGGCGAATGTGCTTCAAATGCTGGCCCTCCGATGGGAAAGGGGCGATGCATGCTCTTTGAGGACGTCTTGGGACGCCTCTTGACGGCTTCTTGGATCGTCTTTGGGGCCCTTGGGCCGTCTAGAGGCCAGCGTGGGCGTCTTCGATAGATCTTTCGGCGGTTCGCAGCTCTCTTTGACCGTCCACGTGGCCTTTTGGTGCTGTCTTGGGTTTTTCTCTGTGGATGTTTAACCGGTCCTGGAGCCCTGCTGGGTCGTCTGAGAGCCCTTCTGGAGGCCTCGTAGGCCGACTCGAGGCGACGCAGGAGGTTTCTTGGGCTGTCTTGGACGTTGTGATCGCAGAAGGCGAATGTTCTGAAATGCAGGTTTTCCATGGAAACGAGGCGACGTGTGCTTTCTGAGGGCTTCTTGGGGCGTCTCGGGGTCCTCTTGGGCCGCCTGGAGGCCAGCGGCGTGGGCGTTTTCGATCGATCTGTTGGCGGCTCGTGGCTTTCTTTGACCGTCCAGAGGGCCTCTTGGTGCCCTCTTGGCCTGTTTTGGATCCCTCTGCCTCCCCGTGGTGCGTTCCAGCGGTCCCCGGGAGACCGCCCTCCCCTCCGAATCGATTGGACCGGGCTCCTGGGGGAGGTGTCTGTGAAGGGGGGAACATTTCACACGCCGATGAACCTCAAGAGGTCGGTGGATTTTTCCCCACATCCAAAGTGGAGTTCTTGTTTTCTCTGGACACCCCGCGCAGGAACAGGAACCCACCATCATCATCATCATCATCATCATCATCATCAGCATCATCATCATCATCACTCATTCCTCACTCACTCATTCCTCACTCACTCACTCATCATCCCTCACACACTCACTCACTCACTCACTCACTCACTCACTCATCACCACTCACATATGATGATGATAAGTGTGCGCGTGAGAGAGTGTGATGATCATCATCATCATCACCATTCAGTCAGTCAGTCAGTCATTCACTCACTCAATCACTCACTCACTCACTCGTTTTGGGCTTCGTCTGTGAGTGAATTATGAGGAAGTCTCAGGCGGGAGCCCCCTCCCTATGGGGCCCGCGGATTATGTTACTAATCCGAGCGGGCCATCCAATTCCTGTAACTGTCGCCACTTTTGGGCTCTCGCGCTGCCAGAACGCCACTCCCAGGCCACATTTTGAATGCCCGGAGCCAACTGTAGGCCACTTCGTGTTCTTCGTGCTCCCAGAACACCGGGAATGCATGCAAGGGCCCCCTTCTTTATGGGGCCCGCAGACCATGTTACTAATCCGAGCGGGTCATCGGAACCTTGTAACTGTCGTCACTTTTGGGACCCTGAGACTTGAATTTGGAGGAAATATCAGGCGGGAGCCTCGTCTGTGAGTGAATCGCGAGGACGTTTCAGGCGGGACCCCCCTCCCTACGGGGCCCGCAGATCATGTTATTAATCCGAGCGGGTCATCCAATTCCTGTAACTGTCGTCATCAGTTTTGGGCTTCTCAGGCTTGAATATGGAGGAAGTCTCAGGCGGGAGCCTCGTCTGTGAGTGAATTGCGAGGAAGTCTCAGGCGGGACCCCCCTCCCCATGGGGCCCGCAGATCATGTTATTAATCCGAGCGGGTCATCCAATTCTTGTAGCTGTCGTCAATTTTGGGCTCCACAGACTTGAATATGGGGGAAGTCTCAGGCGGGAGCCTCGTTTGTGAGTGAATCGCGAGGAAGTCTCACGCGGGAGCCCCCTCCCTATGAGGCCCGCAGATCACGTTATTAATCCGAGCGGGTCATCAAATTCTTATAACTGTCGCCACTTTTGGGCTCTCGCGCTGCCAGAACGCCACTCCCAGGCTACATGTTGAATGCCTGGGGCCAACTGTAAGCCACTTCGTGTTTTTCGTGCTCCCCGAACACTACTCTCGGGCCACATTTTGAATGCCTGGAGCCAACTGTAGGCCACTTCGTGTTCTTCGTGTCCCCAGAACACCACTCCCGGGCCACATTCTGAATGTCCGCAGCCAACTGTCGGCCACTTCGTGTTCTTCGCGTTTCCCGAACACCACTCGCGGGCCACATTCTGACTGTTCGGAGCCAACTGTAGGCCACTTTGTGTTCGTCGTGTTCCCAGAGCGCTATTCCCGGCACGTATCCACTGGGACGCACCCCTGTGCGCTTCCTCTGGGTCGTGCCCCCGCACGTATCCACTGGGACGCACCCTGAGCGTTTCCTTTGGGTCGTGTTCGGCACGTATCCACTGGGACGCACCCTTGTGCGCTTCCTTTGGGTCGTGCCCCTGGCACGTACCCACTGGGACGCACCCTTGTGCGCTTCCTCTGGGTCGTGCCCCCGCACGTATCCGCTGGGACGCACCCTGTGCGTTTCCTTTGGGTCGTGTTCGGCACGTATCCACTGGGACGCACCCTTGTGCGCTTCCTCTGGGTCGTGCCCCCGGCACGTATCCACTGGGACGCGCCCTTGTGCGCTTCCTCTGGGTCGTGCCCCCGCACCTATCCACTGGGACGCACCCTGTGCGTTTCCCCTGGGTCGTGTTCGGCACGTATCCACTGGGACGCACCCTTGTGCGCTTCCTCTGGGTCGTGCCCCCGGCACGTATCCACTGGGATGCACCCCTGTGCGCTTCCTCTGGGTCGTATTCCGGCACGTATCCACTGGGACGCACCCTGCGCGCTTCCTCTGGGTCGTATTCCGGCACGTATCCACTGGGACGCACTCCCGTGCGCTTCCTCTGGGTCGTGCCCCTGGCACGTATCCACTGGGACGCACTCCCGTGCGCTTCCTCTGGGTCGTGCTCCGGCGCGTATCCACTGGGACGCTTCACAGTACGATCTACATTCGTTCTTTTGAAGCAGGAAACTATGCCTTTTATCCCCACATCCAAAGTGGGGTTCTTGTTTTCTCTGGACACCCCGCGCAGGAACCTCACCTCACCCCCTCTCGTCTTTTGTCTTCGTGTGCTCACTCACTCACTCACTAGCTCACTCACTCACTCACTCATTCACTGACTCATCAGCACTCACTCACTCACACGCTCATGAATTCACATATGATGATGATGAGTGTGCGCGTGAGAGAGTGCGATGATCATCATCATCATCATCATCATCATCACCACCAGTCAGTCAGTCACTCATTCACTCACTCACTCACTCACTCGCCTTGGGCCTCGTCTGTGAGTGGATTGCGAGGAAGTCTCAAGCGGGAGCCCCCTCCCTATGGGGCCCGCGGATCATGTTACTAGTCCGAGCGGGTCATCCAGTTCCTGTAACCGTCGCCACTTTTGGGCTCTCGCGGTGCCGGAACGCCATTCCCAGGCCACATTTCTTAGTGAAACGCGAGGAAATGTCAAGCGGGACCCCCCTCCCTATGGGGCCCGTGGATCACGTTACTAAGCCGAGCGGGTCATCAAATTCCTGTAACTGTCGCCACTTTTGGGCACTCGCGCTGCCAGAATTCCACTCCCAAGCCACATTTGTAAGTGAATTGCGAGGAAGTCTCAAGCGGGAGCCCCCTCCCTATGGGGCCCGCGGATCATGTTATTAATCCGAGCGGGTCATCCAATTCCCGTAACTGTCCCCACTTTTGGGCTCTCGCGTTGCCAGACCGCCATTCCCAGGCCACATTTTGAATGACCCGAGCCAACTGTAGGCCACTTCGTGTTCTTCGTGTTCCCAGAACACCATTCCCGGGCCACATTTTGAATGCCCCGAGCCAACTGTAGGCCACTTCGTATTTTTCGTGTTCCCAGAACACAACTTCTGGGCCACTGCCTGAATGTCCGGAGCCAAAACAGGAGGGCGAGGTCGGGGGCAACGTAGGGAGCGGGGGGAGGGCCCGCGCCAAGGCGAGAAGAAATATACGCAGAAGAGACAACCAGGACGCCTCACCAACCACGAGGACGACGGTGAGGGCTTCTTCCAGATTCGCCCAGAGGATTCTCATGCGGGGTCCTTCCGTCAGAGTAATTTATTTGGAGAAGTGCCCCGTTCGAAAACAATCGTCTGAAAATCCTGAACCGTGCCAACACACAATTCCTGGGACTTCAAAGCCACGAGTCAACGTGACTGTTCCGTCCTGACGACCCTGAATCGTGCCAGAAAACCATTTCCTGGAACCTTCATCTTCGCGAATCAAAATGACGGTTGCGCCCTGACAATCCTACACCGTGCTGAAACACCATGTCTAACACGTCAACCATAAGAATCTTCAAAACGGCTGCAAACTCTTAAGGCGAATGTGCGCGGCGCTAGGGCAAGAGCCACATTTTGGAAAGGCACCGCCATCCATTCGCAAAACGATTGCAAGCTATTAAAACGAAGGTGCGCGGCGAAACGGCGAAAGCCACATTTTGAAAAGAATCCGCCCTCCTTCCGTGACACTGCTGTAAATTCTTCAGACAAATGTGCGTGACGCTAGGGCGAGAGCCATATTTTGAAAATGAACCGCCCTCCATCCGTGAAGCTCGTGCAAACTTGCAAGACAAATTTGCGCAGCGCCAAAGCGAGAGCCACATTTTGAAAATGAACCGCCCTCCATCCGTGAAGCTCTTGTAATATTTTGGGTCGTTTGAGACGAATGCTCGCGGCGCTAAGGCGAGAGCCACATTTTGAGGACCTGCTCTCCATCCTGGAAATTGCTGGTATTTCTCAGATCAGGAGTATGAACGGCGGGGAAGTCTCAGGCGAAACGCCCGGCCCGCCCCTCCGACACGTCTCGGGGTGCGACAGGGAGGAGTTACTGAAATGGAAGAGGAATGGAGGAGGAGGAGGAGGAGGAGAAAGAGGAGAAGAAAGAGGAGGAGAAGAAGGAGGAGAAAGAGGAGGAGGAGGAGGAGGAGGAGGAGGGTGAGGAGCAGGTGAGGTGAGGTGAGGTGAGGCGTACGGCCCCGCGGGTTCAAAACAAGCGCCCAACTACACAAGAGGGCTTGGAGCAAAACATTAAACCACGACGTCCAAATCTGAGGGCACGCGCACGCAGTGAGGGCTGGCCAGAGCATCCCTGCACGGCAGCGTCGACGGGCCCCCACGCCAAAGCTGGGGTGAACCAAAGCCAGGGCCGCCACGAGGGCACAAAGTTATTCGCGGCTCGCGATTCGCGACTCTTCATCCTCATCCTCCTCCTACTCCTCGTCTTCCTCGTCTCCCCCACGGGAGCGCCGCGAGAGCGCGAAGTGGTTCGCGCTCGCAGCGTGAAGAGCGAACAGAGCTATCCTCACCACAGGGTGGGTGGAGGGGTGCGAAGTCTGCGGCGTGCCGCCGGTTTCGGCCCCGCTGCCGGCCACTCGTTCTCGATGCATGGCCGCCGCAGGGGCGCCGGGAAAAGTAGCCGCTTGCGGCCGATCTGCGAAACCCTTTTTCTCGCCCGCCTTGGCGCGGGCGAGCACGAGGCGGCGAAGGGCACCGCGCGTTCGCTCGCCTCCCTGACGCCGTCTTACAGTGGAAGCCCATGCCAAGAAACACCCTGTTTGCCTCCAGGGTGCCCTGGGGGTTCTTGGAACTCGACGGTTTTGCTGTGGAGGGCGTGACTTTCCCACACCAAAAATCCGTCCTGGGGTCCCTGGCTTGGGTGCCTTGCGTACAGTCAGGGCGATGAAGGAAGCACCGCCTCGGGCTCGGGAGGGGCTCTGGTTCTCGTGCCCTCCCTGGCACCCAGGTCGGGGACCCCACTCGTGGCCAAGGCCCCCCCTGTGGCCAGAGAAGCTCCCGTCCATGCTTCTCCAGCGCTCCCTCTGGTGGCACGACGGCTGCGCGCGGCCAGCGCTCGCCTGGCCGCGCAGCGCGGGCAGCGCCGATATGGGCCCCCGCGCCGCAGGCGAGCAGGAGTGGGCGAAGGGCACCGCAGCGATCATCACCGGCTGTGTGGCGGCCGCCTCGGCGAGCCGGCGCGGCGGGGGGCGCCTCTGCGAGCTCCGCTGGGGGGAGGCTCGGCGGCGCGCAGGCCGAAGGATCGAGGATCGAGGCTCGAGGCTCGAGCCGGAGTGGGTCCCTCGTGGCCACGATTGGATAGGCTGTCTGGGCTGGACCCCCCAAGGGGGCCAGCAGGTCCTCATCTACGTATGAGTGCATAGATGTGCATGTATACATGCTATGCGTGCAGATGTACATCACCACATACAGCGCACGTGCGTAAATACATGCACGAATCTTTGTATATCTCAGGACATCGACATGCATGCATACATACATGCAGATATGCATTCATACACAGATTGGCATGCGCATATACACTCACGTGCTTGTATACTCATATGTGTGTATATAAAGATGTTCGCGCGCACACACACACACACAGAGACACACAGACACACAGACACACAGACACACACACACACACACACACACACAGACAGACACACACACACACACACACACACACACACACACACACACACACACACACACACACACGCACACACACACACTTACATTCACACACGCACACACGCACACGCACACGCACACGCACACACACACACACACACACCTCAATCTGCCTCCCCCTCTTCTCCCCTTCCCCATTCCTCCCCTTCCCTGTCCTCCCCAAGTCCCCCATCTTCCTCTCCCCCCTCCCCGTCTCATCCCCACTCCTCCTTGATTCCCTCTCTTTACCCCCCCCCTCGCCCCCCCTTCGTCCCACCTCACCCTGTTTCTCCCCCTCTTCCAATCCAGTCGCCATCTCTGTCCCTCTCCCCTTCCTATCCCATCCCCATGTTCCGATCCCTCCCCCTCCCGTCCCGCCCATTTCCCTCACCATCCAGCTCTCCATACCTCTACCCACACCCGCCGCTCACCCATCTCCGTCCTCCTTCCCTCTTCCTCTCCTCCCTTCTCCCCCTCTTCATTGCCCTCGTCCTCCTCATCTCTATCCGCGTCCCCCACTTCTCTCTTCATCCCCCCGTCCCTTCGCTCCAATCCCCTCCTTCTCCACCCCTCGCCGACCCCCGTCACTCGCCGTCACCCTCCCACTCTTTCTCTCCCTTCCCCATCACCTCAGGCCCCTACCATCCACCCTCCCTCATTCCTCCACCATTTCTCTCCACACCTCCCTCCCCTTCCCCACCCCCGCCCCTTCCCACCCCCGCCCCTTCACCCATCGTCCTCCCGCCGCCTTCCCTTCCCCATCTCCTTCCCATTACCCTTCCCACTCACGTTCCATTGCCTCCTCTCCTCCCTCATTTCCCCCCGCCCCTCGCCTCCCCCGCGCCCGTTCTCCTCTCCCCCCTGGGTCCCTTCTCCCTTCCCCGCGCCCTATCTCCATTCACTCCCCCATCACCCTCCCTCCCCGTTCCGCCCTCACCACACCCCGAGCCTGGCCCGTGCCCCCCCGCCCCTGCGGCGGGGCAGAACCCCGCAAGCCTGCACAGCTTCAGCCTCGGCCACGGCTCAGAGAGCCAGGCGCGCGACAGGCGTGCGCTGCCGGCGCCCAGGCAGACATCCGCCCAGATCGCGCCACTTCTCTCCTCCGCCATCCCCAATGGGTAGGGTACCATCCCTCTGCCCTCTGCTCTCGCCTTCGTCTTGCAGCAGCGTTCTGCCCAGCATTGTGACTTCCACCGGGTATCTGTTCCCTCCTTCCCTTCTGCCCCTCCCCACCCATTTTCTCCCAACAAAAACCCCATTCCCACTCTCGTCCGTTCCTCCCTCCATGCCCCTGCCCCGCCACACCCACTCTGTCCCTCCCCCCGCGACCCTCCCTCCCTTCCTTTCCTCCTCCCCGCCCCTCCCCCCTCGCCTCCCCCCCCCCCTCCATTCCCGCCCCCGGCCTTTTCCCCCTCATTTCCCCTACCCCCGGCCGTTCTCTCCCTCCCCCTCCTGCTCTTCTTCCTCCTCCTCCTCCTCCTCCTCCTCCTCCTCCTCCTCCTCCTCCCCCTCCTGCGTTTGAATTCTTTACGCTTCGCGTATCCCCACCAGCCCATCTCAAAACAGCAACTCTTGCGAAGCATGCCGACAGTCGTGTTTTTCAGGCGTGTTTCCGCCTGCCCCCGCATATCTCCCCTGTTCCTCCTTCCTCCCGCCTCCTTGTACATCCTCCTTGTGGTGGGAGCGGGAGAAGGACGAGGCGGAGGAGGAGGGAGAGAAAGCGCTCCTCGTGGTTTGAGTCGTTTGGGGTTTCTTGTCCTGGTGTGAGTCGTTCGGGCCCTTCTTCCTGGTGTGAATCGTTCGGGCTCTTCGTGATGTGAGTCGTTCGGGCTCTTCGTCCTGGTGTGAGTCGTTCGGGCTTCTCGTGGTGTGAGTTGTTCGGGCCCCTCGTCGTCGTGTGAGTCGTTCGGGCCCCTCCTCCTGGTGTGACTCGTTCGGGCTCCTCGTGGTGTGAGTCGTTCGGGGCCCTCGTCGTGGTGTGAGTCGTTTTGGGAGCCTCTTGGAGGCCTTTTGGGGCGTCTTCGGGGCCTCTTGGCGGCCCCAGGGGCTTCTAGGAGCGTCTTGGGTGCCTTGGGGGAGCCTCTTCGGGCCTCTTGGGAGCCTCTTGGAGGCCGTTTGGGGCGTCTTGGGGCCTCTTGGCGGCTCCAGGGGCTTCCAGGAGCGTCTTGGGTGCCTCGGGGGAGCCTCTTGGGGCCTCTTGGGCGCCTCTTGGGGGTATCTTGGGGGCCTCTTGGAGGCCTCTTGGGGCCTCTTGGGACTCTTTGGGAGGGGTCTGGGAGGAATCTTGGGGCCATCTGTCGGGCGATCGATCACAGATGGGGCGAGCACTTTTCTCCCCCCCCCGTCGGGGCCAGAATCCTCGTGAGGGGTGTCGAATAGTAGTAGTCGTAGTAGTAGTACTGGTAGTAGTAGTAGTAGTAGTAGTAGTAGTAGTAGTAGTAGTAGTAGTAGTAGTAGTAGTAGTAGTAGTAGTAGTAGTAGTAGTAGTAGTAGCCGTACCACCATGCGTAGAAGTAGTAATAGTAGAGGTAGAAGTGTAGTAGTGTGAGTCGTTCGGGGCCCGCGTCGTGGTGTGAGTCGTTCGGGCTCCTCGTGGTGTGAGTCGTTCGGGCGCCTCGTCCTGGTGTGAGTCGTTCGGGCCCCTCCTTGTGGTGTGAGTCGTTCGGGCTCTTCGTGGTGTGAGTCGTTCGGGCCCCTCGTCCTGGTGTGAGTCGTTCGGGCTCCTCGTGGGGCCTCTTGGGGGCCTCTTGGAGCCTCTTGGGGCCTCTTGGGGGCCTCTTGGGGGCCTCTTGGGGGCCTCTTGGGGGCCTCTTGGGGCCTCTTGGGGCCTCTTGGGGGCCTCTTGGGGGCCTCTTGGGGGCCTCTTGGGGCCGCTTGGGGGCCTCTGGGGGGTCTCTTGGAGGCCTCTTGGGAGATTCCTGGGGGCCTCTTGGGGCCATCTTGGGGCCTCTTGCGACCTCCTCAGAAGCGCAAAGAAGAGCTACCCCCTGAGAAGGACAAAATGAGGCCAAAACCTTCGTAAAATCAATGACTTTGCTATGAAGGACGATGAGCGCTGCCCCCTCAGAAGTCCAAAATGGGGCCAAAACCCTAGTAAAATCAATGGTTTGGCTTCACAGAAGAGGAGAGGGACTTATCTCCGTCCCCCCGTCGGGGCCCGAATCCTCCTGAGGGTCGTCGTTTTTTAGCCCTCCCAGGAGTCGAAATTGACCCCCCTGACGACCCGCCGGACCCCCTCTCCAGGCCCAGGGGGAGGGGGGAGGGGGAGGGGTAAACCCCTCCCCGAAGGGGAAGAAGGGGGGTTGAGGACAGAGAGAGCTCGCTAAACCACTCACGCCCAAAGGGCTGGTGGGACTCGCGCTTCGCCGATTTCCAGGCCCGTTGCGATTTGTCACGGACAACGCGGCCCTCCATCGAGGGTGGCACTCCAGAAGGCATGAGAATTGTAAAGGCCCCAATTCTGACCTCTGGTTCCGCGTCCGTGCCGCCCTCGCTGAGAGGGGAGAGGGTGAAGTCCAGGTGGTGTGGTACCCGTCGCACGTTGACCCAGAGGACCCCGCCCTCTCCCCTCAGGAGCGGTTGTATGCCACGGGCAACGGGTTTGCCGACACTCTCGCTGGAGATGCGGCCAAGTTTTCCTGGACCCATGGCCTCCAGGGCCAAAGGCCCCCCGACACGGATCTCTGGGATTGCACCGCGTCGCTGGTTAGGCGACGCGCGGCGAAGGCTATGGTGGACTCCATCAGTGTTGCCCCGTGGTCCGCCGAGCGGCCTCCCGAGGCCCGTCGGGTTGAAGGCCTCCCTGAGGCCCTGCTTAAGAGCGAGCACTGTTTGGTCAGGACCGAGCGTGAATGGCTGTGCTCGCTGTGTCACCAAGTCGTCCCCGTGCATAATGTTGCCGCGTTTGCGGCGACGCAATGTCAAGCGGCGAGCTCTGACCTTTCAGGTCTCGCCGATCATGGGGTGGTGCGGGCCAGTGGGGCGGTGACGGTCGGGGGGAAGGTATGTCACTCCTCACATAATTTGTACTTCTGGCCCAAATTTGGGCTACATGTCTGTTTGACGCGCGGTAAAACTGCCACGGAGGACCCACGTCACTTAGTTGCCGAATGCAAAGCCCGCACCAAGAAAGGTCTTGAGAACCTTCAACGAATTCAAAAGGGACTTTATCCCAGCCACGCGGGGCCGTCGAAGACGTCCCAGGCTCGTGAGTTGGGCACTGTCAGGCGCGAGGCTGCCCTCCGTGGCCCGCCGCCTGCTGCTCGCTGAACTCGCTGCCACCCCGTGGATATCAGCGAATTCCAGCGAATTCCTCCTCCTCCTGCTCCTCCTCCTCCTCCTCCTCCTCCTCCTCCTCCTCCTCCTCCTCCTCCTCCTCCTCATCCTCCCCCCCTCCCCCCACTCATCACTCCTCCTCCTCCCTCCTCCTCCTCCTCCTCCTCCTTCTCCTCCTCCTCCCCCTTCTC
>CAUYUJ010022278.1:0-80000 GCA_963575745.1 Prorocentrum cordatum | reverse complement strand
AACCCAAGCGCCGCGCACATTCGCCTTACCAGTTTCCACCAGCTAGAATACAAGGACAGAGGGCGGGGCGTTGTTTCATGCATCTCTCGCCCTAGCTCCGCGCACATTCGGCGAATCACCGCCGCCCCCTGCCGTTCTGGAAGAGCCGATGTGGCCAAACGTTGGGCTAAAGTTTGGCCCAGCTGTTGGAACAAGTTTTCCCCCAGCCGTGGTGGAAACCCTTCGGGAAACGCTGGGGGAAGGAAGAGGGAGGAGGAAGAGAGGTAGGAGGAGGACGAGGCGGAGGAGGAGGAAGAGGGGGCCTCTACATGCCCGCTTGGGGCCCTCTGGGGTGCATCCTGGGAGCCTCTTGGGGGCCTCTGATAGTCCTGTTGGCGGCCTCCTGGGGCTGCTTGGGGGCCTCTAGGGGCCCCTGAGGGGTCTTGTCTCTTGGAGGCCGTCTTGTGGGGCCTCTCTGCTCCGCCGTAGGTGCCCTTCTGGGCGCTCAACTGCCGTCTTGGGGGCCGTTTAGGAGGCCCCATTGGAACGTTTTGGGGTCCTCTTGGGCCGTCTTGGGCTGTCTTGCGGGCCTCTCTGGGGCCGTCACAGGGGCGATCCTGACTGCCTACGGGGCCGTCCTGGAGCGTTGGAAGCCCGAAGTGGCGAGAACTCTTTACAATCATTGCACATCAACTGTGTTAGCCTCCTGCGTCCTGGCGGGCCTCTAGGGCAGTCGTGGGCCAGGCCGTATTGGGCGCATCTGGGGTCGTCTTGGAACCACATCGGGACATCTCGGGCTCTCTTGGGGTCGTCTGAGCCGTCTTGGAGGCCATCTTGGGGCCGCATTGCGTGGGAACACCCACGGCGGGCGAGTTGCCCCACCTTTTCTGGGTGGCCGGCTGGGTCGGTCGAGACCCGATTGCGAAATTTGAAGACAAGGATTAGCCAGTCAAACAATTGGCACGCCAGACACCCCGTTGATACATTAACAGGTTGCGGCGGATCGAAGACGCCCAATGCGAATCACCGCCGCCCCTTGCCTTTTGGAAGCGCCGATGTGGCCGAACGTCTTGGGCAAAGCTTGGACAAGGTATCAGACTGTGCGTTCCCCGAGCCGTAGCGTAAACCCTAGGGGAAACATTTGAGGAAGGACGAGGGAGAGCATCAGGAGAGGGAGGAGGAGGAGGAGGAGGAGGAGGAGGAGGACGGGAGTAGAAGGAGAACGTTTTGGCACGCCGTACACAAGCCACAGGGGGCGGCGGATCGAAGACGCCTAAGTCGAATCACCGCCGCCCGCTACCTTTGAGGATACGCCTGTGCGGCCAAACGGTTGAGCAAAGTTTGGCCACACTATTGGACCATGCGTTCCCCTAGGCGTTGTGGAAGCTTTTCGGGGAACACGTGAACACGTGGGGGAGGAAGAGGAGGATGAAGAGAGGGAGGGAAAAGGAGGATGAGGAGAAGGATGAGGAGGCTTTGGGGGAGCTTCTTAGGTCGTTCTTGGGGCCTCCTGGGAGCTTCCTGGGGGCCTCTTGGAGGCTTCTTGGGGGCCTCCTTGGGCCTCTCGGGGACCATTCGGGGCTTCTTGGGGGCCTCTTGGGCCGACATACTGCGTTCCTGGCCCGTCCGACACTGTCGCAAGCCGTCTTGGGAGCCTCTCTGGGCCGTCTTGGGGCCCTCTTGGGGCGCGTCAGGGCCGTCTTGAAGGCCACCTTGGGTGTCTTGGAGGCCTCTTGGGCCGTCTTGGGGGCCGTTTGGGGAGCCTCTTGGACCGTCTTGGGGCCATGCCTCTTCGGCCGTCTTGGGCCGTCGGAAGGCCGAAAAGAAGTAAATGCCAAAATCCTTCAAAAATTCAGTTGGAAATCAATGGTTTTGGCCTCTTTGAGCTTGGGCCTCTTGGAGGCCTCTCTGGCCGTCTTGGAAGCCTCTTGGGGGCCTCTTGGGTTGTCTTGGGCCATCTTGAGACCGTCTTGCAGCGTCTTGGATGCATCTTGGGCCGTCTTGGAGGCGTCTTGGGGCCGTCTTGGGTTCTCTTGGGATCATGTTGGCCGCCTTGGATGCATATAGGAGGCCATCTTGGGCCGTTTGGCAGGCCATCTTGGGCGTCTTGGAGGCCTCTTGGGCCGTCTTGGGGGCCCCATTGGGCCGTTATGGGGTCATCTTGGAGGCCTCTTGGGCGATCTTGGGGGGCTGTTTGCCGTCTTGGGCCGTAGGAATGCCGAAAAGAAGTAAATGCCAAAGTCCGTTTAATAAAAACCTGCAGGACATTGACAATGCTGGCCTCTTCAGGTTTTGCTGGAGTATCTCTTGGAAGCCTTCTGGACCGCCTTGGAAGCCTCTTGGGCTGTCTTGGGCCATCTTGAGGCCGTCTTGGGGCGTCCTGGGCGCATCTTCGGCCGTCTTGGGTGCATCCTTGGGGCCATCTTGGGCCCTCTGGGGGCCATCTTGGCCGTCTTGGAGGCATCTTGGAGGCCACCTTGGGCCGTCTTGGCTGGCTGTCTGAGAGGCCGTCTTGGAACGATTGTTGTGGAGGTCTCTGGCCTGTGCAGCCGATCTGGGACGCTCCGGGGCGCTCCGTGGGAACTCGTCCTGTTTCATAGCTTGTGAACCTTACCTCGAGGAGGCAGGAGGGAGGATGAGGGGGAGGAGAAGGAGCAGAGGTAAAATGAGGAGGAGGAGCAGGAGGAGCAGGAGGGTGTTGGCAGTCGCCCTGGGGCAGAATGTGCTGAATGGAGTATGTGCGCCTTGTCCGCCTGTCGAGCTTGTTGGCGGGCTACTTCCCTGACGGGTTGGCCCGTTGGGTCGTCAGGCTTGGGAATTCCAGCCTGAGCCCGGGCTCCGGGCCCCAGCCCCGGCCCTGGCCCCCGGCCGTGGCCCCCGGCCCTGGCCCAGGTTCGGCCCCCGCCCCCAGCCTTGGTCCCCGCCCCAGGCCCCAGCCCCGGCCCCGACCCCCGCCCCCCCCCCCCTCCCGCCTCCAGGGATCGAAGCCAGGACGCGGGTCCCCCCCCCCCCCCCCCGTCCCGTTCCAGAGCTCACCCCCCGAAAGCGGGACACACGGCCCCTCCCTTCCAGACCGAAGCCAGGGACCCCCCGCCCCGAAAGCGGGACACGCCCCCGTCCCTTCCAGAGCGAAGCTTAAGCGAGCTCAACCCAAGCTCTCTTGAACTCACACGCCAGATCTGGACGTTGAGATGCATGTGCAGTTTTCTGGGTGTTGGGTCCCCCGCATCCGCCAGGAGGACGAGCTGCCCGACCCAGGGGTCGACCTGGACTTGCGACCTGCCCTCGAGAGGCAGACGAGCACGGTCTCCAGGCCCAGCCGCCCCACGTCGGCCCACGGCGGCAGCGCAGCGGCAGGCCCAGGCGGTCGTCGTCCTCGTCGTCGTCATCTACGCGAGGGAGGGAATTAGCTACCTCGACACGCCCGCGTTGGGACGCCACACGTACCGTGCTCAAAACGTCCGTGTCAAGACGTTGCGTGTTGGCTCAACGTATTGGCCCACGTTTTGGCGAACGTATCGCGTCAGACCAACGTTATCAGTATACGTGTTGAGCTCCGTGCCAAAACGCTACTTGTTGCGTGTTGCGTATCGGGGCAGCTATGGGATCGAAGTTCGAGGTTCGAACTCAACTCCATTCTTCCCTGGCCCTCCTTCCAACTCTTGGGGCGTTCGTGGGCTGACGTCAAGCCTCGGCTCCCAGACGCAGTTACAACGGCAGGCCGCGAGCGCGGCGAGGGGGGCCAAGAGGGCCCGAAAAGGGAGTGCAATCGGTTGGCCCTGGGTCTGGGGCACAGCTGCGCAGGGCGCTCAAGGCGCGGCCAGCTCCTCCCTGATCCTCCTCCTTCCACTCATCCCCAAACGGGGGGCGGGAGCTCCTGCTGACTCCCTACCCCTCCTCCCTCCTTCCTCGCTCGGCCCTCTCTCTCCCCAATCCTCATCACCCTCCCCCGCCCGCCCATGGCATCCCTACCCTTCCCACCAGGATGGGGAGAGGATCGAGATTCGAGGGTCAGTAGCTCTTGGGATATCTTCGGATATTCCTGGGCCCCTGGGGACCTCCAGGGGCATCCAGGGACCTCTGGAGGGCTCCATCGGGAAGGAGACGAGGAGGAGAAGGATCCAGACGTCTTCCCCTCTCGGGGGGGGGGGGGCCTCCACGAGCGTCCTCGCCGCCGCGTCTGGATTCTCCTAGAGATCTTGCTCAGAACATGCCCCAGGACCGGCCCCGGAGAGGAGAGAGAGAGAAGTCGGGGAAGCGTCGAGCGGTCGAGGGCCGGTTCCTCTGGAAGCCTGCTTGCCCCTTGGGCCTCCGGAGGCGCCCTCGTCGCCACGGCTGGATCCGCCTCCGGCGTGCCCCAGGACAGGGCGGGGCGCCAATCTGGGGGGAGGAGGAGGAGGAGGAGGAGGAGGAGGAGGAGGAGGAGGAGGAGGAGGACTATATCTGATTTGCGTTGCGATCGCCAGCCTGCCGGCGAACGCCCAGCAGTTCGACATGTTGGCGCCGCGTCAAGGAAAGGAGGTGGAGGAGGACGATGTGGCGCCTCTTTTCCTCCTTTTCTCCTCCGTCTTTCGGCTTTTGTTTGTCGGTGCCCCCAGTTACGTAAAGTCTGCCGATACCGCCCGCGACCCCTGGAGCGATGCTCCAGGGGCCACCTGGCTCTAGTTTGACCAACCCTCCAGGGCCGACGGGGCCTTGGGGGGAGGCTGCACCCGCTGGGATCTCAAGCCACCAGGAACCAGGAGCCAGGAACTGGGAGGAGGACAGAAAAAGCAGTTGGCATGTCGAAGGCCATCTTCGCGCGGAGGGAGTCCGGCGGCGGCGGGGAGAGGCCGTGCGCGGACGTCCGAAAGATCTTGTCGTGCTGTGTCGTCCCGAGGGGGCGACAGGTCCCTGCAGCGATAAGCCCAGACAGCGGGGCGACAGCGCAAAGTGCGCGCACGCCTGTGGTCAGCGCGCTGGGCCGAGGCAGAGGCGACGGCGGCCGCGGCGGAGAGGCCGTGGCTGTGCTGGCGGCGGCGAGGCGGTGGCCTCTCGCGGCCGTCCTGGGGCGATCCCGCCCGGGTGCCGAAGCGCGCCCCGAGCGGGGGAAAGAGTTCGGCCTGGGGCCTGCTGCAGGAGGAGGAGGAGGAGATGGAGGAGGAGGAGGAGGAGGAGGAGGAGGAGGAGGAGGAGGAGGAGGAGGAGGAGGAGGAGGAGGAGGAGGAGGAGGGGGGGTGCGATCCCTGACCGCTAACACGTGCGCTTGCAAACCCCCTACGGTCAGGCACGGCAAAGAAGCTGGCCCGCCAGCAGGTGCCCCGCGGGAGGCTGTGATCCCTGCGTCCGCGGCTGGCACTCTCGTGCAGGAGCCCGCCTCGTCATTCGAAGCGGAGGCCAGTTGCTCACGACGAGGCCATCGAGAACGTGGCGCGCTTGGTTGCCTGAGGCGTGCGGCTGTCAGCCTGCTGACCAAAGCCCTGGCGAAATAACAGAACATGCCCTGGGGGTCCGTAGAAGCTCTGGGGCATTCTCGGGCCCCCCAGAGTCTACAAGGCATGAGCTGCAAGATTCCTTGCAGCGAGATGTCTTGCCGTGCTTGCCTGCTGCAGCGTGCCGAGGGCACGGTGGCGGATGCCGAGGCCCAGCGCTCGCACACCACAAACGGGGCCCGAGCCTCATGTTCGAGCCCGCTGGGGGCGCCGGCACGGGAGAGGTCCCGACGCGGTGTGTGTGTATGTGCGTGTGCCACCAGAGGTAGAGGCGGTTCTTCTGGTCGCTTGTGTCGTCGTCGTCGGCGAAGCGAGGATGGTCGTATCTGCACGGTCCGGAACTTGGGCTGAGCTTGTCGCGCCGCCAGTCCTGGCCCACCTCGCTTCGGCGACACACGCTGACCACGTCCAAGTCCCCAGGCATCAACGTCCCGAGCTTTCCCAAGCCTCCCGTCCCACGGAGCGGGGAGAGACGCTGTCAGCTCGCAGGGTCCCTCCCTCCCCATCCCCTGCCCTCCTCTGCCTCCTCCTCCTCTGCCTCTCTCCCGCTGCCCGCCCAGGCGCAGGGTATCCAGTCGCTTCAAGTCAGACGGGTCCTCGCTGGGGGAGGAAGCGAAGGCGAGGAGGCCCCCGCGCACGCCTCGCGCGCGCGGCCCTGGCCCCGGAGCTCCACTGCGCACTCGTAATGTTCAGACGCACGTTCATACTCGTTCACTCTCAGCCAGTCACGAACAGATTCACTCATGCCCAGACTCGCTCACATTCGGCCACTTCTGCTCTGCTTCGCTCATGCTCGTCATGACTGTCGCTCGAACGCACATCCACTTGCATTCATGCCTAGCACAGTCACTCCTCGGGGTCAGCCGTGAGTACTCTCACGCACACATGTGTATTCATTCACATGTAAACCCACCCATTTCAGGAATCAATCGTTCCCAGTCGCTTGTGCTGGATCCTTCATACTCGTGCTCACGCACACTCAAACACATACATCTTTTGGCTCACTCACGACCCACTTGTGCTTCGACTCGTTCATGTTCGAACCGATTCAAACGCATACCCACTCATACATAGCCACGCATGCTCATGCTCACAGTCAGAGTCACCCGTGCTCAGCCAGTGACGCTTATAAGACATACAGATATGCCCGCCTTAAGCGCCTTGTCGATCATGACACCGGGAAGCTAGGGGGAGGCGTGTGCCGCATCGACTGGCAGCTACAGAGCCGATCGGACCCAACAGGAGAGGAGGAGGAGGAGGAGGAGGAGGAGGAGGAGGAGGCCAAATCGGGGCGGGTTGCAGGGGTGCTAGAAGTGCCCCCGTTTGAGACTCGGTCCATAGCTCGCTTCCCAGGGGGGGGAAATAGCCCACGTGTCCAGGCCACCCCCGCCCTTCATACTTTTGTCTCCGCTCTGGGAGCTTCGGTGACGGAGTCTGCTCAGTTCTCTCTTGCCAACAAGCTCTTGAGGACCACTCTTGAGTTTGCCATGGTGTTCTGGCGGCACGGGATTCACAGCGTCGTCGGACACCCTGCCGAACCCTAGGTTCAGCTGAGGCTCGTGGTTCCTGGCACCTAGAGAACACTGGAGAGCTCGTGTCCCAGCAGGGGGTCGAAAAGCATACCGTTCACCATTGTGCCTTTAAAGCTCCCTTTCGCAAGCCAACCTGTCTCATGGCGGTTCATAATAGGGCTCTCGGGAATGCCTTGGGGACCCGCCTTGGGGGCTCGTTGTGTTCGCACCCTGGGGGCCACATGCCTTTAGAAGGGGATGGTAGCGAGGGCACATGGAACACTGCGCATGCCAAGGAGTACCTTCTCAGGAGATCATGTGTATAAGAAGCTTGGGGCCTTATACATTAATATTCCAATCATACCCACCCTCACTTCCAACCCATAAACTCATCGCCGACTGTGGGGAAAACAATCACGACCTGTGGCTCAATAGGCATCGCGACTGCTACCAGATACCACAGCGTATGCGTGGGCATATGAAGACGAGCATTGGCCACGCGAAGAATACTACATTGTCGAGACATGTGATGAATGGATACCCACTGCGCGACGTGGCTACGATGTGCCACTGAGCCCGTAGATATGCAGACACAAGTGCTCGGAATGGATTGTATGCGACAAAGTAGGTGGAACATTGAGAGGATGCAAGAGCACAGTCAAACTTCTGCTACTGGTCCCGCCTCGTCTGCCTGACGCCTTGCCTGATAGGAGTAAAGGTGTTCGCCGCACTCACCTGGTAGCACCTTCGGGGAAAGCCCGCTGCACCGCTCGTCTCATCGATACAAGGTGTTCCTATCGCTGCAACACTTGTGTCCTCGAGGGGAATCACCTCGCCTTGAACTGGTAGCGCCAGGCTTCTGGGAAGGACTGCGGTCCCTTCTCTTGTGGTGCTGGCTGCTGCGCTCTGCTGCTGCGGCTGCTCACTCCCCACGTCCACCTCCTGCCACCCGCCCTCTGCGATCGGTACTCCGCTGTCTAACCTAAAGCTGCGAACGAGCGAGGAGGAGGAGGAGGAGGAGTAGGAGGAGGAGGGGGATGGAGGGGGAGAAGCCTGGCGCGAGGGAGGGAGGAGGAGGAGGAGGAGGAGGAGGACGACGAGGGAGTGAGGGAGGGAAGGAGGAGGAGTGAAGGGAGGGAGGGGAGGGAGGGAGGAGGGACGGAGGGATGGAGGGAGAGGAGGGAGAGGAGGGAGTGAGGGAGGGAGGGCCGGCCGACCAGAGTGGCCATCCCCCGAGATACTGCGCTGGGGCGTGCGGGCTCGGAGGATGTAGCCACGGCTGCAGCCTCGGCCCCTGCCCCCCGTCTCACCATCAGCGGCAGCCGTGGGGATCTCTCGCAGGGCAAGGCGAGCACTCTGCCAGCGGTCACGCAGCAGGGCACTCCTCCCAGACCACCATCGCTTCGTGCACATCACCAGAGCAAACCGACGGGAGGCTCTCTGGGTTATGATGCCTCCGGGGGCCCTCGCTGGGCCCAGGGGCCACCAGAATTCGACTTGGGATGCAGAGGCGGTCTGGGGGAAGCTGTCAAGACCTCAGCGGGGCCCACGGCGCGACCCCAAAAAAAAAAAAAAAACGACTTCGGCAGCAGGACCCCCCCCCTCCCTCGTGGGGCGGGGCGCGGTGGCCAGCCAGGGCACCCCACGCTGCCCGCGCTGGCCACCGACGGCGGCAGCCACGGCGGGTGGCGGCAGCGGCGACGGCAAAGACAGACCGCTTCGGCAGCGCCGGCGGCGGCGGCGACGACGGTGCCCCGCAGTGGATGCGGCGGCGACCGCGGGCGGCAGTGGCGCCGGCCGGCGCCGGGGCGCCCCAGGGCCCGCACGGCGTCCGCGTTGACGACCATGGACGGCCCCGAGGTCTCCAGGCGCCCGGGACGACGACGACGACGACGACGACGACGACGACGATGACGACGACGACGACGACGACGACGACGACGACGACGACGACGACGACGACGACGACGACGACGACGGCGGCGGCGGCGGCGGCGGCGGCGGCGGCGGCGATGGCGGCGTTTTTGGCTCTGTTTGGGCTCATGTCCTCACCTGAGTGATGGGGCCTTCCTCTGTCAAGAGGGTGCCTCTCGTAGAGAGGTGGAATGCTTGTGGGACTAATGGGGGGTCTTGGGGCAGGAGGGTGTATTGCAGCATCGCTGGTCCTCCATCTTACTCGTCCTCCTCCTTCTCCTCCTCCTCCTTCTCCTCCTCCTCCTCGCCCACATCCCCCTATTCCTCCCGCTTCCTCCTCATCCTACTTATTGGTTTTCTCTTCTGCTTTTTGAGGCATTCATCCTCCTTCCGATCCCCCTCAGCTCCTTGCACCACCACTCCTGCCACTTGACTCTCTGGCCCTCCTTTGCCTCCTCCTCCTCCTCCTTCTCCTCCTCCCCCTCCTCCTCCTCCTCCTCCCCCTCCTCCTCCTCCTCCTCCTCCTCCTCCTCCTCCTCCTCCTCCTCCTCTCCTCCTCCTCCTCCTCCTCCTCCTCCTCCTCCTCCTCCTCCTCCTCCTCCTCCTCCTCCTCCCCCTTCTGCTCCCTCCTTCTCCCCCCTCCTGGAGAGGAGGAGAGGCCGGAGGAGCTGGAGGAGGAGGGCAGGAAGGGGGGGAGGGGAGGCGGCGGGACCTGCACGCGCGGGACTCGCGCACACGGAGTGCGCACGCAGACGGAGCTCTCGACGCACGGAGCTCCCACCGCGCGGAGCTCGCACGCTGCGGAGTTCGCGCGCTGTCCGTCCCTCCGTCCCGCCCAATGCTGAGCGGCAAGAGGTGGAGCTCGCACGGTGCGGAGCTCCCACGGTGCGGAGCTCCCACGATGCGGAGCTCCCACGGTGCGGAGCTCCCACGATGCGGAGCTCGCACGGCGCGGAGCTCGCACGGCACGGAGCTCGCACGTGGCGGAACCGGTGCGGGCTGAGTTCGCACCGTAGGAACTCGCGCGAGCGAGTTCCGTCCGCGCGAATTCCGTCGGTGCGAGCTCAGTCGGTGCGAGTTCCGTGCCGTGCGAGTTCCGTCCGTGCGAATTCCGCCTGTGCGAGTCCCACTTCTTGCCACTCAGCACGGGCGGGGTGGAGGGACGGACAGAGTGCGGGCGAGGGAGGGAGCTGGCAAGTGCATGTATGCAGCAGGCCTCACTCGCTGCGCGGTGCTCGCAGACACGGCGGTGCTCACTGGCACCGTTCCATGCCGGGCGTCGTGGCGGCCGCCTAAACGCAACGCGTGCAGAGTGTGGGATTGTCTTCTGGTCGTACCAATAGACACTGGCGCTGGTACTCACAGGCATGTTGCTGGTGCTCGCGACGAGGTTCTGAGGCTCGCATGCTGTTTGCCTACAGGAAGCGCACGATCTACGGGCCCAACCTCCGCCCTTCGATGCGCACTGCAGTATGGGCATGTGAGTTGCCGCGGGACGGGCGCCAGACCCGCCCGTGAGGGTCCGCCCGCCCGAGCCACATCATGGGGTCCGCCCGCGCGATCCGCCCGGCCTGCCCGTGAGGGCCCGCCCGCCAGACCCGCCCATTGGGGTCGTCGTCGCCGTCGTCGCCGTCGTCGTCGTCGTTGTCGCCCTCGTCGTCGTCGTCGGCCTCGTCCTCGTCCTCGTCCCCGTCCTCGTCCTCGTCCTCGTCGTCGGTGTCGGTGTTGTCGGCGCCGTCTCCGTTGATGAGAACGTGCTCCTGGGGCCCGGTTGCGTTGCGCCGGGGGGGGGCGCAACGCAACCGCGCAGCGCTCGAGCGCGAGCGTGGTTGGGTTGCGACCTCCCCCCCGCGGGTTGCGCCCTCCCGTGCGCGAGTTGCGCCCCCCCCTTTGCGCGTCTCGTGCGCCTTTCTCTGGGCGTCCCATGGGGTTTTGCTGCAGCCTGTATCGGATCTGTCTAGGATCCTGTACAAGCCGCATGGGCTCTGTATCGGAGCCCATACAGACCGATGGGATCGGTATCGAATCCCGTGCAGGCCGTATGGGATCTGTATGAGATCCAACACAGGCCGTAGGGGAGCTGCATCGGATCCCTGTATCGGAGCCCACACAAGCCGTATGGGATGTGTATCGGAGCCCATACAGGCCTTATGGGTTCTGTATCGGAGCCCATACAGGTCGTATGGGATCTGTATCGGATCCCATACACGCCGTATGGGATCCGCATCGGAGCCAATACAAGCCGCACCGGATTTGTATCGGAGCCTATACCCATTCAGGCCGTATGGAATGTGTATCGGATTCGATACAAGCCGTATGGGCTCTGTATATGAGCCCATACAAGCCGCAAGGGATCTGTATCGGAGCCCATACAGGCCGTATGGGATGCGTATCGGATCCCATACAGGCCTTATCGGGTCTATATGGGATCTCACACAGGCCGCATGGGATCTGTATCGGAGACCCTACAGGCCGCATGAGATCTGCATCGGATCTCGTACGAGCCGTATGGAATCTGTATCGGAGCCCTTGCAGGCCGCAGGGGGGGTGCATCGGAGCCCATACAGGCCGTATGGGATTTGTATCGGACTCTTCACAGGCCCCATGGGATGTGTTTCGGATCCCATACAGGCCGCATGGAATCTGCACTGGAGCCCATACAACCCGCATGGGATCTGCATTGGACCCCATACAGGCCGCGTGGGATCTGTATCGGAGCCCATACAGGCCGTAGGGGATGTGTACAGGAGCCCATACAGGCCTTATGGTGACTGTATCGGATCCCATACAGGTCGTATGGGATCTGTAGCGGAGCCCCTGCAGGCCGTATGGAATCTGTATCGGACCCCCTGCAGGCCGCAGGGGATCTGTATCGGAGCCCATACAGGCCGTATGGGATCTGCATTGGAGCCCACACAAGCAGCATGGGATCTGCATCGGATCCCATACAAGCCGCATGAGATTTGCATCGGAGCCCACACAAGCCGTATGGGATGTGTATCGGAGCCCATACAGGCCTCATGGGGTTTGTATCGGAGCCCATACAGGTCGTATGGGATCTGTATCGGAGCCCACACTTGCCGTATGGGATCCGCATCGGAGCCTATACATGCCGCACGGGATCTGTATCGGAGCCTATACCTATGCAGGCCGTATGGGCTCTGTATCTGAGCAAATACAAGCCGCATGGGATATGTATCGGTTGCGCCTTCTGCGGTCCAGTTCCATCCTAATAGAGTTCCCAATAGGGCCTGTACCATCCCTAAGTAGGTCCTGAACCAATCCTATAGAGTTCCCAGCAGGTCCTGTATCATCCCTATAGAGTTCCCAGCAGGTCCTGTACAGTCCTATTGAGTTCCCAGAAGGTCTTATACCATCCATAAAGAGTTACCCCTGCACCATCCCCATTGAGTTCCGAGTAGGTCCTGCGCCATCCTACAACCCTCGTCAAAATTAACCTCAAAAATGTCTGACGTGGTTGAACTGCTTGTCGGAAGATCTGGGGCCGAGTATCGATGAGTGCTGCGTACTTGCATGCGCCGCCCCTCCAATGTCGGTCGACGTCAAACTTTCGAGTCAACTTCGGTCAGACTATCTTTGCCCTCGCCCCGACATTGAAGGGGCGGCGTGTCGACATTGAGGGGCGCGCCAAAATCGAAATGACGTGCCAGCAACTATTGAGGTTAAGTTTGACGAGGGTAGTAGTAGGGTTCCCAGTAGATCCTGTACCATCCTTATAGACTTCCCAGGAAAAGCTCGTTTCGCTAGCGCGCACATCGATGTTGTGCCCGGAAATCCACTTGGGAGGACCGGAAGTTGCGCTGATGCGGTTGCGCCCCCCCGCACAATTTGGGGCGGGGTCCCAGGGTCCGGGTGTACGTCGTGGTGTACGTCGTGGTCGCCGTCGTCGTCGCCGTCTTCGTCGTCGACGTCGTTGTTACCCTCGTCGTCGTCGTCCTTGTCGTCGTCCTCGTCGCCTTCGTCGTTCGTCGTCGTCGCCCTCGTCGTCGTCGTCGTCGCCCTCGTGGATGTCCTGCTGGATGAAGTGCGCACTGCTTCCGTGCCCCGCCCGACACGACCCGCCCGCCCGACCCGCCCATGAGGGCCCGCCCGCCCGACCCGCCCGTGAGGGTCGTCGTCGCCCCGTCGTCCTCATCGTCGTCGTCGAACATTCACTTCCGGGCCATAACATTTGCTGGTCGCCAGAAACGGTTCCGGGCGCTCTCGTCTCAGCGCTGGCTGCATTTTATGTTGACAGCGACGCTCCCGCTCGAGCGTGGGCTTGCGTCCAAACCCGATCCCCTGGAGGACGACAGCGGCTCCCGGTCGATGTTTCCGCATCATTTACTCCGAGACGGCTTCGCAAAAGAGGCCCCCGAACTCAGAAATGGCGCTCTCGTTCAAAGATTTTTCCGCTAATCAGGCAAGGCGGCAACGGCCCAGCTACGACGACAATGGCTCCCGCTCGATACTTCCTCACAGCTTACTCGGAGGCGCCCTGCCCAGCGAGGCCCGGAAACTCAGGAACGGCGCTATCGCCCGACATTTCTTCGCAATCCAGTCAAGTTCGCAACGGCCCACATGCGACGACAGCGGATCCCGTTCGACACTTCCTCACAATGTTCGCTGAGACGCCAAAGCCAGAGGGGCCCCAAAGCTGAGGAACGGTGCTCTCGCCTAAGACTTCCTCGCCATTCAATCAAGTTGGTGAGTTTCCCGCGGGCGCCTTAGCTTGAATTACGGCCATGGCGGCGCAGATCGCATACAGAGTGCGCTGCTGAATGCTTCTCCTAGGAGCTGGTATAAAAAGAAATCACATGTTTGCAAGATGGCCGTTGTCGGCTCTCGGGGCGCACTTGGGGCGCTCTGGGGCGCTCCCGGGGCCGTCGGGGGGGGCATCTTGGGCCCTTCGTGGGCCTCTCGTGGGCCATCGTCTTCGGGCGTCAAGAGCGCCTCGGAAGCGAGAGGGCGAGAAGGATGTCGTCAGATGCTTTCTGTACGGATTTGGGCCTCTTTGGGGGGGTCCCCAGGAGGTCCGAGTTCGCTTGGAACCGTTTCGTGGCCCTGGTCGGGCCTCTTGGACGTATGTCGGAAGCTACCTTGAACCATCGTCGGCTATCGTGAGCCATCTAGGAGCATCGGAGGCCCTCTTGGAGCCAGCTTGGGCCATCGTGGGCACTCTGACCGATCGCGCCCCTCCCCCTCCAAAAAAACCCAGAAGGGAAGAGGTTATTGTAAGAGGAAAGAAAGAATTCGCTAGGCCACCTAGCCCGAAGGACTGGTGGGATAACATCGTTGTTTTGCTTCGCACCCCTGGGTTACCAGGTGGAGTAGGTTTATCGTGGTTCCGCCCGCCCTTGCGGGGCCACGTGACGAGTAAGGCGGAATACCCTGTTTCTTTTGTCCAACCATGTTGATTTGTGAGGCCAACTCAAAGCCTCTGGGAAGGCAAGTTTACAAAATACGTGAGTGATGTGCCGAATCGAGCCTCAGCCAGAAGCCTCTGGAGAAATATCGGGCACGCAGTGCGCGAGATGTGTGCCGAATGCGAGATTCCCTTAGCCAAGTTAGGAATGAGCCGAAAGCATAAGTGAGGCCAGGTAGCACGAAGTGCGTGAGGGTGCGCCGAATGGAGTCTCGGCCGAAAGCTTCTGGGAGGGCACGCAGGAGGAAGAGGGCAAGATCATGAGGATATTGATGATGAACGGGAGGATGACCAGGAGGAGGAGGAGGAGCAGGGAGGATATGATGATGATTACTCGGACGAGAATGAACAGGGGGAGGGGGATGATAATGTTGATGAGGTTGATAATGAGTGGGATGAGGAGGTGGGGTGAACAAATGAGGATGAGGCTGAGCAGAAGGAGGAGGAGGAGGAGGAGGAAGGGAAGGGGATGATGATGAGAAGTGTGGTGGTGAGCAGGCTCAAGAAGAGGGGAATATGAGGATGACGAGTAGTCTAGAATAGTCAGTGGTCCGGCTCCCCCTGGGTTGCCGTGTGACGAGTACGCCAAGGATTCCTCTCGATTTCCGAAGGATGTCCTCAGGAACCATCTGGATGTTTCCAAGGACTGCCTCATGGGATTTCATCTCTGCATTTCCTACTCCGATGGAACCCTCTGGATTCCCTTAGGTTTCCCAGGGGATCCGAATGTTTCTGGCGGTCCTCGTCGTCGTCTTCGTCGTCCTCCTCCTCGTCGTCTTCGTCCTGGTCGTCGTGGTCGTCATCGAACTCGTTCTCCTCTTCTTCGCCGTCGTCCTAGTCCTTGTCCTCGTCCTCGTCCTCGTCGTCCGCGTCCTCGTCCTCGTCCTCGTCATTTTCGTCGCCCTGATCGTTGTCATTCGTCGTCGTTCTCGCCGCCGCCGTCGTCCTCGTGGCGGGCGGGCACTCGCGCGCTCATCATGCGAGCGGGCAGACGTGCTAGCGGGTGACCGACCGACCAATCAACCGAGCAGCGGGCCAGCCATGCGGCCAGCCGACTGACCAACGAAGCAGCCAACCTGTCAGCTAGCCAACCAGCCAACCAACCAGCCAACTGGCCAACTGACGAGCCCAAACCGATTGGCGGAGCAAACAAGCAACCAACCAGCCAAAGGGCCAACCAACCAACCAACCAGCCAGCCAGCATGTTCTGAGGATGTCTCACACGGCGGGGCCAGGAGCTCCTCCTGACCCTCGAATAAGATGTTTGAAACGTTGATCCAAACCTTGAAGCATGTTCAGCCCTTCTCCCGTTTCCCAGGTCCTTCCCGTGTTTTCTCGGCATCGGTCGATTGTCTCGTCGGCACGGCCAGGCTCCCCCGTGGGATTCCGTTCCAGGCGCGCCCCATCAAAGAGGTGTGCGGCTTCACATGTTGAGGGAGCCCGAGATTTTCGGGGAGGCCCCCCCGGGTGAACTCCAGAGGTCCCTGCTACAGGCATCCAGAAGCCCCCGCGGAGGTCTTCACGGGTCCAGATGTCCAAAAACAAGAACAACGACGACGACGACGACAACAACAACAATAACAACAACAGCAACAGCAACAACAACAATAACAATAGCAATATCAACGACAACGACAACAACAACAACAACAACAACAACAATCACTTTACCCGAACGCTCAGTGTTCTCACCAGTGCCAGGGTTTTCATGCGACGCCAGCCAATACCCCCACTTTGTGGGGGGGCAGTGCAAGCTCTACCAAATATCCACACGACTCTTCGCCACCACCCACACCCAGCTTCCCGCCCTATGACGTTCGGACACTTCACTTCGTGGCATGCGGACGACCGTGGCTACTATTCAGGGCCCCGCGGCCGACGACGACGGCGTGCGCGCGCGAAGAAAAAACGAATGTGTCCCGCATGGTATTATTTGACAGGGATGATGGCCCTGGCAGGTGCGCAACCGTTGTCGCAGAAGTTCGAAAAAGTTGCTCGCAAAAGCCCGTTTGACAGAAATGTTTAAAAAGTGTTGGGTTTCCTACGAATCCGCAAGAGCGCGCGGGATGAGATTTTGACATTTTTTTGTTGAAAAACCATTGGTTTTTTGATGTTTTTATGTTAAAATCGCTCCGAACACTAAGCTTTTGGAAGGATTTCGTCTTGCGCGCGCGAATGTCCACTTTACCTTATTTTTTGCAAGGGATTCTTGAAATTTGATTATATTAGAACAAGAAATGTCATTTTATAGTGTTTTTTGCAAGGGAAAACGGATTACAACAAAACAACCGGATCTTGATGACATCGTATTACCTGAGGCTTCCTCACGAAAATGATGAAAATGTAGCTGCGGCCTAGGCGGCGCAGGGGGGCCGTGCACCAGGGGCCCCAACAATAATTATTCTTTAGAATTAATAATGTTCAACAACAACAACCACAACAACAACAGCAACCACAACAACAACGCCAGAAGTACCAGACAACTTCTTTTCACTTTAGACTACGCGCCACGGTGTCCAGTGCACCGTGCGCGGACATTCCACAGTCTGCTATCTGCTTTCGCTAATTCCCGGATTGAGCCCATTTAGTGTCGCCATTTGTGTGGGAACCGAGCACCATGTCTGGCTGGCGCCTTATTTAGTTATTCTCTTCGTTGGCCCAGTCTCTGTATCGATAACCGGCCGTACCGCGGCTCGTTGCGCGCCAGGTGGCACTGCGAGTTCCGCTGCCCGAGCGGAACCCGCACGCGCGGAACTCGCACGCACGGACGGAACTCGCGCGGACGCAGCAGATCTCGGACGGACGGAATTCGCACGAGGCGGGCCTCGCCCACGCGGAGCTCGCATAATTACACAGAGCTCGCACGGACGGGATCCGCACGCGATCGAGCCCCGCCGCGCGTGGATGCATCGAGCTTGGCCGCCCGTGCGAGCTCGGCGTCCTGCGAGTTTCCTTCGCGCAGGTTCCCTCCCTGCGAGCTCCGCGCCGTGCGCGCGTTCCGCCTCCGTGCGCGAGTTCCGCGCCGCCCGAGCTCCGCCCGTGCGAGCCCCGCCTCTCGAGGAGGGGTCGGAGGAGAAAGCAGCAGGGGGAAGAGGAGAAGGAGACCCCCCTCTCACGACGACGACGACGACGACGACGACGACGACGACGACGACGACGGCGA
Organism: Prorocentrum cordatum; assembly: GCA_963575745.1. Taxonomy (NCBI): domain Eukaryota; class Dinophyceae; order Prorocentrales; family Prorocentraceae; genus Prorocentrum; species Prorocentrum cordatum. Next base: position 62,537 of record CAUYUJ010022278.1, on the reverse strand, counting down.
CGATGTCAGCGGGGACGACCGCGATGTCGACGGCGACGGCCACGGTGGCGACGACGGCGCGACGCCGGCGGCGACGACGGTGGCGACGGCGAGGGCGACGGCGGCGGCGACGACGGCGGCGGCGATGATTGCGCCCCCGCGGCTGACGGTCGGGGCCAGGACGCGGAACGCCATGTCCACGCGCATCCCCGAGGACGTCGTTGTCGTCGTCGTCGTTGTTGTCGTCGTTGCCGCCGTCGCCGGCACCGTCGTCGTCAGCGTCCCCGTCGTCAAAGAGGGTAGAGGGCGAGGACGAGGACGAGGAGACCAGAGGACGATGGATTGAGGACGGAGGACGGAGGAGGCGGAGAAGGAATAGGAGCAGGAGGATGAGAATCAGCATGAGGGCGCAGGACGAGGAGGGGAGGAGAGGGAGAGACGAGGGAGGAATGAAGGAGGGATCGAGCGAGGGATCAACGGATGGAGTGGGTATGGGGAGAGAGGAAGGGAGGAGGGGACGTCTGCTTTTTTCCCGAACGCCAGTGAGGACCAGGCGCGGGACGATGCGCTGGGCTGGCTCCGCTGGCCCGCGTGCGGCGTCGCGCCAGGTACGGTGCAAAATCCGATCGCTGTCAACCATGTCATCATACTCAACGAGATTTGATAAAGAGAGATAGTAAGCAACGTTTGGATGTGGTGGTCGTCCCCTCCCTCCCCCCCAGAAAAAGATGATCCCGGCTCGACCCCAGTTTGGAGAGGGCACATCGCTGGGTGCATCGCTTAGCATTGCTTGGCATTGTTTGGCATCGCTCGGCATTGCTTTGGGGCAACGGGGGGCGGTGAACCCGAGGAACCTGGGGAGCCCGAGGAACCTGGGGAACCCCAGGAACCTCCGAGGAACGGGCAACGCAACAATGGGAGGAACCGGGGGCGAGGAACCCGGGGAAGCAGAGGAGCCCAGGAACCTCCGAGCGGCGGGCAACGAAAGAATCGGCGGCGCTGACGGCGAGGAACTTGGGGAACCCGAGGATCCCGGGAAACCCCCGAGCAACGGGCAACGGAAGAATCCGAGGCGCCAACCTTTCTAGCAAAGTAAGAACCCTTTAGTCGGGGGCGGAAAAGAGGGGGGTGATGACTAATTAGGGGGGGTGGATATCACGGCGTGGGCCATGATATTTCCCCAGATTTCATGGCGCCTCTTCTTATTTCATTACGTTCCTGCCCCCCCGCGGCGCCGCGCACATGCCGCCGGTCATGATTTGCACCCCCCCCCCTCTTGGACACCCCCCTCTTGGCCGCCCCCGATTCAGGCAAGCCGAGCTGGGGAATGAGCGTCGGGAGGTCCTCGCAGAGCTCTCTCTGATCGGCACTGGGCCCCCCTCTGGCGCCGCCGGCGCCCCCCTCGGCTCGCGCTTCTTTCGCGGTGGGGCGGGGAACCCGGCGCCGCTCCCAGAAACCCGCGCGGACATCTCCTCCTCCTCCTCCTCCTCCTCCTCCTCCTCCTCCTCCTGCTCCTCCTCCTCCTCCTCCTCCTCCTCCTCCTGCTCCTCCTCCTCCTCCTCCTCCTCATCCTCCTCCTCCTGAAGCCCGCGCGGACATCTGAAAGATTCTATAATGGAGGATGACGATGATAAATGACCAGGGGTCGTGTTCACGCGGCGGCGCCCGGGATGACGATTAGAAAGAACTGGCCGCGGGTCGGACAACTATTTTTCTTATCGTTCTCCTCCAGGCAGAAAATTGTGCAGGAATAGCAGAAAACTATTTTTTTAATCGTTCTCTCCAATTTTTTGTACTAATCGTCATCCCGCATTCTGATGGCCTTCGGCCAATCTCGCCACCGTGCCAGGGTTGTATGCCAGAGTTCTCAGGGATGCTTCTTGGAGTCTCTTCGGAGCGCCTTCGGGGGCGTTTTGGGGCCTCTTGGGAGCAGTTTTGGGGCAGTTTTGGGGCCTCTTGGGAGTCTCCTGCGGGCCTCTTGGGGGCCTCCTGGGGCTTCTTGGGCGCCTCTTGGGGCCTCTTGGGGGCCTCTTGGGGGCCTCCCCGGGGCTCCTGGGGGCCTCTCGGAGCCGAGGGTTCGAAATGTCCGTTCGGGCTCCCCATCTGGGACCCCTCTTGGAGCCGTGTTTGAGCACTCTTAGGCCGTCTTGGGCGCCTCTTGGGCCGCCTTTGGGCTTTCTTGGGCCCTCTTGGGGCCCTCTTGGGGGCCTCTGGGGCCGTTTTGGGGCGATCTTGGGGGCCTCCTGGGCAGTCATAGAGCGGCGGGAATCCAAAAAGGCGAGAACGCTGAAGTCCCTCAAAAAGCAATGGAAAATCAATGATGTTGGCCTCTTGGAGGCCTCCTGGGGCGTCTTGGCGGCCTCTTGGGCCGTCTTGGGGCCATCTTGGGCCCTCTTGGCGGCCTCTTGCGGCCCTCTTGGGCCGTCTTGGGCGCCTGTTGGGCCCGAAAGAGTCATGCGGGAAGACGCGAGGAACCCCAGGGGGGCACGGCACAAGCCCCGAGAGATTTGGCAATTCGGGGTCCGGGCCCGAAGAGACTCCTCAGGAGTAAAGATGGAGGCTTGCAGGATTAAGCAAAGGACTCAAGAACACGCCCATTCCGTGCCCAGAGGCACGGTGGACGATGCTTATGCCGATGTCCCTTCCTCGAGAGATGGCCGAGCCTGTAGAATTCGAACTGGGTGACGTCCACTGCAGTCGAAACCGATGATAGGGATGGGTAACCTTTCCAAGGGTACCCTTGCATCCTTGCCCCTTCGGCCCATCCTTCACCACTTTCGATGGCCAGCCCCGCTCGAAGAGCCTCGACAAGGGCGTACGAGGGGCTTGCATCCTTAGCGCGTATCCTTACTATCGGTTTTGACTGCACGTGCTTCGGGGGGGGGGGGGGTTGTTGCTGCGCTGCGGTCGGGGGAGTTCCTCCAGGAGTGGCGCGCTCTCGGGACCGCTCGGCTAGGAGAGCTCGTGCGCCCGGGCTCCTGCTGAGCTAGGCGGCTGCCGCCAGCGCCGCGGGGATGCTTGCGGGCGTCTGCGAGACCAGAGGACGAAGAAACTGCACACATAGAAACTTTCGGAGCTCCGCGCGAATTCCTAGGATCTGCGCTGGCGCCCATTTGCGGCGCCTTCGGCGCCGCCCCTCGCGCGCGCCATGGAGGGGGGCCCCCGCAGATCCGAAAAATCCCCGCGAATTTGAAAGAGTTTCTGTTTGAGCCGTTTTTTGTTATTATGATTCGTCTTCTTCTAGAGACGCGCAGGTGTTCGTGACACTTCTGCACGTGGACGATTTGGTCGCCCTCAATGCGGTCAGGGACGTTCACTTAGCGTGTCCCGGCGCTGGTTCTGGCCCGCCACGCTTCCGCGCGACACGAGAAGCACGTCACAGTCCCCAGGCGTCAACATCCCGAGCTCTCCCCAGCAGCCCGCCCCGCGAGGCGGAGAGACACGCTATCAGCTCGCAGGGCATAGCGTGTCGCTTGGGCCGCCGCCGCGACACACTGAGCAAAAGCTCCCCACTGCATAGCTGCTCAGAAGCGAGCGCGCAACAAGAACAAGAAAACGAGCACAACCGAGCAAACAACGTGACCGTGTTTGGGCCGCAGGCTCGGCGGTCGCGCGAGTCGGTCGGGCAAAGCAGGGCTGTTGGGCACACAACAAAACAAGCAACGAAACAAGCAGATAACAGCACAACATCAAAAGCAATCATGCTACGACTGCTCACTCCTCATTGCCCGCGCGTCAGCCATCATGTATGCCCCAAACCATCGACGCCCGCCCTCTTCGCCATGAGCGTACCCCCATTTCGGGGCAACCTCTGCTGTGCCAGCTGATGGGTAAAACCCGACAGGATCAGAGAGGCCGATTGGGCGAGCGAACCCTCACGGGCGGGGCGGATCGGGCGGCCAGACCCGAACGGCCGGGCCCCTCGGGCGGACCCTGACGGCCGCGGCGGGCGGGGAGGCCTGAGCGAGCGGGCCTGGCGGGAAGGGGACACTAAAGCGGGCTGGCTTCGAAACAAACCAACGAACAAACCCTGACGGGCGGGCCATGCAGGCGGGACATCACAGCGGCTGGGCTGGACGGGCGAAACACATATGGCGGCGCGTTAGAACGGACGCGCGGGCTTCCAAAGGCGAGTCGGACAGTCCCAGCGGGGCGACCTTAACGGGCTATCGGGCCGGCGGACCATGATGGGCGGGGCCGGGCGGGACCGATGTTCATGCCTGAATTCTGAGTGGGGTGTGAGGAAGTCCGAGGCGAGACCGCGAGTCATATATAAGATGGGTGGAAGTCCCAGGCTACAGTGTAAGTCCTGATTGGCGAGAGAGCGATTATCGAATAAATCATTAGGATGGTCCAGGCGAGAGCCCGATTCAAAAGCGGTGAGAACGCGATTCTGGAACAGATTGCAAAAGAGTCCCCAGCGAGAACGGAAGCCCTGAATATATCACGAGGAGATCTCCAGCGTGAACCGTTGTTGTTGTAGTCCAGGGGCGCAACAGCACGATTTGAGCATCGACATTTACGGGCAAGACCGAGGTGGGGCATTTAGTGAAAACACAACGGGCTATCGGCGAGGAGGTCGGCAATCATTATTCTGCTGACGTGAAAGTTCAACAACCATCTTGAGACTGTTCGTTCTTGGTTGTGCGCGTGTCGTTCAACATGAACCCTCGAAAGACACGCTTTCCGCCTATGAGCTTCCCCCCTTTGGGGGGGGGGGCACCTCTGTAAGGCCAGCTACTTGGCAAAAACCAGCACCGGGAGCGGCGGGTCGGGCGGGCGAGTCCGAAGCCGCGGGTCGGGCGGGCGGCTCCTACAGGCGGGCCGGGCGGGCGGGTAGCAATGTCGGGCGGGGCGGGCGGGCGGCGTGCAGTTCGGGCGGGCTTTCAAGCAGGCGAGCGGCGGGGCCCTGGCGGGCTGGTCGGGCGGGCGCGCAATGTTCAAGCGGGCGGACCCCTCCTCCTCCTCCTCCTCCTCCTCCTCCTCCTCCTCCTCCTCCTCCTCCTCCTCCTCCTCCTCCTCCTCCTCCTCCTCCTCCTCCTCCTCCTCCTCCTCCTCCTCCTCCTCCTCCTCCTCCTCCTCCTCCTCCTCCTCCTCTTCCTCGGACATTGAAGCGGACGGGCAGGCTTCCAGGCAGGCGGCAGGGCGGACCTGACGAGCCAGGCTCGGCGGGCCGGGCATGAACACGGGCGGGTGGGCCTCCAAGCCAACGAAGCGGCGGACCTCTCGAGCGCGCCAGGCGGGCGGACCCCAAGGGGCGCGTCGGGCGGGCCTTGGCGGGCGGGTCGGGCGCAGGGACATGAACGCGCGAGCTTGGCGGGGGGGGCCCGTGGGGAAGCCCCGTGCGAGACCTCGAGTCAGAGGCAAAATGGGGGGATCTCCTCGGCGGACATGCAGATTCTGGTTCGCGGGAGCACGATCCTCGATCAGAGGGGAACAAGATTTGTGAGTAAATTGCAAGGGAGTCGAAAATCCGGAACGCATTGACGGGAAGTCCCAGGCGAGAGCCGCGATTGTTGTCGCCGGTGTGCGACGGCACAGCTCGAGCCCGAAGACATTGCCTTGTACAACTAAAAGATGGACCAACTAAACACGCTGCGAGGGCCGACAGTGGCATCGCAGCTTGGATTCAAACACCGCTCGCCCTTGCCAGGCAACCGAACGGGCGGACCCCAACGGGCAGGTCGGGCGGGCGGGCCCGTACGTCCAGGGCAGAACAAACCGCCCCTACCCTGGTTTACGAGGCGGTGTGCGCTGAAACTCCTGTGGGCTGACAGGGTAAACCCTGCGTGATGTGCCGCGTCCTGGCGGCTCTAGGATTTGGGGGTTCCAAAGAGGTTTACAGACCGTGCACTTGTAACCCAGGGTAGGGTCGTTTTTTTCATCCCTCAATTACGGGCGGAAGGGGCGGGCAGACCCCGGGCGGGGCACTGAAGCGGGCGGGCGTTGGCCTCGAAGCAGGCGAGCGGGCGGGCCTTCACGGGCGGGCGGGCCCGAAGAGGCGCGCCCGGCGGGCGGGGCATCGAAGAGCAAGGCGAGGGTACGAGCTCAGTAGAGTGCAAGGCGCTCATCGCGCAAGAGCGCGATTCCTCGACGTCGAGAGCGCAGGGCCTGAGTAAGCAAGCTGTGAGGAAGTCCCGGGCGGGAGCGCAATGCCTGAGCAAGTTGCGAGGATCGGGCGCGAGCGTGATCCCTGAGTAAGCCGCGGGGAGGTATCGGGCGGGAGCCGCCGTTGCTTTTCTGGCCAGGGGGGGACGACGCGGCTTGAGCGCGAGAAGTTCTCCCGAGACGCGGAAAGGATGCGAGCCCCCGCGGGGGGCACTTCAATAGACAAGCCAAAAGGGCACCGGGGAGGGGGAATCAACAGTACGAGTTTTGCAGAAGTGAAGACTCAACCTTTCCGGATGTATCACTCTTCGCTGCTCGCGTGTCACTCAGCATACGTACCCCCAAGCCCTCCACACCCGCCCTTTTCGTCTTCGATCTCACCCCTTTTTGAGGGTGTGCGTGTGTGTATGTGTGTTTCTTGCCTGCCTCGTGTAGTTGGCGCGGCCCCTGAAATAGGAAGGGGAGAGAGAAGGGAAGAAGGGAGGGAGAGAGAGCAGGGGAGAAAGGAGAAAACGAAAATGGAAGGGAAGAACGCGGACGGGCGTACCCCAACGGGAAGGTCGGGCGGGCGGACCTTGACGGGCGGGTCGGGCGGGCGGACCCTGACGGGCAGGTCGGGCGGGCAGGGCTTAGCAGGCGGGCCAGGCGGGACGGGCGGGCTTCCAAACAGGCGAACGGGAGAACTCTTAACGGGCGGGTCGGGCGGAACATTGAAGCGGTCGCGCGGGTTTCCAAGCAGGAGACCGGCCGGACCCTAACAGGCGGGTCGGGCGGGCGGACCTTAACAGTTCGGGCGGGTGGGCCCTAACAGGCTGATCGAGCGGGCGAGGCATTGAGGCGAATGTCGTAAACGGTGGAGAAGCATCAGGCGTGAGCACAAGTACTGAGTAAATTGTGAGAGAGCCTCCTGCGAGAGCGCGATTCCAGGACGACGAGAGCACAGCGCCTTCGTCAGAGTTCATGGAAGTCGGAGACACTTGCGCGATTATTCAAAAAGTTGTGGAGAAGCCCCAAGCAAGAGCGGGACCTTGAGTGAACCGCAGGGAAGTCTCAGGCGTGAGTTGGTGTTGTGATAGTCTGGGGGCCAGAGGTGCGGCTTGAGCAGGAAGGTTCCCCTTCATGCGAAGCCGGGTGCGAGACCCCGGGGGCCGGCACCTCCATCGAACAGACAATACGCGCCCGACAGAGAGGATCAGCAGCTGTGGTCTTTTCGGAAGCGAGGCTTCCACAACGATGCCGCGCGGCTGCCGCTCACCAGGACGTGTGGGAGGAGGAGGGCGCCTCCCCGTCCAAGTTCGACGACAAGCAGACAGGCCTGCGGGCGCTCGTCGCCGCACCCCGTCGACAGGAGTGGATCGGGAAAGAGAGCAAGGGGAGCAGAGCAGGAGGAGCAGAAGGGGGGAGGAGAGCGGAGGACAGGGCGGGGAACGCCGAGGAGGAGGAGGCGGAGGAGGAGGTGGGCGGCGAGGCAGAGGATAGATTAGGAAGGAGGGTAAGGGGAGCAGGAGGAGCAGGAAAGGGGAGGAGAGCGGAGGAGTGGGTAGAGAACGCCAAGGAGGAGGAGGAGGAGGAGGAGGAGGAGGAGGAGGAGGTGGCGTGGGCGGCGGAGGCAGAGGAGGAAAAGGCGGTGAGGACGCAGAGGCGGCGGCGACAGAGCTGCAGCCAGGAGCCGCAGGCGCCAGAGAACGGTGACGGCGTGAGAGGGGGCGGCCAGGAGGCCGAGGCAGAGGCAGCGGCGGCGGAGCAGGCAGCCTGGCCGGAGGCCAGCGCGGGATCGAGGCGAGGCGGGCCTCTCTTGTCGCGCAGGTGTGGTCTTCGATCGACCTGAGCTGCGGAGTGTTCAATTGTTGGTGGAGAATGAGGAGGAGGAGGAGGAGGAGGAGGAGGAGGAGGAGGAGGAAGAGGAGAAGGAGGAGAAAGAGGAGAAAGAGGAGAAAGATGAGAAAGAGGAGAAAGAGGAGGAGAAAGAGGAGAAGGAGGAGAAAGAGGAGGAGGAGGAGAAAGATGAGAAAGAGGAGAAAGAGGAGAAAGAGGAGGAGAAGGAGGAGAAGGAGGAGAAAGAGGAGGAGGAGGAGGAGGAGGAGGAGGGAAGGAGGAGAGGAGGAGTAAGAGGAGGAGGAGGAGGAGATGCAGCAGCAGCAGCAGCAGCAGCAGCAGCAGCAGCAGCAGCAGCAGCTCGCGTCCACGAGCTTCTGACCAACCGACGCGTTCTCGGAGGCGCTCCGACGACGTGCCCGCATCTTGCCCGGACCCTCCCTACTGCCTCGGGAGGCGGCGGAAGACGAGGGCGAGGCGAGAGCGGCCCAGGCCCCTCCGCTGCGCGGCGCTGGTTGCGCGCCGCCCTGGGAGGCTGGAGCCGCAGCGCTGCGCTGCGGCGCGGGGCTGCGGCGCGGCAGCGCGCGGGCGCGGCGGAGGCCCCCCGAGGAGAGACGTGACCCCCCCAAAAAAACCGTCCTGCCCTCCTCCTCCTCCTCCTCCTCCTCCTCCTCCTCCTCCTCCTCCTCCCCTCCTCCTCCTCCTCCTCCACAATTACACAATATGAAAATACTCTCCCACTTCCCCTGATGGCGTCCCGAAGATGGCCGACCCCCCTTCGCGTACTGTTTTTTACACACAGGATTCCTGGGAAACGGGTTTTCGCCTGCGTTTTTTTCAAAATGCTGCTCTCGCTGAGGCGCCGGCCTCACTTCTGCTCCCGAACCGTTCCGAATCGTGCTCCCGCTGCAGCGTGGGCCTCATTTTCGGATCGGTGTTTGGCCTCCGTCGTTCAGGATGGCGTTCTCGCCCCAGCGCGGGCCTCTTTCTCGCGCGCCCATCCGCCCGCCACCACCGCGCCGCCGCCGCACCACCACCACCACCACCACCACCACCACCACCACCACCACCACCACCAGCACCACGCACACACGCACGCACGCACGCACGCACGCGCACCACCACCCACTACGCACGCGCGCGCGGAGCCACAGGTCCGCTACGACACGCGTCCGCGGATAGAGAAAATCAGCGCCATGGTAAGGGATGGGAGGGAGGGGTAGGACGTCAGATATGACGCGAGCGCACCTAGCTTGTCCTCCTCCTCCTCCTCCTCCCTCCTCCTCCTCCTCCTCCTCCTCCTCCTCCTCCTCCTCCTCCCCTCCTCCTCCTCTCCTCCTCCTCCTCCTCCTCCTCCTCCTCCTCCTCCTCCTCCTCCTCCTCCTCCTCCCTCCCTCCTCCTCCCCTCCCCCTCCCCCTCCCCCTCCCCCCCCCCTCCCCTCCCCCTCCCCCTCCTGCTTCTTGGGCGCGGCGATCCCGTCTGGGCCCGCGCGCGGCGGGCCCGGGCCCTCGCGCCCCGCCCGGGCGCCCCCGAGGAGCTCTCCCGCGCCTCCCGCCCGGGCAGGCCGTCGCAGCGCAGGGCGCCGCAGCGCAGGGCGTGCCCCGCAGGGGGCACGCCGCGGCGCGGGGCGTCCGCCTCGCGCTCCCCGGCGGGGCCGCCCAGGGTCGGGAGCGAGTGCCCGGCGCGTCGCGCCGCGGGTGCTGGCTCACCGCGCCGCGGCCCAACCGTCCAGACGCTTCCGACCGTTGGGCACCATTGGGACTGCATCGACGCGCGCCTGCCCCCGCCGACAACCAAACGGCCTCCTCGGCCGCGGGGCGCCCTCGGGGAACACGGGCGCGAGACCCCCTCGCGGCGAGCCTTCCGGCGCGGGCGCGGGCGGGGGCGGCCCAGTCCTTCGCCCCCCACCCGGTTGCTGGGCGCCGGAGCGCGGTGGCGGGGCGTCTGGACCGGCCCGTCGGCCCAGCAGAGGATGTTCTGAGAGCGCTCCGTGGTTTGCACGAGACGTTCTTGGAGCGTGTCTGGCCGAGCCCGTCGTGCTTCTGTTCTGAGGGCAGAGTTTTACGTCATCAGAGTGCTCTTGGTTCTATAAGAAGGTCTCGTGGCTGGCCGACAGGAATGCCAGGACGGCCGGTCCCTGCTCCAACGCTCAACGCGCCCCAGTCCCCGAGCACCCGCGTCCCGAGCCTTTCCCTGCCACCTGCCCCTGCGGAGTGGATCGATCCCTGGAGCGTCGCCAGCCTCCGGCTTCTGGTGCATACCGCGCGCACGTGCTCCGAGACGGCGCGGGCTCGCCGATGCCGCCCATGGGGGAACAAAAAGTGGCATAAACATGACAACTCGGAGGTCCGCGCGGATTTCTCGGATCGGCGCTGGACCCCCCTCCCTGGCGCGCGGAGCGCGCCAGGGGCGGCGCCGGAGGCGCCACCAGGGGGCCCCGGCGCCGATCCGAGAAATCCGCGCGGACCTCCGAGTTTTTATGTTTATGACACTTTTTGTTCCCCTAGCCTAACACGGCGCCTGGGAAGGCGCGGGTCAGCCGCGGGCCCGAGGTCCTGCACACCCGACCGCGCGCTCCTGGACAGCGGGGCACTGCCTGAGAAGCTGCAAGGACGAGGGGCTGAGGGAGGAGGGAGGGGAGGAGCCAGGCAGGCTCGCGTCCTGGAAAAAACACGACGGTGGGTCTGTGGTCGTTTTGAACCTGGGGGCCCTCGCCGGGACCGGGGACCGTTGAAAAGCTGCGGGATAAGATCCAAACATAGCACCTCTTGAGAGAGCGCTCGTCAGAGGGAGCTTTGGGTTGTGTCCAGAGGGCCGATTTTGAGGAAGAGAAGGAGGAGGAGGAGGAGGAGAAGGAGGAACAGGAGGAAAAGGAGGAGTAAAAGAAGAAGGAGGTTGAAGGAAGAAAGCGGGAGGCGGAGAATGGCAACGACGTAACGGTGGAGTTGCGGAGCAGGAGGAACAGGACAGGGAAGAGTCGGAGGGAGAGGACAGTCAAATTAGATGATACGGACGCACGGTAAGAACGCATCGGCTTTGGACGCCCAAGTTGAATTGTTCGAGCGGAACACAGCAACAGTCCCGAGGGCACAAGGGTACCTTATGTAACCGACCCCCGTCCTCAGGACGGGACGACGGGGCAACGACGCAAGGGCACCCGTGAAAAGTTATTTGTCTTCATGACCCCGTGTGATTGTAGGAGAGTGGATTTCGGTCTCTCTCATGATTATGGCCAGCGTGCAGACGGAGCAGTCCTCCAAGCGTTGCAAAACGGGGCGGTAGGGCGAAGCAGGGAGGGAAGGGAGGAAGAGAGAGTAGGGAGAGCCGATACACAAAGTCTGACCAGTTTTTCTTCTTCATCGTTCCACAATCAGGCTTTGCCGACGGGGCTCTCATTTGTCTGTGAAGAAACAGTGGGTGCCAGAAGCAATTGGCCCTGGCGTTGCTCGGGGTTCCCCAATCTTGTGTCCTCACGGAGGGATTCCTCGAGAGTTCCCTGGTCTTGTTGCTCTACAAGGGGTTTCGGTTCCCCAGTCTTGTTTCTTTGCAACAGGGTCCCTCGGGTTCATCAGTCTTGCTCTTTGCTTGGGCTCCTCGGGTTCCCCGGTCTCCTTCCTTGAGCCCCTTGGTCTTCTCTCTTCCCTGGGTTCCTCTGGTGCCCCAGTCTCCTTCCCTGCCCGAGTTCCTCGGCTTCTCCGGTCCGGTCCTCTGCATGGGTTCTTCGGGTTCCCCACCCTGGTTCTGTGCTTGGCTTCATCGGGTTCCCTGGTCTCGTTCCTCGGGCCTCTCTCTGCATGAGCCCGGCGCGGCCCCAGCGAGGGGAGAGGTTCGTACTACATGGGCGCAGTGTTCGGCGTTACCTTGCATTGCTGGGCAATGCCGGGGAACCCGAGGAACAAGATTGGGGAAGCCGAGGAACCCAAGCAAGGGTTTAGACCAGGGAGCCCGAGGAACTACCCGAGCAGGGAACAGGGCCGCAGGACCCGAGGAATCCCCTTGCAAGGAAGCAAGACCAGGGAATCCGAGGAGCAAGATTGCAAAGAAACAAGACCGGGGAGCCCGAGGAGCAAGACGAGGGAACCCGAGGAACCCAAGCACGGTACAAGACCGTGGAACCCGAGGAAGAAGATTGGTAAACCCGAGGAACCTTCTCTAAGGATGCAAGACAGGGGAACCCAAGGCCTTTGTGAGGAAACAAGCCAGGGAACCCCGAGGACCCCCCCCCCTTTGCAAGGAAACAACACCAGGGAACCTCGAGGACCCCAGCGCGACCAGGTCCCGCACCCACAGGATTCTTCACAAACGCATAAGAACTCCTAAGGTTTAGCCCAACTGGGGAATGATTGACGCTTCGCGTATCCCACCAGCCCATCCAGAAACGGTGCTCAGGCGAGTTGCCTTGAGAAAGACAGCGTCGAAGCATGAAGCGGAACAAGTTCTGGTTCGGCCTGATCAGACCCAGGACGAGGATGAGAACGAGGAGGGGGAGGAGAAGGCAGAGAAAAAGTGGGAAGAGGAGGAAGAGGACGAGGACGAGGAGGAGTAGGAGGAGGAGGAGAAGGAGGAGGATAAGGACGAGGAGGAGGAGGAGGAGGAGGAGGCAGAGGAGGAGGAGGAGGAGGAGAAGGACGAGGGGGAGGAGAAAAGGGAGGATGAGAAGGAGGAGGAGGAAGAGGAGGAGGAGGACGAGGAGGAGAGGAAGAGGAGGAAGAGGGGGAAGAGGATGAAGAGGACGAGGAGGAGGAGGAGGAGGAGGAGAAGGAGGAGGGGAAGGAGGAGGAGGAGGAGGAGGAGGCGGAGGAGGAGGAGAGGAAGGACGAGGAGGAGGAGAAGGAGGAGGATGAGAAGAAGAAGGAGGAGGAAGAAGAGAAGGAGAAGGACAAGGAGGAGGAGGAGGAGGAGGAGGAGGCAGAGGAGGAGGAAGAGGAAGAGGAGGAGGAGGAGGAGGAGGAAGACGAGGAGGAGGAGGAGGAGGAGGAGGAGGAGGAAGAGAAGGAGGAGGAGGAGGAGGAGGAGGAGGAGGAGAAGGAGGAAGAGAACGAAGAAGACTCTGGCAGCCGTATTGGGGTCTTCCGGAGGCTCTCTTGAGGGCCTCTGGGGGCAGGGCTCCCTCGCGGCCCTTTTGGGGCATTCTTGGGTCTCGGGTTCTTGTTGGAGCTCTTTGGGGGGCTCTCTTGGTGCTTCCACGGGGGCTCCTTGGGGCTCTGGAGGCCTCGTGGGGGCAATCTTGGAGGGCGTCCTTCCAAAACAGGGGGTTCCTGACTTCAGGCCCCCCCCCCCGAGAGCTCTCAAAATCGAATCTGGGTGACCTCTTGGGGCGCACGTGGGGCGTTCTTGGGCGGTCTTGGAGCCGCATTTGCATCGGAAGCGAAAAGGCGAGACGGCAAGAGTATTTGACTTGCGCGGTGTTTGAAACATGTTGGCCTCTTGGGGGAGTCCTGAGGGGGCTCCGAGAGCACCTGGAGCCGTTGTGTGATCCTGTTGGGGACTTTTGGAGGTATGTTGGAAGACGTCTGGAACCATCTTCGGCTATCTTGGGACAGCTTGGGGGCCATCTCGGAGCATCGGAGGCCCTCTTGGAGCCATCTTGGGCGAAAAAGGACCCTCTGCCTCATCGCTGGGGGACCCAAGAAACCTCAGGGAGGGGGGAGGGTACCCCTCCCAGAAGGGAAAAGGGGCTTTGGAAGAAGAAAGAAGAATCTCTCGGATGTGGAATTCATTGCGTCACATCGTCAGAGCGCGCGAGGCCAGTACCTGTGCTGCGACTACGTGGATGGGCAGGCGCTGCGTTCTTATTTTGTCGCGGCTTGCGCGGCGACCTCCCTCAATTGGCATGCCTTGCGTTCCCACTTCCGCGCATGCTTCACATGAGAGTGGGTAGCAGAAGGGCAAGGAGGAGGAGGAGGAGAAGGAGAGGAAAGGGATCCATCACCGCCCCGCCCCCTCCAGAAACCTTCGAAAGTATTCAGGAGCCCCCGAGAGGGCCCGAATACTTTCAGACTACCTTGCATTATCATTCCCCCTACTCCTGCTCCTGACATCCCTCTCACCATCATCACGCGACAAACTCCAGGAGCGCTTGTCAAGTCCAGGAATTTCGTTGCCCAGGCCGTTTAAGAAATGACAGAGTCTCTATCCGCCTCTCAGACTTCCATGAGCATTGGGGCACTTCACTACGCGCTGGAGGCACGGTGGCGGATATACGTGCGCAAATGGTGTGCAGCTATATACATGTATACACATATAAATAAAATACAGGCATACATACATACATACATACATACATACATACATACATACAGACAGACAGACAGACAGACAGACAGACAGACAGACAGACAGACAGACATGCATAACTTATACATATACATATGAACATGTGTATAAATTCGCTCGCACGCACATAGTTTTATGCGCAACGGGTGCGAAGGCAGTGCGCCACAACCCAACGTCTCGCGCGTTGATTTGCCGACTGCAGCCTGGTATTCGCGTGTTTCTCCCGTCCCGTTGCGTGCCTCGGTGCGTAATGCTGGCGTCAGCGCCTGCACGTGATGGGGGCGAAGGGAAGGCGACTTATAGTCCTCCTCCTCCTCCTCCTCCTCCTCCTCCTCCTCCTCCTCCTCCTCCTGACCTATCCTGGGGTGAGTTCTGAACACACGGTTAGGGCGAGGCCAGCCATGGCCATGAGGGCATCCTTTCAGGGGTCGGGGGGGGGGGGCGAGCGTGTCCGCCAGCTGCTCCTCGGCCCTCTGCAGGGGGCACGGATGTGCAATGAGCCGACACTGCTCGGGAAAACCAACAAGCACGGGTAAATATTGAGATCCCTTCCTTCCCCTCCTCCTCGTCGTCGTCCTCCTCCTCCCCCTCGTCGTCGTCCTCCTCCTCCTCCTCCTCCTCCTCATCATCATCATCATCATCCTCATCCTCTTCTTCCTCCTCCTCCTTTCTCCTCCTCCTCGCTTCCTCTTCTCCTCCTCCCCCTGTCGTCGTCGTCGTCTGAGCCTCTTCCTTCTTCCTCCTCCTCCCTCCTCCTCTCCTCCTCCTCGTCGTCCTCCTCCGCTCCTCCTCCTCCTGCTCCTCTCCTCGTCCTCATATTCCTCCCCTCTCCTCTCCTCCTCTCCTCCTCCTCCTCCTCCTCCTCCTCCTCCTCCTCCTCCCTCCTCCTCCTCCTCCTCCTCCTCCTCCTCCTCCTCTCGCCCTCCTCCTCCTCCTCCTCCTCCTCCTCTCTCCTCCTCCTCCTCCTCCTCCTCCTCCTCTCTCCTCCTCCTCCCCCCTCTCCTACTCTCCTCCTCCTCCTCCTCCTCCTCCTCCTCCTCCTCCTCTCTCCTCCTCCTCCTCTCCTCCTCCTCCTCCTCCTCCTCCTCCTCCTCCTCCTCTCCTCCTCCTCCGCCTCCTCTCTCCTCCTCCTCCTCCTCCTCTCCCTCTCAACCTCCTCCTTTCTCCTCCTCCTCCTCCTCCTCCTCCTCTCCTCCTCCTCTCCTCCTCTCCTCCTCCTCCTCATCCTCATCCTCATCATCATCGTCATCGTCATCATCAGCACATCATCATCATCATCATCATCATCCTCCTCCTTCTCCTCCTCATCCTCATCCTCATTATCATTATCATTCTCTTCCTCCTCCTCCTCCTCCTCCTCCTCCTCCTCCTCCGCCTCCTCCTCCTCCCTATCCTCCTAGACCCGCCGTCCTTGGGTCATGTGCTGTCCTCTTCAGCTCGGACTTGCGCAGTCGGGCGTTCACGGCGCGTCTGCGATTGCGGGAAGTCACCCTTGCATCCGTTCTGGATGCCTTCCTCGTCCTCGTCTTCTTCCTCCTCGTTCTCCTCTGTCTCCTCCTCCTTCTCGTTGTCCTCCTCCTTATCATCATTGTCCTCCGCCTCCTATTCCTTCTCTTCCTCCCCATCAGCATCATCATCAACATCAGTAGCAACATCATCATCAGCAGCATCATCATCAGCAGCAGCATCATCATCGTCATCATCATCAATATCATAACCAACAGCAACAACATCATCATCATGATTAGTAGCCTCGTCATCATCATCATCATCATCATCAGTATCATCAGTATCATAATCCTCCTCCTCCTCCTCCTCCTCCTCCTCCTCCTCATCATCATCATCATCATCATCATCATCATCATCATCATCATCATCATCTCGTAGTGTGTCATTTTAGGCCTCCGCGGGGACCCTTACCGCCACGGCCGAGTACCCCTCGAGATCCTGGCCAGAGCTCGCAGCGGGAGGTGCCCGGAGGAGGAGGACGACATCGAGCAGCATCCTCACCGTGGGATGCCTTCTGGATCTCTGGATCGCTGACGGGATCTCCTCCTCCTCCTCCGCCTCCTCCTCCTCCTCCATCCCTTTCCCTCATGAATACCTCCTCCTTGCCACACCCCGAGACCAGTCGAAAGGGCTGGCGTTTCGCTTGAGATCTCCTCAACATTTATGGTCCTTAAGCTTAAACTCTGTGATACTCAAGGATGGAAGGCGGGTGGTCGGGTAGGGCCAGGACGAGGATAGATCCGTTCCAGAGCGTTCCAGAACGTTCCCAGAGCGTTCTGGAACGTTCCCAGAACGTTCTGGAACGTTTTGAGAAGGCCAGAGCCGCTTGATCTCAGAGATTCTCGATTTACCCTCACCCGAATTTATCCTCGTCCTGGCTTCGTTTGTCTCAGGTGGTTGTCAAAGTGTGGCTCTCGCCTTCGCGCCGCGCACATTCGTCTTTAAAGTTTCAACGGTTTTACGGATGGAGGGCGAGTGGTGTTCAACATGTGGTTCTCACCTTAGCGCCGCGCACATCCGGTTTTTAAAACTTGCAGCAGCTTCACGGATGGAGGGCGGGTGGTTTTCAAAATGTGGCTTCGCCTTAGCGCCGCGCATATTCATTTCAAAAGTTGACAGCAGCTTCACGGATAGACTTCTTTCCAACATGTGGTTTTCGCCCTAGCGCCGCGCACATTCGCTTTAAAAGCTTGCAACCGCTTCAAAGATTATTATGGCTGACGTCCCAGAAATGGTGTTTTGGTAAGATATCGGAATGTGAGGGTGCAGAATCACGTTCATTCGCGGTGTTGAAGTCCCAGGAATGGTGTCCTGATACGGTTCAAGATCGACAAGACGCAACAAGAATTGAAATTCGTGGCGCTGAAATCCAAGGAATCGTGTTCTGGCACAGTTCTGGATTGCGAAGGCCTTACGGCTGGTGCCGCCTACCCTGGGAGGGGACGACGATGACGACAAGAGCGAGGACGAGCAGAAGGAGGGGGACGGGCAGCGGGAGGGGGAAGGAAGAGCACTAGGAGGAGAAGGACGCTTCTCGCGCATTGCCGCCCCAGCCCAGACGCCTTTCTCGCGCCGCATCTGTGGCTACTGCTAAACTAAGGTTTTGTTTCGGGACTTGGACGGCCGGGGGGGGGCGGGGGGCATTCTGACCGGGGAGTTGCCCCGGGTCCCCCCCAGGACCCCACCCCCCCAGGCGGGGAAGGGATCAAAGGGAAGGGGCTTCCCTTCCATTCAAGTATGATATTGCTGTTTTATTTCGCTTTGGCTGGCGCGCTTGAGGGAACCTAGGGCAAAACCAGGGAACGGCGACAGCGACGATGACGAAAGGAAGAGCGGTGATTCGCGGCGTTGAATGCCCAGGAATGGTTTTCTGGCACAGTTCTGGATTTTCAAACGGTTGCCTTCCGACGTGGCACTTCCTTCAGTGAAAATGACTGGCTGTAGGGGCCTACGAGGAGGGAGCTCGAAGGGAGGGTTTATTGCAATATCGTTAATGGGCCTTGGGTTTACACTAGTCCTCCTCCTCCTCCACCTCCTCCTCCTCCTCCTCCTCCTCCTCCTCCTCCTCCTCCTCCTCCTCCTCCTCCTCCTCCTCCTCCTCCTCCTCCTCCTCCTCCTCCTCTCATCCATCCCTTCTTCTTGTAGATAACCCCTCCCCCGCTCACACCAGACTCGTCTGTAGGGCGGGCCAGGCGTTTCGCCTGAGACTTCCTCACCATGTATGATTCTGAAGCTTAAACATCGGCAGCAGCTTCACAGATGGAGGGCGGCTCCTTTTCAAATTGTGGCTCACGTCTTCGCGCCGCGCGCATTCGCGTTAAAAATGTGCAAGAGCTTCATGGATTGAGGGCGTTTTCTTTTGAAAATGTGGTTCTCGCTTTATCACCGCGCACATTCTTCTGTCTTCACAGACTGCAAGAGTTTCACGGATGCCCATGGTCAACGTACCAGAAATGTTTTTTGGGATAGATTCGTGATTATGAGGATATTACAGTTACGTTGATTCGAGATGTTGAAGTCCCAGGAACGGCGTTCCAGCACAATTCAGGATCGTCAAGACGCAACAGTCAGGTTCATCTGTGGCGTTGGAGTCCCGAGAATAATGATTTGGCATGCTTCAGGGTCTTCAAACGGTTGTCTTCCAACGAGGCAGTTCCCGCAGTGAAAATGAATCGGTGTAGGGGCTTATGAAGAGGGAGCTTGGAGGGAGGGGTGATTCCAACACCGTTGATGACTTTTGGGTTTACACTGGTCCTCCTCC
The DNA here is from genome assembly GCA_963575745.1 of Prorocentrum cordatum. Classification (NCBI taxonomy): domain Eukaryota; class Dinophyceae; order Prorocentrales; family Prorocentraceae; genus Prorocentrum; species Prorocentrum cordatum. The sequence continues at coordinate 44,088 of CAUYUJ010022278.1, read as the reverse complement.
TCCTCCTCCTCCTCCTCCTCCTCCTCCTCCTCATCCTCCTCCTCATCCTCCTCCTTTTCCTCCTCCTCCTCCTCCTCCTCCTCCTCCTCCTCCTCCTCCTCCTCCTCCTCCTCCTCCTCCTCCTCCTCCTCCTCCTCCTCCTCCTCCTCCTCCTCCTCCTCCTCCCTCCCACTCCCATGAACTGTGAACTACTGGCGCTCGGATCGTACAAACGCCGCCATGCCCCCTTCCTCAGGGGCAACTGCCCTTGGGGGAGAGGCGAACAAGGAGAGAGGCGAACTGACAGACCCCCCCAGGGAGAGAAGCTGAGAGACAGACCCCTCAGGGGCGGGGGTTATCCACGTCCCCCCGCGCCCTGGGGGGGAGAGGGAAGGAGAGGAACGCAGGAGCGGCGACGACGAGGAAAGCCACGAACCTGGAAGGAGGGGGAGAGGGAAGGGCTCAGGGAGCCAGGCGGGTGGCGGCTGCTGCGGCGGCCGGTGGGAGGCAGGGGGGGGGCGGCGGCGGGTGCAGCGGCGCAGACGGGGCCACGCGCGCGCCAAGAGCGGGACGGCCCAGGGGCCGCTCCCCGTCGGACGCGCGAGGGCATGCCCGGCGGGACTGCCCCCGCGGGCCACCGCCTGGGGGCCCTCGCCCGCCAAAAGGCGCGGCGGCGGAGGGGTGCGCGGAGGGCGGGCCGGCGAAGCCGCCCTGGGGTGCCCACCGGCCTGCGGCGGTGGCCCTCTGGAGCGGCGGAAGTGCTTCCTGCCGCCTCCTGTCCGAGGCACAGTCGGGTCTACGCTGTAAGAACGGTTTTTTGAAGGCAGATCTGCCTTCAAAAAACCGTTCTTACAGGGTAGACCAGTCTTTCTTCCTGCGGCGGTGGCCCTCTGGAGCGGTGGAAGCTCTTCCTGCCGCCTCCTGTCCGAGGCACAGTCGGGGCCCTGAATCGGGAGCGGAAAAGAGGGGGGTGATGACTGGGGGGGGGTGGATGTCATGGCGCGGGCCACGATATTTCCCCAGATTTCATGGCGCCCCTGCTTGTTTCATTGCGTCCCTGGCCCCCCCGCTGGGCCGCGCACATGCCGCCGGTCATGATTTGCACCCCCCCCCTCTTGGACACCCCCCTCTTGGCCGCTCCCGACTGAAGAAGGAACCCTTTTCGTTGGGGAGGGGCTCGGTGTTCCTTGATTGCTTCACAGCTTGCCTCAGGCTTGCCTCCTGTTTTCGACCGGAAGTCGAAGGTGAACTGATGGACAAAAGGGGCCTCGTTCCTTATTTAGGGTTCCTTGGGTCAACGCTCCGACTGTAAGCACCAACTGCTCCCCAATGTGCAACAAACACTGCGAGGCTGGGAGGAGAACCGAGGAAGAGAAAGCGCCGGAAGCGTAAACTTCTGGCGCTCCGCGCGGATGTCTTGGATCCGCGCTGGGCCCCCCCTAGCGGCGGAGGCCCCTTGGCGCGCTCCGCGCGCCAGGGAGGGGGGTCCAGCGCGGGTCCAAGAAATCCGCGCAGATCGCCAAAAGGTTGTGTTTATGCCGTCGTTTTTCCTTCTATAAAAGTAATGGCTTGCGGCCTCACGTGCGCAGAAGAGCTGGGACACGCGAAGAGGTGGGCGAGAGTCGAGAGGAGAGTGCGATGCCAGGTTTGCGGCATGGCGGCGCGAGAGCGGCAGAGGGCGTGGCAGCCCACGCTCGCCCGGAGGCGGGAAGGCGCAAGGGCCTCCTCCCCCCCCACCCACAAGGCCCCCCACCAAGTGGCCCACAGTCCCGCCAAGGGGGCCCGCACCCCCGCCGAGACAGGCGAAGGGTCCCCGAGAGCGGGCCTGGGGGTCGCCGGAGGGTTTTTGTTCCGCCAGGCGCGGGAGAGGTTCGCGCCCTCCACGGCGGTGGCCGCACGGAAGTTTGTTCCGTTGGCCCCAAGACCCCCGTGTTCTTTACCACACCCGTCCCCGTCAGCGGTTGGCGGGCGGTAGGGAGGCAAGGGCTGCGCGAAGCTGAAGTTCGCGCGGCTGGAGGCGAGACAGAGAGAGTTGAGGCTACCTGCTGGTGCGGCTGCAAAGTCAGCAAGCGAGCGAAGAGAGTGGCAAATGGCATGGAAAGGCTGATGCGCAGAGGTGCGGGCAGAAAGGACGGCCGTTGGTGAGTTTGCCCCTCCCACCCGTTGTACCCTCCCCCAATCCCGCCACCACAATGGTAGAGAGGAGAAGGTTAGTGGGGTGACTGACGAGGGAGGCAGTGAAAGGCAGGTGGAGCCTGGAGGGAGTGAGAAATTGGTTCTCCTCCTCGTTCTCGTTCCTCCTCCTCCTCCTCCTCCTCCTCCTCCTCCTCCTCCTCCTCCTCCTCCTCCTCCTCTTCCCATTCCTCCCCCGTGCCTTGTACCTCCACTCATCCCCCTCCCTTCGCCCAGTCGGCATCTAGGCCCCAGTCGACAGTGGGAGCAGGCAGTTGGGAAACCTCTCAGGACCAAGTGGGAAATCGGCTCTTCGTGCTGTCGCTTCTGGGGCCTAGCAGTGCTTGTGACTAAGGCCACCACCACCACGGAGGTGCATGAGAGAGCACTACCCACTGGTCTTTCAGAAGTAGGTGGTCCCACCCAGCTGATCCTCTGATGCTACGGTAGCATGTGTTGATGAGAAAGCCGCAGAGGGTTTGGGAGACTTGTTTTATCGCGGTCCCACTGGCATAGAGTTGCCCTATGGGTGTGAGGCGGGTTCTGGAGCCCTGTATGACCGTGGACCCACTGCATAGCATAGCTGTTCTAGGTGTACTCCCGTCATGGGTGCTATGAAACGTCGAACGATGCTGCGGGCGAGAAAGTCAAGCCACGGCCTGTTTTGAAGCCCTGTGTCACCGTGGCTGCCGCCGTGTTGCTCATGTGCTCATAGCCGTGGCAGTAGTCCTTATCGCTATTGCCGTTTCCTTACGGACGTGGGGTCGGAGCACAGAATTAGATGTTCCTCCTCCTCCTCCTCCTCCTCCTCCTCCCTCCTCTCCTCTCCTCCTCCTCCTCCCATGGGATTCTGCCAGATCTCCCCCGGCACTCCACCTTCGGTGGCCCTGCGCGTGCAGGAGGGGGGGGGGGGGGGGCGCCAGCGATGGCCACGCGCGCCGCCCAGGAGCACGAGCCGGAGGGCATGCTGTGAGAAGCGTCGGCCTTCGCTCGAACAGGGCTTTGAATATTGTGTGTCCAAAGTCGGGGCCGGAAAAGAGGGGGGTGATGACTAGGGGGGGGTGGATACCATGGCGTGGGCCATGATATTTCCCCAGATTTCATGGCGCCTCTTCTAACATCATTACGTCCCTGGCCCCCCCGCTGGGCCGCGCACATGCCGCCGGTCATGATTTGCACCCCCCCCTCTTGGACACCCCCCTCTTGGCCGCTCCCGACAAAGATGGATCAGCATTCGCAATGTCCTCCGCATCTGCCACCGAGGGGCTCGCCCGCTGCTTCCAGCGTGGGTCGAGGAACCGGGGCGGCCCGGGGGGCGGGCTGCCAAGGGGGCGCGCTTTCTTGTCGCCTGCGGGGTGCAGGGCGGAGTTCGTGTGCTTTGTTTTTACGCAGAGGAGCGCTTGCTTGCGCGGATCGCATGGTGTCTGTTCAGTACAGGCGCCCAACCCGCACCAGCGCTGCCCTCTTTCAAGGAAGGAGATGGGCGAGCTTCCGCGCGTGGTGTCGAATGCTTTCTCAGCGCAAGCACTCGGGGCTGACTGCCCAGGAGCAGCAGCAGCAGCAGTTGCGGCAGCAGTAAGTCTTGTTGTATCAGCAATAGCCGTAGTAGCATCAGTTGCATGGTTTGCACAAATGGTAGTATCAGCCGCAGCAGCAGGATCAAGAGCGTAAGCACTATCAGTGCAAGAAGAAGTCGCCGTCGCAGTGGTAGAGGTAACACCAGGAGTAGCAGCAGCCCTAGTAGTCAGCAAGTTGTGGCAAGTTTAAGAAACACTGGCAGATGTAGCGATCGTGCGATTGGTATTACTACCTCTATCGAAGACGCCTACGGCGAATCACCGCCGCCCCCTGCCTTTTTGGAAGCGCCGATGTGGCCGAATGTTGTGGCCACAGTTCTGCCAAGCTATCGGACCATGTGTTCCCTCAGCCGTTGTGGAAACCCTTCGGGGACCACTTGGGGGAGGATGGCGGGGAAGATAAGGAGGAGAAGAAGTAGGAGGAGGAGGAGGAGGAGGAGGAGAAGGAGGAGGAGTGGGCATCTTGGAAGCTTCTGGGGGCACTCTTGGGGCCTCCTGGGAGCTTCCTAAAGGCCTCTTGAAGGCATCTCGGGGGCCTCCTTGGGCTTCTTGCGGGGCTTTGTGGGCTTCTCGGGGGCCTCTTTGGCAGTCTTAGGGCATTCCTGGCCCTTCTGACGTCGTCGGAAGCCGTTTGGGCGGCCTCTCTCGACCGACTTGGGGCCCTCTTGGGGTGCTTCAGGGCCGTCTGGCAGGCCATCTTCGGCGTCTTGGAGGCCTCTTGGGCCGTCTTGGGGCCCTCTTGAGGCCGTCTTGGGAGCCTCTTGGGCCGTTCTGGGGCCATCTTGGAGGCCTCTTGGGCCGTCTTGGTCTGCCGGGAGGCCGACAAGAAGCAAATGCCAAAACCCTTCAAAAACCTAAGGACAACCAATGGTTTGGGCCTCCTCGGGCCCTCCTGGAGGACGTCTTGGGTGCGTCTTGGGGATCTCTGGGGCCGTCGTGGGCCATCTTGGAGGCTTCTTGGGCGGACTCGGAGGCATCTTGGAGCCATCTTGGGCCGTCTTATTGGCTTCGTCGGCGGACTTAAAGGCAACCTGGACCATCTTGGGCCATCCTGGAGGCCATCTTGGGCCAACGTTACCATATTAGAAGCCATCTTGAGCCGTCTTGGAGATGTTTTTCCAGACGTTGTGCTCGGTTGGGCGCCTTCCGGGTGGCCCGCGGGATCGGCCGAAGCCCCAGAGGGAGTTCTTGTGGAAAAAAGCCGAAACCAAGAGTTGTAGGATCTAGCATATCAGGCACCTTTGTGGCAAGCCAACAGGGGGCGGCGGATCGAAGACGCCTACGACGAATCACCGCCGCCCCCTGCCCTTTCGGAAGCGCCTATGTGGCCGAACGTTGTGGCCAGAGGCCTGCCAAGCTATCGGACCATATGTTCCCCGAAGTGGTTTGGAAAGCTTTCGGGGAACACGTGGGGGAGAATGAACATGATGAGGAACAGGAAGAGGCCTCTTGGGCCGCCTTGAGCCGTCGGAATGGCGAAAGACGGGGGCGCGTGGAGGCCATCTTGGGCGTCTTGGAGGCCATTTCGGCCATCTTGGGGCCGTCTTGGTGCCGTCTTGGAGGCCTTGGCCGTTTTGTGGCCGAAAGTTGGGTTAGAGCTTAGCCAAACTATCGGACCATGCGTTCGCCGAGTTTGTTTGGAAAGCCTTCGGGGAACACGTGGTCGAGGAAGGGGAAGGGGGGGAGAAGGAGGAACACAGAGAAGGGGGGAGGCCTCTTCGGAGCCTCTTGAAGCACTCTTGGGCTCGATTGTGCCATCTTGTCGGTCTTAGAGGCATCCTGGGGCCGTCTTGGAGGCCAATCTTGGGCTCTCTTGGGGCTTTTGGGGGGCCTTTGGGCGACTCGTGGGGGCCTCTTTGGCCGTCTTAGGCGTTCCTGGCCCTTCTAACGCCGTCGGGAGCCGTTGTGGGGGCTTCTCTGAACCGACTTGGGGCCTTCTTGGGGCGTTTCAGGGCTGTCTTGGAAGCCATATTGGGCGTCTTGGAGGCCTATTGGGTCGTTTTGGGGCTCCCTTGGGGCCGTCTTGGGGACCTCTTGGGCCGTCCTGGGACCATCTTGGAAGCCTCTTGGGCGCTCTTGGGGCGATCTTGATTGCCTCTTGGACCGTCTTGGGCCATCAGAGGACCGAACAGCAGCAGAGTCCAACCCTGCCTTTGCGGAAGCTTCTATGTGGCCGAAAGTTGGGTTAGAGCTTAACCAAACTATCGGACCATGCGCTCCCCGAGTTTATTTGGAAAGCCTTCGCGGAACACGTGGTCGAGGAAGGGGAAGAGGAGGAGAATCATGCAAAAAGAGAAGGGGGAGGAGGCTTCTTCGGAGCCTCTTGAGGCACTCTTCGGCTCGATTGGGCCATCTTGGTGGTCTTGGAGTCATCCTGGGGCCGTCTTGGAGGCCATATTGGGGTCGTCTTGGGCTCTCTCGGGGCCTCTTGGGGGCCTCTTAGGGGCCTTCGGGTGCTTCTTGGGTGCCTCTTTGGCCACCTTAGGCGTTCCTGGCCCTTCTGACGCCGTCGGAAGCCGTCTTGGAGGCTTCTCTGAACCGATTTGGGGCCCTCTTTGGGCGCTTCAGGGCTGTCTTGGAGGCTATCTTGGGTGTCTTGGAGGCCTCTTGGGCCGTCTTTGGGCTTCTTGGGGGCCGTCTTGGGGACCTCTTGGGCCGTCTTGGGACCATCTTGGAGGCCTCCTGGGCGCTCTTGGGGTGATCTTGATGGTCCCTTGGATCGTCTTGGGCCGTCGGAAGACCGAAAGGAAACAAGTTCCAAAATCATTCAAGCACATTATATATATATATATATATATATATATATATATATATAAAAAAAAAAAAAAAAAAAAAAAAAAAATGGCATCTTGCGGACCTCTCTTGGGACGTTTTGGCGGCCTCTTGGGGGCCGTCTTGGGCCTTCTTGATGCAATATTGGGCCGTCTTGGGTGCATATTGGGCCGTTTTGAAAACATCTTGAGGCAATATTGAGTTGTCTTGGGGCCATCTTGGCCGTCTTGAAGGCCTCTTGGGCGTCTTGGAGACCTCTGGGGCCGTCTTCGGGCCGTCTTGGGGGCCTCTTGGGCCGTCCTGGGGCCATCTTGGAAGCCTCTTGGGCGCTCTTGGGGCGATCTTCCTGGCCTCTTGGACCGCCTTGGGCCGTCGGAAAGCCGAAAAACAGCGGACTCCAAAATCCGTAAGGAAAATCTATGAATTTGGCCTCCTCGGGACCTCTTGAGGGGCCTCTTGGACCTCTCTTGGGACGTTTTGGCGATCTCTTGGGAGCCATTGGAACCGTCTAGGGCCATCTTGAGGCTATTTTGGGCCGTCTTGGGTGCATCTTGGGCTGTCTTGGAGACATCTTGGAGCCATCTTAGGCTTTCTTGGGACCATCTTGGCCGTCTGGGAGGCCGTCTTGGGCGTCTTGGAAGCCTCTTGGGCCGTCTTTGGGCCGTCCTGGGGCCATCTTGGAGGCATCTTGGGTGCTCTGGGGGCGATCTTGGGGGCCTCTTGGGCCGTCTTGGACAGCGGGAAGGCTTAAAAGAAGCAGATGTCAAAATCAGTGAAAAACAAATGGAAAATCAATGATGTTGGCCTCTTAGGGCTCTCCTGGGAGACCCCTTGGCACCCTCTTGGGCCATCTTGAGGCCATCTTGGAGCCATCTTGGCCCGTTTTGAGGCTTCTTGGACGATTTAGAAGGCATCTTGGACCCTCCTGGGCCGTCTTGGAGGCCATCTTGGACCATCTTGGGCGAACTTGGAGACCATCTTGGCCGTCTTGGAGGCCATCTTGGGCCAACGTGGGGCAACAAAGGCATCGACGTATGCGTTTTGAGATCCTTCCCGGGACCCCGACGGGACGCGCCAGAGCCCCAGGGGGAGCTCTTTTGGAGAAGAACCCAAACCAAAACCGAAATCATCTAGCACGCCAGGCACCCCTGTGATGAATCAACAGGGGGCGGCGGATCTAGTGGCTTTCGGCGCATCCCGCCACCGTGTAGGGGTTGTAGGTCAGAGGCCTTTTGGATGCCTGTGAGGAGTTCTTGGGAGGCCTCTCGGAAGCCTCTTGGAGGCGGTATGGGGGTCGCCTTGGGGTGTCTCGGGGCCTCTTGGGGCCTGATTTGGGCCTCTCGGGGCATCTTGGGGGCACCTTGGGGGCCTCTGGAGGGATCTTGGGTCCATCTTGAGGCGGAGTTCTCGAAATATCAGTTCGTGTTCCCCCTCTTGTGGGCTCTTGGGCAGTTGGTCAGTGATCTTGACCGCATATCGGGCCGTCCTCGACGCTCTGATGACGGAGAAGGCGGTATAAATGCTAAGACCGCTTTCTAAACAAAAACAAAGCAAACAACAACAACAAAAACAGAATGATTCTGACGAGGTTGGCATCTTGGGCCGCCTTGAAGGGCCTCCAAGACGGCCCAAGAGGCCGGGTTCCGAATATTGTGTGCCTAGCATTGGATCAACGTTCGCAATGTCCTCTTCCGCATCGACCACCGAGGGGCTGAACCGGGGTGGCCCGAGGGGCGGGTTGCCAAGGGGGCACGCTTTCTTGTCGCCTGCGGGGTGCAGGGCGGAGTTCGTGTGCATTGTTTTTACGCAGAGGAGCGCTTGCTTGCGCGGATTGCATGGCGTCTGTTCAGTACAGGCGCCCAACACGCACCAGCGCCGCCCTCTTTCAAGGAAGGAGATGGGCGAGCTTCCGCGCGTGGTGTCGAATGCATTCCCAGCGCAAGCACTCGGGGCTGACTGCCCAAGAGCAGCAGCAGCAGCAGCAGTTGCGGCAGCAGTACTTCTTGTTGTAGCAGCAGCGGTGGCAGTAGCACTAGCAGCGGTAGCGGTAGTGGTGGAAGGGGCAGTAGAGTTTCAGCGGTGGCAGCAGTGCCATTTAAACCACAGCAACAGTCGTGGAATCGGCAGCCGGATCAGTCGCAGTGGCAGTAGCAGTAGCACGAGCAGAAGTAGCATCAGTCGTCGTGGCAGTAGGACGAGCAGCAGCCGTCAGTGCCATCAGTAGCGGCATTGTTGCCAGATTCAGTCACACTATCAGCAATAGCCGACGTAACATCAGTTGCATGGCTCGCACACGTGGCAGCATCAGCCGCAGCAGCAGGATCAAGTGCGTAAGCAGTATCAGTGCAAGAAGCAGTCGCCGTCGCAGTGGTAGAGGTAACACCAGAAGTAGCAGCAGCCCTAGTATTCAGCAAGTTGTGGCAAGGTTAAGAAACACTTGCAGATGTAGCGATCGTGCGATTGGTATTACTACCTCTATCGAAGACGCCTACGGCGAATCACCGCCGCCCCCTGCCTTTTTGGAAGCGCCTGCGTGGCCGAAAGTTGGGCTTGAGCTTGGCCAAGCTATCGGGCCACGCGTTCCCCGAGTGGGTTTCGAAAGCCTTCGGGGAACACCGAGTCGGGCGAGCTATCGGACCGAGTCGGGCGAGAATCCTGGAGGGGTCTTGGGCCGTCTTGGAGGCCTCTGGCGGGCCTTTTGGGCGGTCGAAGGCCATCTTCAGGCCATCTGGGGCCGTCTTGGGTGCATCTTGGGGGCCTCTTCGCTGTCTTGGAGGCCTTCGCGGCCGTCTTGGAGGCATCTTGGAGGCCATCTTGGCCGTCTTGGAGGCCATCTTGGGCGTCTTCGGGGCCTCTTGGGCCGTCTTGGGGCCTTCTTGGGGCCCTCTTGGGGGCCTCTTGGGGTGTCATGGGGTCATCCTGGAGGCCTCTTGGGCGCTCTTGGGTCGATGTTTGGGGCCTCTTGGGCCGTCTTGAGCCGTCGGAGAGCTGAAAAGAAGAAAATACAAAAATCCTTCTTCAAACACCATGGGAAAGTTAATGAGTTGGGCCCCTTCCGGCCTTCCTAGACGTCATGGAGGGCTCTTGGGCCGTCTTGAGGCCTCTGGCGGGCCTATAGGGCCGTCTGAGGCTCTTGGGTGCATCTTCGGGCCATATTAGCCGTCTTGACGGCCATCTTAGGCGTCTTGGAGGCATCTTCGAGGCCATCTTGGCCGTCTTGGAGGCCATTTGGGTGTCTTCGGGGCCTCTTGGGCCGTCTTGGGGCCCCCTTGGGGGCCTCTTGGGCTGTCATGGGGCCATCTTGGAGGCCTCTTGGGCGCCCTTGGGTCGATGTTGGGGGCCGCTTGGGCCGTCGTGCGATTGGTATTACTACCTCTATCTAGTGGCCTTCGGACCATCCCGCCTCCGTGCATGGGTTGTAGGTAAGAGGCCTCTTGGATGCCTGTGAGGATCTCTTGGGCGGCCTCTCGGAAGCCTCTTGGAGGCGGCTTGGGGGTCGCCTTGGGGTGTCTCGGGGCCTCTTGGGGCCTGATTTGGGCCTCTCGGGGCATCTTGAGGGTACCTCGCGGGCCTCTGGAGGGATCTTGTGCCCATCTTGGGGCGGAGGGCTCTTGGGCCTGTTGGGCCCCTCTTATGGGCTCTTGGGCAGTTTTTCAGCGATCTTGACCGCCTATTAGGCCGTCTTCGACGCTCTGATGACGGAGAAGGCGGTAATGCTAAAACCATATATATATATATAAGACTCAAAAATTTGACGAGGTTGGCATCTTCCCCAAGAAATGACAACGTTATTTATACATGAGGTTCAAAAAATGACCAGAGCCTCCAAGACGGCCCAAGAGACGCCCAAGAGGGCTCCAGGACGGCCCCCCCCCCTGGGCCGTCTGAAGCCATGTCCCGAACAACGCGTTTTTGTCTTCTCAAAAAGTCACGCGGGGACCCCCTGAGAGCGCGCGAGAGCGCCCTGGAGCGCCTGGCAGCGCCCGGAACTCCGAACCCTGCCACTGTGGCCTTCGGTGGAGCTCCCTATGGGGGCACGAAGCGCGTGGGGGTGCCAAATTGGGGTGGCATCGCCATGCGGACCTTGCCACTGGGGCCTTCAGTGAAACTCCATATGGAGCCACGTAGCATGTGAGGGGTGCGCCAAAAGGGGGCGGCGCTGCCATGCGAACCCTGCCATTGGGGCCTTCGGTGGAGCTCCTGATGGGGCCACGAAGAGTGTGAGGTTTGCCCCGAAAATGGGGCGGCGACGCCATGCAACCCCGTCACTGGGGCCTCCGGCGGAGCTTCCTATCGGGCCACGAAGTGTGCGAGGGTGTGCCAGCATGGGGCGGCGCCGCCATGCGAACCCTGCCACTGAGGCCTTCAGTGGAGCTCCCTATGGGGCCACGAACCGTGTGAGCGGTGCGCCAGAATGGAAAGGCGCCGCGAACCCTGCCACTGGTGCCTTCGGTGGAGCTCCCTATGGGTCCCGGAAACGTGTGAGGGGGTGTGCCGAAATATTTGACATGCGGAGGGCACAGGCAGGGATGCGAGGAGAGAGGAGGGGGGCAACAGGAGGGAAGGATGAAAGGAGACGCGGGCTGCTAATTCTTCAAACCGAGGACCTAACACGAAAGGATGGTTGGGCAAAAATGCGATCTTGGCGAAGGATCCAACCATATGCAGTTGTGAGTACCGTCGTTGTGAGTATCGCCGTCGGTGAAGCTCCCGAGGGGGCCATGAAGCGTGCGAAGGGTGTGCCGAGATTGGGCGGGGCCGCCATGCGGCTGAGAGGCGCGCCGCAACGGGGCGGCGGTGCCGTGCGAAAGCTCCCACGGGGGCCCCGCGGAGCTCCCTATGAGGCCACGAAACGTGTGAGGAGTGTGCCGAAATGGGGCGGCGGTGCCATGCGAACCCTCCCACTGGGGCCTCAGGTGGAGCTCCCGATGAGGCCACGAATCGCGTGAGGGGTGTGCCGAAATGAGGCGGCGGTGCCATGAACCCTCCCACTGAGGCCTCCAGTGGAACTCCCTATGGGGCCACGAAGTGTGCGAGGGTGTGCCGACATGGGGCGGCGGTGCCATGCGAACCCTGCCACTGGGGCCTCAGGCGGAGCTCCTCCCTATGGGGCCACGAAACGTGTGAGGGGTGTGCCGACATGAGTCGGCGGTGCCATGCTAACCCTGCAACTGGGGCCTTCAGTGGAGCTCCCTACGAGGCCGCGAAGCGTGTGAGGGGTGTGCCGAAATGGGCGGCGCCGCCATGCAAACCCCGCCATTGGGGCATTCGGTGGAGCTCCATATGGGGCCACGAACCGTGTGAGGGGTGTGCCGAGACGGGGCGGCGATGCCATGCGAACCCTCCCACTGAGGCCGTCGATGGAGCTCCCCATGGGGCCACGAAGCGTGTGAGGGGCGTGTCGAAATGTGGCGTCGGTGCCATGCGAACCCTCCCACGGGTGCCTTAGGTGGAGCTCCCTATGGGGCCACGAACCGTGCGAGGTGTGCGCAGAAATGGTGCGGCGGTGCCTGGGGCCTTCGGTGGTTCTCCCCATGGGGCCACGAGCCGAAACTGGACAGCGGTGCCTAAGGTGAGGGGTGTGGCGACATGGACATGCCGGGGCAGAGGCAGGGAAGGAGAGGAGGAGGAGGAGGAGGAGGAGGAGGTGGTGGTGGTGGTGGTCACTGCATAAGGGAAACAGAATCCCGAGCAGAGCAACACGCACCACGACCACGACGACGCCGACGACGACGACGGAGACGAGGCGCGCTTACGATGGAGGAGGAGGAGGAGGTGGAAGAAGAGGAGGAGGAGGGGGAGGAGGAGGAGGAGCAGGAGACGCGGGCCGCTGTCTCTTCAAAACGAGGACCCAACACCAAAGGATAGTTGGGAATTATCTTGACAAAGGACCCAACCATTTGCAGTTGTGAGCACCGCGTTGTGGCACCGCTTTCGGTGGAGCTCCCGATGGGGTCACGAACCGTGCGAGGGATGCGCCAAAATGGGGCAGCGCCGCCATGCAAACCCTGCCATTGTGGCCTTCGGTGGAGCTACCTATGGGGCCACGAACCTGAGGGTTGCGCCGAAAATGGGGCGGCGGCGCCATGCGAACCCCGTCACTGGGGCCCCGTCGGTGGAGCCCCCATATGTGGCGACGAAGCGTGTGAGAGGTGCGCCAAAATGGGGCGGCGCCGCCATGCGAACCCTGCCACTGAGGCCTGCGGTGGAGCTCCCTATGAGGCCACGAACCGTGTGAGCGGTGCGCCAGAATGGGGCGGCGGGCTTTCAGTGGAGCTTCCTGTGGGGCCACGAACCGTGTGAGCGGTGCGCCAGAATGGGGCGGCGCCGCCATGCGAACCCTGCAAATGGGGCTTTCGGTGGAGCTTCCAATGGGGCCACGAACCGTGTGAGCGGTGCACCAGAATGGGGCGGCGCCGCCATGCGAACCTTGCAAATTGGGCCTGCGGTGGAGCTCCCTGTGGGGCCACGAAGCGTGTGATGGGTGCGCCACGATGGGGCGGCGCCGCTATGCGAACCTTGCCACTGGGGCCTTCGGTGGAGCTCCCTGTGGGGCCACGAACCGTGTGAGGGGTGCGCCGAAATGGAGTGGCGCCGCCATGCGAGCTTTGCCATCAGTGCCTTCGGTGGAGCTCCCGATGGGGCCACGAAACGTGTGAGGGGGTGTTCCGACACGTTCGACATGCGGAGGGCAGAGGCAGGGATGCGAGGAGAGAGAAGGGGGGCAACGGGAGGGAAGGATGGAAGGAGATGCGGGCCGCCGTCTCTCCGAACCGATAACCAAACACCAATGGATGGTTGGGCCAAAAAATGCCTTGACAAAGGGCCCAACCGTGTGCAGTTGTGAGCACCGTGCTGTGGCACCGCTTTCGGTGGAGCTCCCGAGGGGGCCACGAGCCGCGCGAGGGGTGTGCCAAAATGGGGCGGCGCCGCCATGCGAGGGTCTTCGACGGCCCCAGGGTGCTCCAAGGCGGCCCAAGAGGACTCCAAGAGAGGCCCCTAACGGCCCCAAGAGATTCATAGGAGAGCCCCAAGAGGTCCACAGGAGATCCCCCAGTGGGGCCCGGGAGTGCCCCAATACGGCCCAAGCCCCCCAAGACGGCCCAGGACGACCCAAAAAGGCCCGAAGACTGCCCAAAGGAGCCCCAGAAGGACCCCCAAGAAGACCAGAGAGGCCATATGCATTGACTTTCGCAAGGTTGGTCGTTAGTTTTTGTGCGACGTGCCAAGAGGGTTCCAAGACACTGAGCAAGCGATCTCGCGCCCTCACAGAATACGAGCGTTTTCCATCCTCGCGCCAAGCGGGTCGAATGGCCCTCTCTTTGGTCGAAAACGGCGATTTCGTCCAGGACGTCCTCCACAAATCAAAATGTGTTGGGATCGCTATCGGAATGCTGGAAGGCCTCAAGACGGCACTCCACAGCCCAACACGATGATTATAACACGCCCCATTCCCGCCCCTAAAAAACACAACAACAAACGCGATCTCGCTGCAGATATCCTCACACGAACGAGATGTTGTCGACACCACTGTTGCCCGAAATGGCGATTTCGTCAATGACGTCCTTACAAACATGGCATGTCGTCGACGTCGTCTTGGTCTCGGTCTTGCCCGAAATGGCGAACTCGCAAGAATCATCCTCACGCAGATGAAACGTTGTGCACACCGCGTTTGCCAAAAATGGCGATTTCGCTAGGGTCGCATTCAAATTAGCCTGTAGAAGGACCCAACCATATGCAGTTATGAATACCGTCGTTGTTAGTAACACCTTCGGTGGATCTCCTTATGGGGCAACGAAGCGCGTGAAGAGTGTACCGAAATGGGGCGGCGCCGCCATGCGGGCGCTGCTATTGGGGCCTGGTGTAGAGCCCCTTTTTCTGCGGACACAAAACGTGTGAGGGGTGTGCCGAAATGGGGCGGGGACGCCATGCGGGCGCTGCCACTGGAGCCTCTGGTGAAGCTCCCTATGGGGCCACGAAACGTGCGAGGGGCGAGCGGCGATGATGGCGATGATAATAACGATGCACAGAACCCGAGGTGGAGCTCCCTGTGGGGCCACGAAACGTGTGAGGGGTGTGCCATAATGGGGCGGCGCCGCCATGCGGACTGCGCCATCGGGACCCCAGGTGGAGCCCCCATATGGGGCCACGAAACGTGTGTGAGGGGTGTGCCAAAGTGGGGCGGCGCCGCCATGCGAACCTTGCCATTGGGGCCTTCGGTGGAGCTCCCTATGGGGCCACAAAACGTGCGAGGGGTGTGCCAAAGTGGGGCGGCGCCGCCATGCGGACTGCGCCACTGCGACCTTAGGTGGAGCTCCCCATGGTGCCACGAAACGCGTGGGTGGTGTGCCAAACTGGGGAGGTGCCGCCATGCGGACTGCGCCACTGGGACCTCAGGTGGAACTTCCTTTGGGGCCACGAAATGTGTGAGGGGTGTGCCAAAGTGGGGCGGCGCCGCCATGCGGACTGCGCCACTGGGACTTCAGGTGGAGCTCCCTATGGTGCCACGAAACGTGTGGGGGGGGGTCCAAAATGGGGCGGCGGCGCCATGCGAACTGCGCCACGGGGACCTCAGGTGGAGCTCCCTATGGGGCCACGAAACGTATGAGGTGTGTGCCAAAATGGGGCGGCGCCGCAGTGCGAACTGCGCCATTGGGACCTTAGATGGAGCTCCATATGGGGTCGCGAAACGTGTGAGGGGTGTGCCAAAATGGGGCGACGCCGCCATGCGGACTGCGCCACTAGGACCTCAGGTGGAGCTCCCTATGGGGCCACCAAACGTGTGAGGGGTGTGCCATAATGGTGCGGCGCCGCCATGCGGACTGCGCCACTGGGACCATAGGTGGAGCTCCCTGTGCTGCCGCGAAACGTGTGAGGGGTGTGCCAAAATGGGGCGGCGCCGCCATGCGGCCATTGGGATCTTAGGTGGAGCTCCCTATGGTGCCACGAAACGTGTGAGGGGTGTGCCAAAGTGGGGCGGTGCCGCCATGCGGACTGCGCCACTGCGACCTCAGGTGGAGCTCCTATGGTGCCACGAAACGTGCGAGGGGTGTGCCGAAAATGGGCGACGCCGCCATGCGGACTGCGCCACTGGGACCATAGGTGGAGCTCTTTATGAGGCCACGAAACGGATGAGGGGTATGCCATAATAGGGCGGCGCCGCCATGCGGCGGGGCGCTGTCTTGTCAAAATGAGGACCCAACGCCACAGGATGTTTGGGAAAAAGCATGTCAAACATTTCGTGAAGGTCTCGTCCTTTTGCGCGACCGACCTACGTGCGACCGTCCGACAGCGCGCGCAAATCGAGCAGTCCAACGAGCCCCCAAAAACCAGTTCAAGAAGTTCACAGTTCACAATGGTCTTGTCTTTCTACGCACGCGAAAAACTCCCCAAGAACTTCCATCCACTACCATTCATACCTTCCCACCAGCCAACGTGGGACCGTTCGAACACGCGCGCGCAAAGCGAACGCCCCAACGAGCACAGAGCGCAATTCCAAAATTGTCGCGATCGTCCTGTATGTCTACGCCACCGACATACGTGCGAACATCCGAGAGCGTTTGCGTAAGGCGAAAACCCCAACGAGCCCCAAAAAACCATTCCAAAAATTCCTGTGTGGTCCTATCCTGATACGCACTCGAAAACTTTCAACGAATGTCCGCCCACTCCCGCGCTTGGCTCCCCACTGGCCAGCGTGCGACCGACCGACGTCTGACCGTTGGAAAGCGCGTGCGCAAAGAGAACACTCCCTGCCGAAGCAACGCGGGCGTGACCAAGTTCATTGCCAGCAGATGTCGATCGGCGATACGCTCTCCGCGACGGAAGGAGAGGAGGAGCAGGGCGGAGCTCCCTATGGTGCCACGAAACGTGTGAGGGGTGTGCCATAATGGGGCGGTGCCGCCATGCGGACTGCGCCACTGGGACCTTAGGTGGAACTTCCTATGGCGCCACGGAACGTGTGAGAGGTGTGCCAAAATAGGCCGGCGCCGCCATGCGGACTGCGCCACCATGCGAACCGGACCTCAGGTGGAGCTCCCTACGGTGCCACGAAGCGTGTGAGGGGTGTGCCATAATGGGGCGGCGCCGCCATGCGGACTGCGCCACTGCGACCTTGGGTGGAACTTCCCATGGGGCCACGAAACGTGTGAGAGGTGTGCCAAAATAGGCCGGCGCCGCCATGCGGACTGCGCCACCATGCGAACCGGACCTCAGGTGGAGCTCCCTACGGTGCCACGAAGCGTGTGAGGGGTGTGCCATAATGGGGCGGCGCCGCCATGCGGACTGCGCCACTGCGACCTTGGGTGGAACTTCCCATGGGGCCACGAAACGTGTGAGAGGTGTGCCAAAATAGGCCGGCGCCGCCATGCGGACTGCGCCACCATGCGAACCAGACCTCAGGTGGAGCTCCCTACGGTGCCACGAAGCGTGTGAGGGGTGTGCCAAAATGGGGCGGCGCCGCCATGCGGACTGCGCCACTGGGACATCAGGTGGGAGGTGTGTGCCGAAGCTGATGGCGATGATGCTGGCGATGATGAGGACGATGATGACGGTGATGAGGATGATGATAATGACGATGACGATCACGATGATGATAATAATGATGACGGGAGGAGGGATGAGGGGGAGGAGGAGAGGAGGAAGGAGGGACGCGCGGCGCTGTCTTTTCAAAACGAGGACCCAACACCACAGGATGCTTGGGAAAACCTGAGATGTCGTCGACGTCGTAGTGGTACCGGTCTTGCCAAAATGGTGATTTTGCCAGGGACATCTTCAACAAATAACATGTTGCCCGCATTGTCTTGGCATCGCTCTTGGAAGGCATAAAGACGGTCCAACGCAGGCCAACAAGACGGACCAAGAGAACCCCACTAAGGCCTTAGATGCCTTCCGGACGGCCCGCGAAGCTCCAAGAAGTTCCAAGAGGTCTCCAACAGGACCCCCGAGATGGCCTCAAGGGGCGCGAATCTGCCATTCCCTTTGTGCGTTTGAGCGTTCTCGAAATTTCAGGTTTGCCACAGGCCAATCTGCTCAAGATGCCGCCGAGATCGGCCCAAGAAGGCACAAGAGGCTTCAAACAGGGCCCCAAGTCGGCTCAAGAGGGCCCGAATCCGGCCCGAGAGTTTCCCAGGCCCAAACGGGAAAAAGGCATGGTTTTGGAAAGGGGGCAGCCCAAACGAGGAAAACACAGCATTCGGACAGCGGACGGTCCAAGCGGGGAAAACGCATGGTTCTGAAGAGCGGGCGGTCCAAGCTCTGAAAACACATGGTTTTTTCATGCTCTCCCTGCGACAGCTCCGAGCACAGATGGACGGTCCAGGTTAGGAAAAACGCGACATTCGGACCGCGGGCGCGCCAAGCGATGGAAACCGGGCGGTCCAAACTGAAAAAAACACAACATTCGAACAGTTGACGGTCCAAACGGTCCAAGGGCGCATTCGAGATTGCCGAAAATGTCGATTCCGCCAGAGACATCCTTAAACCAACGACCAATATCCAACATCGCATGTTTGAAAGGATATTTCTAGCATCGTCTTGAAGTCTTCTCGTGAAGGGCCTCAAGACGGCTGAAGAGGGCCCGAGGATAGCCTGAGAGCCTCCCAAATCGGTCCAAGAGGGCCCCAAGATCCCCCAAGGATGCGACAAGGGCGAGGGGAAGAGAGGACGTACGAGGAGGAAGAACGCACAAGCCAGCGATCTCGCGCAATCAGAAAGTAAGTTGCGCTTTCCGTCCCCGTGCCAAGCAGTGGCCTTCGGTCAATTCCGTCAATTTTCTTGAGCTGTGGGACATATGCATTTTCCATGTATCTTGGGATGCCTCTCGGTGGCCTCTTTGGAGGCCTCTACTAGGGGCCCATCGGGGTTCTCTATGGAATCTCTTGGGCGCCGCTGGGAGCCCTCTTGGCGGTCTCGAGGGCAATCTTGCCACAAGAGGGCTCGTGGGCAAGCTCTTTCCCAACCACCACCACTTGGGGCCAAAAGCATTGAAAACAATTGTTCTCAATCCTTCACGTCGGGGAAAGTCCTGCTGGACACCCGAGGAGCGCCCAAGAGCGCCTGGGAACTCTGGGAGCTCGTGGGCCAGGGCTCCCTGGAAGAGCGTTTACAGGAGTCAACGCAGGGCGCCCGAAGGGATCTGAGCACACTCAAGACACCGCCTGGCCGCACGGTGGCGGGTTCTTTGATTTCGCAGCGATCGCGACAGCGACAGCGACGGCGCCAGCGATCTTTGCCACCATCAAGCCGACAGCGACAGCAGCGGCAGCAGTTCCAGCCCCCTCCTCTCTGCGAGTCTTTTGGTGGGCCTCGTCGCAAAGCGGTCTGCCGGATGATTCCGGTCGTCGATCGAGGCCAACCATGACAGGTCTCGCGCGTGTCACCGACCCTCACAGATCTAGTGATGGGCGCGAATCCTCTCTATCAGGAATTTCTCCCAATGCATTTGCTCACAGCACGGCATGAGGGTACGTTCGAACACCGCCTGCAGTTAGCGATTTTGTACAAAAGAGGCCGCGACCACCCTGATCGTCACACAACTGAGGACGGGCGCAAGTCGTCAGCAGGTCTCGATCGAATTGTGGGTGATGGGCGCGAACCGATTGCCCCGCTACGCACACCAGTTGATTGCAAACGCCAGGAGCGGGACAGGAGAAGGGAGCGGCTCAAGCCCAGCTCAGATTGCCACAACCATTGGGCACTATTGGTTGAGATCCGTCGGCAAGTTCACACATTGAACTGTAAGTTTGGTCGATCAGAACAGAGGAGGGTGGTAGCGACCAGTTCAGGGTTATAATGGAGCCCACACGCAAGCAACACGCTGTTTCCCAAAGCCGTGCTTGCATTTAGGGGTTCTTATTTCTTTTCTACGGAACTGGGCTGTTGTGAAGGTCTGGCGGCTATGTTGTCACCGTCGCCGACCCATCACCGCCTCGTCGCCACCCGTCGTCTGGGCCAGTGTGGCGGTCCGGCGGATATGTCGTCGCCGGCGCCGCCCCGTCGCCGCCTCGTCGCCACCCGTCGTCTGGGCCGGTGTGCCGGTCTGGCGGATATGTTGTCGCCGTCGCCGCCCCGTCGCGGCCTCGTCGCCGCCCGTCGTCTGAGCCTGGGTCGCGGTCGGCGGCTAGGTCGTCGCCGTCGCCACCCCGTCGCCGCCCCTTCGCTTTGCACCGCATCGATTATTCGACATAGCTCGCACAAAATACACTGCACCACGTAGATTCTCATTTTTTAAAATAGAGGTTCTACCACCCTCCCCCCCGGACTTATCGATTCCCCGGGAACATATGCAAAACACATGTGATTCTGATTATGCCAATCCTACTTGTGAGTTCATACTATCCCAGCCAGGCCAGTACTGGTCCCCCTTCGTTTCCTTTGCAAAAAGTACTATACGGTGACATTTTTGTTCTAACATCAAACTTGTTCGCGACTCCCTTGTAAAGAATAGCATGGACGGCACACGCGCGCGGCCGCTGCGCGCGCATGTCGAAGTCCTTCCAAACACAGTGTGTTTTCAGCAATTTCAACATCCCACTTCAAGAAAACCTATGAAAACATACGACTTGCTCACCCATACATTCTGAAACATCTGCCCGCGCGCTCTTGCCGAATCCTTCAAAAACCAATGTTTTTTCAACATTCCCGTCAAATCTGACTCTTTAGGCAACTTTTGCGCGCACGTCGATCTCATTCAAAACGGTCGCGCGCCTGCCAGGGCCACAAACCTTTGTAAGAAGCACAATGCGGGGCACATGCCCGCGGCCGCCGCGCGCGCAGGTCGAAATCTGTCCAAACACATTGTGGTTTCAACAATTTCAAGTCCGAGCTTTATGTAAGCACACGAATCGTACCATACATCTTCGAAAAAATCTGCAACAACAATCTAAAATTCTACCCCCACGCGCGCTTTCCGAATCCCATAAGCCAATGGTGTTTCAACATTTCTGTCACGCGAGCAACTTATGCGGGCAACTCTCGCGCGTCTGCCGCGTGCGCATTTGGAACTCCTTCCGAAACCTTCATCACCGACGCTAAGCCGCCGTCATCGGCGTCGGCGTGATCAGCATCGGCGCCGTCACTGGCTGCCCCGTCGTCGCTGTCAGCATCGTCACGAGCATCGCTATCATCATCGTGTCTACCGTTGTCGACGCTGCCATGACACCGCGCCCGCCCAAGTCGCCGATTCGCACTGATGTGTCCGCTGGGATGTACCGAGCAGTCAGCGCCACCGCGTTCGCGTCGGCCTCGCCAAACTAGCTGGCAATTGCGCGCGCGAGCATCCGCGGGCTAGCGCGGCCGCGCAGATGCACCAGCCAACACCAAGCACTCATCGCAATCGCTTTCGCATGGGTTTTGCAAACCAAGCTGCGGGTGGTGGGTGGGATGTTCACGCGACCAGTGGAGTTGTCAACTTCAAGTTCGTCAAGTGAACTGCCCCACATAGATTGCACCACATAGATTGCGCAACATAGATTTCACCACACAGGTTGCACAGCATAGATTGTCCCAATCAGATTGCACGACATCGAGTGCACCAAATACATTTGAAATCATTTGTTGCATCATAGGTTGCACCACGTATGTTGTACAACATTCGTTGCACAACATGGGTTGCGTCACAACTACTGCACCACATAGATTGCTGTACATCGCGTGCTCCACAGAGCATGCACAACATAGGTTGTACAACATTAGACGTCACCACATACATCATACCACATAAGTGCACAACACCGGTTACACAACATATGTTGAACCACATCTCTTGCGCCATACAGATCGCCGCACAGATCTTGCACAGTATTTGTTGTACCACATCGATTGCGCAACATAGATTGCACCCCAGAGGTTGCACAACACACATTGCACTACATCGACGAAACGACATAGATTCTCCCATCTAAAAAGAGAACAGACTCTACCCCCCCCCCGGGATTATTGGTTTCCTTTTTCGTATCGCAATTTACAAATGATTCTGCCCCATCGTCCATCCGAAATACGAATCCATACAATCCCAGCCCAGCCGGTATCGCCCCCCCCGTCATCTTCTTTGCAATAAGAACTATGCGCGCGCCCTCCTTTATCAAAAATCATAGGTTTTCAAGAATCCCTTGCCAAAAAAAATCGCACGAAATGCACAGACGCGCGCGTCGTCGCGCGCGCATGCCGAAATCTTTCAAATACAATCGGTTTCGTAAGGATTCCAAAATCGAGTGTCCAAAGAACAAAATTTAAATTGTCATGAAAAAACATGGTTTCGCAACACTTTTTTTGCGAGTTGTTGAGAAAACCATCGGTTTGTCAACATCCTCAGAAAATACTACCACATTGGCTTCGTGCGCGCGCATGTCGAAATTGTTCGAACGCCTTTGCGCGCGTGCCGTCGCGCGCATGCCGAAATCAGTTAAAAATCTTCGGTGCCACAACGACTCCAAAAAAGAATGTCAAAAAATACGAAGACACATGGTTTCGCAACACTGGTTTTCAAAAAAGCGTACGCTCGCGCTCTTGCGCATTCTTCAAAGAAAACCATTGTTTTTTTCAGCATTGTCATGGAATTTTGCAAAGCGGGCCTCTGGCACCGCATGCCGACATCATTCGCACGCCCTTGCGCGCGTGCTGAGGGGCACGATCCGTGTCAAATGAAGCCATGCGGGCCACTTCCGCGCGTCGACCGCGCGCGCATGTCCAACTCCTTCCAAAACCTCCATCAACGACGCGATGACGCCATCATCGGCGCCTGCGTGATCAGCATCGGCGCCCGCACTGGCCGCGCTTTCGTCGGTGTCAACATCGTCACCAGCATCGCTACTACCATCATCGCGTCTACCGTTGTCGACGTTGCCATGATACCGCGCCCGCCCAAATCGCCGATTCGCAGTGAAGTGCCCGCTGGGATGTGCCCAGCGGTCAGCGCCACCGCGGCCGCGCCGGCGGCGCCAAAGTAGTTGGCCGCTGCGTGCGCGTGCTAGGGCTGGCGCGACCGCAGAGATGCACCAGCCAACGGCAAGCACGCGTCACAATCGCCACTGCATGAGCTTTGCAAACCAAGTTGCGGGCGGGTGGGTGTGATGTTTGCAACAGCATGGGATGTGCCAAATCGTTTGTTAAGGTCAATTGCACCAAGTAGACTGCACCACATCGGTTGCACAACATAGACTGCACCACTTAGATTGCACAACATAGGTTGCACCACATTGGTTGCATTTCATCGGTTGAATTGCAGAACCGACATAACTAGAAACACACTGGTTGTGGTCCACGCTGGCTAGCTTGAATGTTCAGTGTTAGCCCCCATCCCACCCACACCCCTTCTTTCCATCAGCGCCGTTCTGGTGGGCTTGCGGTCGCCATTTATCTGTTTATGTTTACCCTTGCGCTGCCACATGAGAAACGGAATAGTAGCGTCAGCTCAGTCGTGCTTGCCAGAGTTGCTTGAGTTACGGGTTCTGCCAGGAAACCAGAAGACAGTATGAGGCAGTTCGTTTGCGAACTCGCGGTGTCGCAGGCAGGCTTGAAATCGCAATAAGTTTGCCCAGATAATTTCAGAGCTCTCTCAGAGTGTTCCAGACCGCCGAACTCGTTGTTATAGTCCGCGGACCCAGAGGTCCACACCGCCTCCTGGGAGGTAGGCTTTCGTCCTGGATCAATGTTTGATGGTCCAAGGGCCCAGAAGAAGCCCCTGCGAGCCGAAATCGACCAAAAACGTTTGCAACCATTCATATCATCGTAGATTTGGGAACTTCTCCCGCGGCGCGTTGCGAATCTAACGGCTGCGGCGAGGGAAGCGTAAAGTCATTTGCAGGCCGTGGCCCTCCTCGATCTTCGACCTTCGATCATCGTCTTCCTCCTCCTCCTCGATCCTTGATCCTTGATCATATCGTCGGAGATTTGCGTCTGTCGCCCGTCTCCCGCCCTCCTCCCTCGCGTTCGGGGCAGCAGGGGAGACTAGCGAGCGCGCGCTGCGCGCGCTCGCTGACTCGAGAGAGACAGAGAGAGAGAGAGAGAGAGAGACAAAGAAAGAGAGAGAGAGAGAGGGAGAGAGAGCGAGAGAGAGCGAGAGCGAGAGAGCGAGAGAGCGAGAGAGCGAGAGAGGGAGAGAGAGGCAGAGCGAGAGCGAGGGAGGGGCGGGCAGACGTGGCCATCGGAACGCGGGGCGCAGACACGCACCGTGACCCTTCTCAGCCAGGACCTCCCCCGCGATGGTCGGCACGTGAGGGACAGTGACACAGTCGGGGCCCTGAAGAAGGAACCCTTTTCGCTGGAGAGGGGCTCGGCGTTCCTTGATTGTATTGCAGTTTGCCTTTTGTTTTCCTGAGGGCTTCCGTGGGAAATCGAAGTTCAACTTATGGGAGAAAGGGGCCCCGTTCCTTATTTAGTGCTCCTTAGGTGAAGGCCCCGACTGTATCTCGAAGCCAGGCGCATCCTTACCGATCCGTGCAGTCTTCGTGGTGCCCTCTCTCGGAAGAGAGGGGGGGGGGGGCGGGCGGGCGGGCACGAGGAGAGCGAGGCCTCCGACGACGTGTTTCTTGGCCCCGGCGTGGGCCCCCCCAGAGTTTGTCGGCCTCATGCCCGGGATGCCCGCCAGGTGCCAGAGCCGACTAGACGTCAGAGGGACTTTTCGTTGGAGTGACCTTTGGTGCGGGCCAAACGGGGTCCCCCGATCGCCGAACTTACCAGCTTGGAACATATCCATATCCCTATGCTGGGCATCTCCTCATCACGATGCCAATCTTAGGGATTCCCTTATTTTTTGAGGACGAATCCCTAAGCTTGTCATCGCCTTCTGGCGTGTCAATCTTAGGGATAAGGATACGTTCGAGGCTGGTAACGAACGCGATGCGGTGGTAGCGTCTTGCGCGCTTGTGGTTGGTCCCCCTCGGCCCCCAAAAAGCCGCGCACGGAAGGTCGCTCTTACCTAGGGTCACTCCTTGCGTTTAGCCGATAGAGGTCGGCACTTGCCTTGGTATGGCAAACCCCAACACCCCCAATTCCATAAGTAATAGAAGGCCGCTTAAGATTCCGTGGTAGGTGCCGCCTCGGTAGGTAAGGTGCAAATTGCAGCATATAAGTGCAACTCTGGGGGTGCTACCCTTAATAAGCATAAGATGTGTAGCCTATGATGTTGTATTTTAAGGCTGGCTCTGTAGGCTGGCCTGTATCGGCACAGGTTTGCAGCAAAGGTGGCAATGCGTACGGGTGCGCGCAAGTATATAAGATGCAATGCTGGTGTTGTCGATCAACCCTCCCCATGCTAAGATCCACATCCTCGACTCATCATCCACCCCACATGCATCGAGACAGGCGGGCAGCAAAGTTGGCAATGCGTACGGGTGCGCGCAAGTATCTAGAATGCAATTATGAGGCTGCTACCCTTGTGTGGCGAAAGTGAGCTGCTTATGCTGATGCTGGTGCTGTTTAGCAAGGCTGGCACCGTAAGGGCTGGCTTGAAATGTGGCGCCGCTCCCTGTAGGTCTGGGGGTCCCAAAGCAAAGAAACGTGAGGCAAGAAAAAAAGAATGAAGTGCAGTGTTGCCCACCCTCCCCATGCTAAGAACCACAGCCTCCTAACGAATCAGGCTTGCAGCAAAGCTGGCAGTGCGTACGGGTGCGCGCAAGTATTTAAAATGCAAGTATGGGGTTGCTGCTCTTGTATAGCGAAAGTGAGTTGTTTATGCTGATGCTGGTGCTGTATATCAAGGCTGGCACCGTGAAGACTGGCCTGAGAAAGGTAGCGTCGCTCCATGTTGTCAGGGGGACCCAAAGTAGAGAAACGCGAAGCAGGAAAACGCATGTAGTGACAGTCAGCGTGCGTAGAGTCAGCTGGCAACAAAAAGTCAAGTGATGATGAAACAGTTTAGCAGTTCTTGGGTTGCTGCCCAGGGCGTTTTGGGTGTACCCCAAACCTCCTTGGTCCATGGGCCACCGTGCTTTTCGTAAATTGTGTTCGGGCTTAGCACAAATCATGTGTGTCCTCTGTTTCGTGTAAAGCTGGCATCAAGGCTGGCTGGCGCACTGGTTCTAGCAGAAGTGGAAGGCAAAAGTAGATACAGACAGGCTGCTGGTGCAAAAAAAGAAAAGAACATCAGTAGTACGCGCATGATCATTGGCCTCGCGGCCTGCTCATGGTCTGATGGCCGCTTCCCTCCACAACGCCCACTACCGAAGAACTCCGACTCCTCCTCCTCGTCCTCATCCTTCGCTTCCTCCACGTCCTCCTGATCCTCCTCCTCCTTCTCTTCTTCCTCCTCCTCTTCCTCCTCCAGTTCCTCCTCCTCATCCTGTTCCTCCTCCTCCCCATATGTCCTCCTCCTCATTCTCCTCCTGTTCCTCATCCTCCTCCTCTTTCTCATCCTCCTCCTCGTACTGTTCCTGTTCCTGTTCCTCCTCCTCCCCCTCCTCCGCATCCTCCTCCTCATCATCCTCCTCCACCTCGTCCGTTTCCTCCTTATCCTGCTCATCCTCTTCTTCGTCCTCCTCATCCTTATCCTCCTCATCCTCTTCCTCATCATCACATCCCCCTCCTCCTCCCCCTCCTCCTCCTCCTGGTGTTGTTGCTGTTGCGTTTCATCCTCGTCCTGCTCATCATGCTCCTCATTCGCCTCCTCGTCCTCCTCCTGCTGCTCCTCATCTTGTTCGTCATCCTATTCGTCCTCGTCCTCATCCTCTTCCTCATCCGTCTCATCCTCCTCCTCTTGATGTTGCTCTTCCTCCTCCTCATCATCATCAGCATCCTCCTCATCATCCGTCTTATCCTCCTTCCCTTCCCCCTCCTCTGGGGATCCTCCTCCTCCTCCTCATCCTCATCATCAGCAGCATCATCAACAGCAGCAGCATCCGCATAATCATTATCATCAGCCTCATCAGCATCAGCATCAGCACCATCAGCAGCATCAACAGCATCATCAGCATCAGCATCATCAGCATCAGCATCAGCATCAGCATCAGCATCAGCATCAGCATCACCGCTGGCGGCCGCCTCCTGTACGCGAAGTGCAGCAAGCTCGCGCCAGGCGCGCCCTGCTGTCTCCCGCGTGCCCTCCTTTCCTAGCCTAGGGTTGTTCGTTCCCGCGGACGACCCTTCTGTCGGCGCCCACACCACCTCCTCCTCCTCCTCCTCCTCCTCCTTCTCCTCCTCATCATCCTCATCCTCCTCATCCTCCGCATCCTCCTCCCCCCTCCTCCTCATCCTCTTCCGTCTCCCTCGCCTCCTCTTCGCCCCCATCCTCCACCTTATCCTCCTCCTCATCCTCCGCCTGCTTCGAATCATCATCATGTTAACGACATCCTCATCATCAGCAGCAGCAGCAGCATGATCATCCTCATCAACCTAATCAGCATCATCTGCATCAGCATCATCAATATCATCGCCATCAGCATCATCAGCACCATCACCAGCATCAGCAGCAGCATCATCATCACCATCTTCATCATCAACATCGTCATCACCATCATCATCCTCA
Source organism: Prorocentrum cordatum (assembly GCA_963575745.1). NCBI lineage: Eukaryota > Dinophyceae > Prorocentrales > Prorocentraceae > Prorocentrum > Prorocentrum cordatum. The sequence continues at coordinate 17,130 of CAUYUJ010022278.1, read as the reverse complement.
GCACCATCATCAGCAGCAGCATCATCAGCATCATCCCCCTCACCAGCATCAGTATCCTCCTCCTTGTCGTCCGCCTCCTATTCCTCCTCCTCCTCCTCCTCCTCCTCCTCCGCCCCCCCATCCTCCCCCTCCTCCTCCTCCTCCTCTTTCTCCGACCCTCCCCTCCCCGTCCCCCTCCTCCCCCTCCTCATCCTCCTCGTCCTCCCCCATCCTCCTCATTCTCCTCCATCAACAGCATCATCACCAGCATCATCAGCATCATCATCAGCATCGTCAGCATCAGCAGCATCCTCCTCGTCGTCGTCAGCAACACCAACCTCGGTCCTCAGCATCATCCGCATCCTCCGTTTGGTCCGTGTCCTCCTCCGCTTCCTCCTCATCATCCTGCTTTTCATCCTCATCATCCCCTTCGTCCTTCTCATCATCCTTCCCGTCCTCCTCCTCCTGATCAGCATAATCCTCATCGGCATCCTCATCATCCTCAGCATCCTCAACATCATCATCATCCGCCTCCTATTCATCCTCCTCGTCCTCCTCATTCCCCTCCTCCTCGTCCTCCCTTTCCTCCTCATCCTCCTCCTCGTCCTCCTCCTCTTCTCCTCCTCCTCCTCCTCCTCCCTCCTCCCTCCTCCTCCTCCTCCTCCCTCCTGCTCCTCTCCGCTCCTCCTCCTCCTCCTCCCTCCTCTCCTCCTCCTCCCTCCTCCTCCTCCATCCTCTCATCCCTCATCATCCTCCTCCTCCTCCTCCTCCTCCTCCTCCTCCTCCTCCTGCTCATCCTCAGCATCATCATAATCAGCATCGTCAGCATCAGCATCATCATCAGCATCAGCATCATCATCGTCTTCCGCCTCATCATCCTCTTCCTCATCCTCCGCCTCCCCATCCTCATCTTCCTCATCCGTCTCGTCCTCCCCATTCTCCCCATTCTCCTCCTCATCATCAGCATCATCAGCCTCATCAGGATCGTCCTCGTCAAGAGCATCATCAGCATCATCATCAGCATCATCATCAGCAGCATCAGCATCAGCATCAGCAGCATCATCAATATCATCCTTCTCATGTTCCTCCTCCGCCTCCTCTTTCTCCTCCTCCTCGTCGTCATCATAATCAGCATCCCCCTCCTCCTCTTCCTCCTCCTCCTCGTCTCCCTCCTCCTCCTCCTCCCCGTCCGCCTCCTTCTCATCCTCATCATCAACATCATCATCAGCATCATCATCAGCAGCATCATTAGCGTCCTCATCATCATCATCATCAGCATCAGCATCGTCATCAGCATCATCATCAACATCATCAGCAGCAGCAGCAGCATCCGCCTCCTCTTCCTCCTCCTCCTCCGCATTATCCCCCTCCTCCTCAGCATCATCAGCATCAGCACCATCGTCACCATCACCATCATCATCATCATCATCGTCGTCGTCATCATCATCTTCATCGTCATCAGCATCACTATCATTATCAGTATCAGCATCATCATCATCCTCATCATGATCATCATCACCATTATCATCAGCCGCAGCATCATCGTCCCCATCCTCATCTTTCTCATCCTCTTCCTTTTCCTCCTCCTCCTCGTCCTCCCCCTCCTCCTCCTCCTCCTCCGCCTCCTCCTCTCCTCCTCCTCCTCCTCTCCTTTCTCCTTCTCCCCCTCCTTCTCCTCATTCTCCTCCTCTCTTCCTCTGCCTCCTCCTCATCCTCCTTTTCCTCCTCTCTCATCCTCCTCCTCCTCCTCATCATCCTCGTTCCTCGTCCTCGTCCTCCTCCTCCCCCTCCTCCTCCTCCTCCTGCTCCTCCTCCTCCTCGTCCTCCTCCTTCTCCTCATCATCATCGTCCTCATCCTCCTCCTTCTCCTCCCCCTCCTCATCCTCCTCATCCTCCTCCTTCCTCCTCCTCCTCCTCCTCCTCCTCCTCCTCTCGTCCTCCTCCTCCTCCTCCTCCTCCCCCTCCCCCTCCCCTCCTCCTCCTCCCTCCTCCTCCCCTCCTCCTCCTCCTCCTCCTCCTCCTCCTCCTCTTCCTCTTCCTCCTCCTCCCCCTCTCCTCCTCCTCCTCCTCATCCTCATCCTCATCCTCGTCCTCGTCCTCATCCTCCTCTCCCTCCCCCTCCTCCTCATCCTCCTCCTCCTCCTCCTCCTCCTCCTCCGCCCCCTCCTCCTCCTCGTCCCTTCTACTCCTCCTCCACCTCTTCCTCCTCCACAATTACTCAATATGAATACTACTCTCCTCCTTCCCCTGATGACGGTTTGAGAGTGTTCGCCCCCCCCCCCGCGTATTTTTTTTTTCACAGGATTCCCCGGAGTTGGGTTTTCGCCTGCATTTGTTTTCAAAATGTTGCTCTCGCTGAGGCGCCGGCCTCATTTTCGGGCCCCGCTCGTTCCGAATAGTGCTCCCGCTGCAGCGCTGGCCTCATGTCCGTGCTTCCGCTCGTTCCGAATCGTGCTCCCGCTGCAGCGCTGGTCTTATTTACGCGCTTCCGCTCGTTCCGAATCGTGCTCCCGCTGCAGCGCTGGCGTCATTTCCCGTGCCATGCCACGGCATGCAATGCAATGCTCGGTTGCGTTCCGCTGCGCGATGCCATGCCTTCAGCTGAAGCTGTGATATGCAGTGTTTCAGTGCCACGTCTTGCTATGCCATGCTACGCTTTGATCTTCAACGCCATGCTATGCAATGTTACGTTCGGGGCCGCTGTGCGATGCCATGCTTTGCGTTGCAAAGCTTTGTGATGCAATTCTTCACTACGCCACGCCACGCCATGCTGTGACATACTACGCTTTGCGGTGCTCTTCTACACCATGTCATGCCGTGCTCTACAATGCATCGCGTACCCTTTCGGGATCATTGCCCTGCTCGACATCCGACTGTGCGAGTAGAGAGGGGATCTACGCCATGGTAAGGGATGGGAGGGAGAAGTAGGATGTCTGATTTGACGCGCGCACCTAGCTTGCCCTCCTCCTCCTCCTCCTCCTCTTCCTCCTCCTTTTCTTCCTCCTCCTCCTCCTCCTCCTCATCATCTCCTCATCATCCACCTCCTCCTCCCCCTCCTCCTCCTCCTCCTCCTCCTCCTCCTCCTCCTCCTCCTCCTCCTCCTCCTCCTCCTCGTCCTCCTCCTCCCCCTCCCCTCTTCCGACCGACGCGTCACCTCAGGCGGCCCGCGCGCGCGCGCCGCCGCGCGCTCTCGCGCGGCGGGTGGTCGGCGCGCGGCGGTCGGCGCGGCGGGCGGGCTCCGCGCGCCGAGATGGCCCCCCGCTCCGAGCACCTCCGGCGCCGGTTTTGGGGGGAGAGGACGAGGAGGAGGAGGAGGAGGAGGAGGAGAAGATAAAGGAGGAGGAGGAGAAGGAGGAGGAGGGGAAGGAGGAGAAGGAGGGGGAGGAGGAGGAGGAGGAGGAGGAGGAGGAGGAGGAGGAGGAGGAGGAGGAGGTGGAGGAGGAGGAGGAGAAGGAGGAAGAAAAGGAGGAGGAGGAGAGCGAAAAACGAGCGAAAGCCGAGCGGTGGTTGGTTACGGAAGCGGGTGAAACGAGGGCAACCCCTTCATGCCCGTGGGCAAGGAGCAGTCCCCCTCCCCACGGGCCGCCCACTGAATGGTGAGGGACGCATCCGTTCACGACGCAGCAGGTTCCCCAAGAGAAGGGCAGGGGGCCAGCCCCCTCGGCGGCACAGCGGCGCCGACCCGCGCCTACCAGTAGAAGTCCTGGAGGCCGAAGGCGAGGACAAAGAAGTCCAAGCAAGCGCAACGGATGAAGTCTGCACTCCCTACAGAAACATGGAGAGCACCGCGTCTGCACTGAGGTAGCACATCCCAGATAGAGAGAGAGAGAGACCGTGCCAATTAAAAGACCGATATATAGAAGACAAGACCAGCACCAGCTACTGAAATAAGACACCAGTCCATGTCAAACAGCCCATCCCAAGAGACGTGCCTGCCACTGGGATGTCGAACGCAACTCCCCTCCAGTCGGTTTCTGGGGTACAGAGGAGGAGGAGGAGGAGGAGGAGGAGGAGGAGGAGGAGGAGGAGGAGGAGGAGGAGGAGAGGGGAAGGGAGGGAGGAGGAGAGGAGGAGGAGGAGGAGGGAGGAGGGGGAGGAGAGAGGAGGGAGGAGAGGAGGAGAGGAGGAGAAAGAGAGGAGGAGGGAAGGAGGAGAAGGAGGGAAGGAGGAGGACGAAGAGGAGGAGGAGGAGGAGGAGGAGAAGGAGGAGGGGGCGGCGGCGGGGAGCCCGGGGCCTCTCAGCGTCCGGGGCGCTCGGGGGCTCAGACGAGGGCTCGAGGGCTCGAGGGTTGGAGGGGTCGAGCGCTCGAGGACTCGAGGGGTCGAGGGTTCGAGGAGTCGAGGGGTCGAGGAGTCGAGGAGTCGAGGAGTCGAGGGTTCGAGGGTTGGAGCGTCGAGGGTCGATCATCAGAGGCTCGAGAGGTCGAGGGTTCGAGGGTCGGGGGTGGAGAGTCGAGGGTCGAGCGTCGAGGGTAGAGGATCGAGGATCAAGGATCGAGGATCGAGGCGGAGGAGGAGCAGGAGCAGGAGGAGGAGGAAGACAGGAGGAGGCGGTGGACACCGAGGATCAAGGAGGAGGGTCGAGGAGGTGCGAGAAGGAGGCTTGTGGCTCAGAGGAGGATCGAGGAGGATGACCGAGGATCGAGGCTCAGAGCAGGATCGAGAAGGAAACTCGAGAGCCGAGGATCGGGGAATTTGGGTCGAGGATCGAGGAGGAGGAGGAGGAGGAGGAGGAGACGAAGGAGGATCGAAGGTCGAGGAGGGCCACGGCCTACCGATGCCGCTGAGCGTCCCTCGTCGCTACCGTTGGATTCGCAACGCACCGCGGGAGAGGTCCCCAAATCTCCGACGGCATGCTTTGTCCCGGGGCCGTTTTCGGGCCCTGTGACAATCAAAAACGGGCACGGGACGGAAAAAACTTACAAATCAGATCGGCGGATGTCAGGGCCACTCGTCGCTTCTGTTGGACTCCCCCCGCGGCCCTGGTCCGAACGCACCCCGGGGTTGAGGCCCGGACAGCAGCGGTATCGGCGCTTGCCTGCTTCCCTGAGGGCGGGCCCGCGGCCTTCACCGTGAGCAGGCACCGATACTGCTGCGCGTCCCTCGTCGCCGTGGCTGGACCCGCCTCGAAGCCCGGGTCAGAACGCACCCCAGGAGGGGCCCACGGAGTGCGGTCGGGGACCTTGGGACAGCGTGTCGCGCCGCCGCTTCTGGCCCACCACGCCTCGGCGCGACACGCTGTCCACTTCCCGGTCGCCGAGCGCCCACGTCCCGGGCCTCTCCGGGCCTCCCGCCCCGCGGAGCGCAGCGGCACGCTGCCCGCCTGAAGCGTGTCGCCGGGGCCGCCGCGGCGACGCGCGGTGCGAGCGTTCCTGAAGGCAGCAGTGCCGGTGCCCTCCCGCTGGACCCCTGAGGGCCTTCGGCCCTCTTCGCCGGCAGCGGCGCCCGGCAGCCGCCGCCTCCTCCTCCGCCTGCCCGCCCCGGGGCCGGGGGGCTCCGCGAGGCGGCCGTGCTAGGCCGCCGCAGCGCTCAGAGGAGCACGGGGTCACGGTGCAGGCCAGCCACAACTGGGGGAGCTGTGGTCCTTACCCCCCTGGGGGACCCATCGATTTCGACATCCCTATCGAGAGATCGTCGATGCGATGGGTTCCCCCAGGGGGGTAAGGACCACAGCTCCCCCAGTTGTGGCTGGTCGGCGGTGGTGCGCTCCGAGAGCTCCAGGATCTCGGCGACTCCCCGCTGGGCCACACGGGCTGCGCAGCGCATCACGACGGTCGCTCTCGCAGCAGGAGCGGCCCTGCGCGCCGCGGGAGGGGGGCAGGCCTCGGAGCTGATCGTGGCACGGCAGCGCGCCGCGCCTCGGCGGCTGCACCTGGAGCCAGGCTCACCCAGAGGCCGAAGGTCGAGGAGAGAGCACCCTCGCGATCTTTGGGACGTCTTCGGCGGTATCGGACGCCCTGCGCCATCTTGTTGATCCTCTCCCTCCTCCACCCTCCCATCTTTCGGCCCGCTACAGGGGGGAGGGGCAGTCGTCGCTACTTTCAGGGGCAACGTCAAGGGAGGAGAAGCTCAGTGGGGAACGCATCGACTCCCAATCGCCTACCCATTGCCGATAGGGGCCCGATAGCTCACCCCGCACAGGAACGCGCGGTTTCGCTATCGGAGCCTATTGGCCAATCAACCGCAAAGGAATCGGCGATGCATCGCCGCTTCCACGTCGTCGCTTCCCGCCCTCAGCCAGTCCTCAGGTATCTTTTCCCTTCACGGATTGCTCATCCCTCCCTCCCTCCTTCCCTCCCTCCCTCCTTCCCCGCTGTGGCGGGGTGGGGGCGGGCGGCACAGCCGATGCCAGCCCAGACCCATCGCCGCTGCCAAGCGCCGTTGGCCCTCTTCTTCCTCCTCCTCCTCCTCCTCCTCCTCCTCCTCCTCCTCCTCCTCCTCCTCCCTCCTCCTCCTCCCTTTCCTCCTCCTCCTCCTCCCCTCCTCCTCCTCCTCCTCCTCCTCCTCCTCCTCTTCTCCCTTAATATTATCCTCCTCATCTCCTTCTCATCTTCCTCTTCCTCCTCCTCGTTATCCTCCTCCTTCATATCATCCCACTAGTCCTCCTCCTCATCAGCAGCAGCAGCATCATTATCATCCCGCTCATCATCATCATCATCATCATCATCATCATCATCATCATCATCCTCATCATCATCATCATCATCATCATCATCATCACCATTCACATCATCATCATCAGCAGCAGCAGCATCATCATCCTTCTCCTCCCTTACCTCCTCCTCCTCCTCCTCCTCCTCCTCCTCATCTCCTCCTTATCCTCATCCTCCTGGTCCTTTCTCCTCCTTCCCCTCCTCCACCTCCTGATCCTCATCCTCCTCCTCCTCCTTCTCTTCCCCCTCCTCCTCCTCATCCTCCTCCTGATTATCCCCTCCCTCCTCCTCTCCTCCTCTCTCCTCCTCCTCGTCATCCATCTTTCTTCTCCTTCTCCTCCTCCTCCTCCTCCTCCTTCTCCTCCTCCTCCTCCTCCTCCTCCTCCTCCTCCTCCTCCCCTCCTCTCCCCCTCTTCTCTTCCTCCACCTCCCTTTTCCCACCTCTCATTCTCTCACTTCTCCTCTTCCTCCTCCTACTTCTCCTCCTCTTCTTCCTTCTCTCCCTCCTTATCCTCTCATCCTCTCCTCTTCCTTCTCCTCCTCCTCCTCCTCTCTTATCCCCTTCTCCTCCTCCTCCTCATCATCATCATCATAATCATCATCATCATCATCAGCATCATCATCATCATCATCATCATCATCATCATCATCATCATCATCATCATCACCATCATCCCACTCCTTCTCCTCCTCCTCCTCCTCCTTCTTCTCCTCCTCCTTTTCCTTCTCCTCCTCCTCCTCCTCCTCCTCCGCCTCCCCCGCCCCGGAGGGGCACCCCCATAAGCGGGGTGTCGGGCCAAAGTGCCCCCTGGTGGAGGCGGGGGGCACCGGGCCTTCGGGGCCCAAGCCCCCGCACCCGGGCTTTCCTTCCTGCCAGGTCCCGTGGCCTCCCCCAGGGCGGTGCGGGAGTCCACTCCCCGCACTCGCCGCCTTGGGGCGGGACTGGCAGTCCTTCTTCCCCGTCGTGTCGTGTCGTTGTCGGTCGTCGTCGCTGCCACGGCGGTCGGGTTTTCTGAGCGTGCCGCTAGAGGTCCTCAGCTGCCCGACTGCCGCGGCTGGCGTTTCTCCCCGTCTGGCGTTAGATGTCGCTCGCCAGGAGCCGTTATGTTAAAAAATCATCCACCCCCCCCCCTCCTTCTCATTCTCCTCCTGCTCCTTTTCCTCCTCCTCCTCGTCATCATCATCGTCATCAGCAGCATCATTACCATCCCCCTCATCATCATCATCATCGTCATCAGCAGCAGCATCATCATCACCATGATCATCAGCATCATCATCCCCATCAGCGCCAGCATCATCGGCATCGTCATCAGCAACAGCAGCAGCAGCATCATCATCCTTCTCCTCCTCCTCTTTGTCCTCATTATCCTCCTGGTCCTCCTCCTTCTCGTCCTCCTCCTTCCCCTCCTCCTTCTCTTCCCCCTCTTCCTCCTCATCATCCTCCTTCTCCTGCTTCTTCTCCTCCTCCTCCTCCTCCTCGTCATCCATCGTCTCCTCCTCCTCCTCGTCCTCTCCCTCCTCGTCTTCCTCCTTCTCCTCGTCCTCCTCCTCCTTCTCCTCCGCATCCTCCTTCTACTTCTACTCTTCCTCCTCCCCCTCCTTCGTCTCTGCCTTCTACCCCTCCTCCCCCTTCGCCTCCTCATCATCACCATCAACATCATCATCAGCATCATCAGCATCATCGTCACCATCAGCAGCATCAGCATCATCGGCATCATCACCAGCTCCCTCATCTACCTCCTCTTCCTCGTCCTCCTCCTTCTCCTCTTCCTCCTCCTCCTCCGCCTCCTCCTCTTCCCACGCCTCGTCCTCCTCCTACTCCGCCTCCTCCTCCTCTCCAGACGTTCGACAGCATGGTTCCCCAGTGGTCTGGACCCCCTCCCCCGGGGACGAGTTCTTCGTCCCGGGTCGCTGTTGCCGACGGCTCCGCTGAGCGCGTTGAGGCGTTGAGGGCCCCCATTGGGACTAAGAGCGCCCCAAAACCATTCGTTGTGATCTTATTCGCGGCGCGAGGCCCAGATATCCGACGCTCTGCGTCTCTCAATACGGGCCCCCCAGAATGTCTGGTGCTCTGCCGCCCTGCGACCCCCAGAAACGGGACCGGCTTTTCATTTCGAGTTGAATTCTCATTTCTAAAGAATAAGTATTGTTCATCCCCCCCCCACCGGTGCATATTGATTTTTCTCCATCAAAGTGTGCCCCTCGACGCTCGCACCCTGTTTTTTTTACAAGGGAAAGTCTCGAGACTCAAACGGGGCTCCTGGCCCCCGGGTTACAACAACAACGGTTCCCGCCTTAGACTTCCTCACAATTTAGCCAGGACCCCCGCTGCCGCTCGAGACTTCCTCGCATCAGGAATCGCGTTCTCGCTTGGGACTTCCTTGCAACTTATTCAGGAATCGCTCTCCCAGCGCTCTGGAGTCGCGCTCTCGTTGGAGACATGCTTGCAATCTACTGAAGAATAGCGCCCTTGCGTTGGAATTTCCTGCAATTTATCCAAGCGCCGCGCTCCAGACACCCAGGCACCCAGGAGTGGCGCTCACGCTTTGGACTCCTTCACAGATTACCTAGGAATCGGGATCTCGCCGCACTTCGTGGCCCCGTTGCAGCCCTTCGTGGCCTCCTCGCTTTGTTTCGTGGCCCCCTTGCAACCCTTCGTGGTCCCCTCGCTGCCATTCGCGGCCCCGTCGCAGCCCTTCGTGGCCCCGTTGCAGCCCTTCGTGACCCCCTCGCTGCCATTCGTGGCCCCGTTGCATCCCTTCGTGGCCCCCATCGCTGCCCTTTGTGGCCCCATGTATGTATGCCTTTCGTGGCCCCCGCTCGTTCGCGCCTGCGGTGGCCCCATATGCATGCCCTTCGTGGCCCCGCTGTCGCCCCTCGTGGCCCCCTCGCTGCCCTTCGTGGCCCCGTTGCTGCCCTCAGTGGCCCCGTCTTTGCCCTCCGCGACCCAGTATACGTATGCCCTTCGTGGCCCCCGCTCGTTCGCGCCCCTTGTGGCCCCATGTGCATGCCCTTCGTGGCCCCGCTGTCGCCATTTGTGGCCCCTTCACTGTCCTACGTGGCCCAGTTGCTACCCTCAGCGGCCCCATCGTTGCCTTTTGTGGCCCCGCATTATCTGCCCTTCGTGGCCCCCGCTCGTTCGCGCCAATTGTGACCCCACACGCATTCCCTTCGTGTCCCCGCTGTCGCCCTTCGTGGCCTACTTCGTGTCATTGTGGCCCTGCTGTCGTTTTCTCTCGCTCTCGCTTTCGCTCGTCGTCGTCGTCGTCGTCGTGGTGGTCGGTCCCCTGTCCGTCCCCCTTGGGGTCGGGTCGACGGTCCGCGGCCGCCCCGCCGATCAGCGCTGCCGCTGGCCAGGCCGACGGTCCGCGGCCGCCCCGCCACTTGCCGGGGCCTGGCCTGCAGGGAAGAAAGGTATACCCTTCAAAAGGGGTTCGATCGAAGGCGAAGAGGGCGGGTTTCGAGGGTTTGGGAAATACGCGCTATTGGGCACTCGAGCAAATAACGGCGAACAGTCTTAAAATGATTGTTGTTGGCGGTGGTGTTGGTGTTGGTGTTGTTGTTGGTGTTGTTGTCGTTGTTGTTGTTGGTGGTGGTGGTGTTGTTGGAGGTGTTGGTGTTGGTATTGCTGTTGGTGGTGTTGGTGTTGGTGTTGTGTGTGGTGGTGTTGTTGGTGCTGTTGTTGTTGTTGCTGCTGTTGTTTATGTTGTTGCTGTTGCTTTTGCTGCTGATTGTCAATTACTCAACTATTATTACTGTTGGACCCCCCCCAGGCGCTTTGACGCTCTCGGCTTGGCGCTGGCTACAGCTTCATTGAAAATGAAGTTCACACTCGAGCGATTTGGGGGGGCGCGAAAACGGGCCCCCCGACAACAACCATACTCCCGCTCGAGACTTCCATTTTTTTGCCCAGAGCAGGTGCTTTAGCTCGCCGCCGATTGCCGCCGCCCTAACAAAACCAACGCTCACGCTCGAGACTTCTTCCCGTTTTACCTTGGACTGGCGCGCTACTCTTTTTCTTTCATCGGCGCCGCCCCCAGCAAGAACAACGCTCCCGCTCGAGACTTTTTGTTTGTTTTGCTCAGAGCTGGTGCTTTTGCTCGCCGCCGAAAACCGCCACCGCAACAAAACCAGCGCTCCCGCCCGAGACGTCCTCCCGTTTTACGCTCTACTGGCGCCCAACTCTCTTTTGAATTGGCGCCGCCCCCAGCCAGAACAACGCTCCCGCTCGAGACTTCTTCCCTTTTTCCTGAAGACGGTGCTGTTCCTCGCCGTCGACAGCCCCCGTCCCGACAAAACCGCGGCTCCCGCTCGAGGCTTTTCCCATTCTTACTCAAGGCGGTGTTCCTCCTCGCCGCCGGCAACCGCTGTCCCAACAGAACCAGCGCTCCCGCTGGAGACTTCGTGTTGTTACACGCTGGGTTAGCGCCCTATTCTCTTCTGCATGGTGCCGCTCCCAGCAACAATAGCACCCCTGCTCGAGACTTCCCCCCTTTCTATTTAGGGCCAGGTCCTTGCCTCGCCGCCGACAGCCCCCATCCCCACCAAGCCAATCCTGTCGCTCGATACTTCCTTGTGCTTCACCCTTGGCTGGGGCTCCACTGGCGGTCTCGCATCGGCGCAGCAAGGCGCGGGCATGTGTTTTCGAGTCGGGATATGTTGAAATTCCTCGGAGGAGGTGTTTGCAAGACGCCATTGGGCGAGAGATCTGGGAGTGGGACTAGCGGACCCCCGCAATAAAACAATAATCCCCCATGATAGGGGATGGTTATAATGATGGTCGCATGCTGCGTGTGGAAGCATCGCGCATGAGGGTAAAATGATTGTTGATGTTGTTGGTGTTGTTAATGTTGTTGTTGTTGATGTTGTTGATGTTGTTGTTGGTGTTGTTGGTGGTGGTGTTGTTGTTGGTGTTGTTACGGTCCTGGGGCCCAGCGGGGGCCCCCAGAGCCCCAATCCGTTTTGAGTTTCCCATGATGGAGGTATGGGGGAGGTCAGGGTCCTCCTGTACCCCGCTTGCGGCGGCGGCGACGATGGCGGCGGCAGCGGCCACCGCGCAGGCGCTTGGGCCTGGCCGGTGGCGCTACCGACGGGGAGATCAGGCGCGCGTTCCTGGAGCAGGACGCGAGGGAGGGGAGGAGGAGGAGGAGGAGGAGGAGGAGGAGGAGGAGGAGGACCAGTGTAAACCCAATATTCATAGACGATGTTGGAATAAACGCTCCCTTCATAGGCCCTACAGGGATTCATTTCCATTCAGGGAAATGCACCGTTGGGAGACAACCGTTTGAAGATACTGAAGCGCACCGAAACACCATTCCAGGGGCGTCAACGCCACGAACCAACTTGACTGTTGCGTCTTGGCGATCCTGAACCGCGCCAGAACACCATTCCCATAATTTCAGTACCGCGAATCGGCGTGACTCTTGTGCCCTGAGAATACTGAATCGTTCCAAAGAAACCGTTTCTGATACGCTAAGCATGGGAAGCAGTAAACTTCTTGCAATTGTTTAAAACGATTGCGCGCGGCGCTGAGACGGGCCACCTTTTGAAAAGGAACCGCCCTCAATCCGTGAAACCCTCGCAATGTTTGTAAACGAATGTGCTCGACGTCAGGGCGACAGCCACCTTTTGAAAGGAACCGCCCTCAACCCGTGAAACCCCTGCAACTGTTTCGAACGAATGCGCTCGGCGCTAAAAAGGCTACAGCGAAAGCCACACGATAAAGAAAAGAACCGCCTTCAACCCGTGAGTGTGCGCGGCGCTCAGGCGAGAGCCGCATGTTGCAGGCGCCCCGCCCTCCATCTGTGAAACGGTTGCCAGTGTTTAAGCTTCAGGGCAATAGATGGTAAAGAAGCTTCGGGCGAAACGTCAGGGCCGCCCTTCCGACTGGCCTCGGGGTGCGAGAGGGGAGGAGGTTATCGACGACGCCTACGGCGAATCACCGCCGCCCCCCGCCTTTTTGGACGCGCTTGTGTGGCCGAAAGTTGGGCTAGAGCTTGGCCAAGCTATCGGACCACGTGTTCCCCCAGCCGTCGTTGCAACCCTTCGGGGAACACGTGAGGAAGAGGAGAATAAGGAGAAGAAGGCAAAGGGAGGAGGAAGAGGAGGAGGAGGAGGACAAGAAGGAGGAGGAGGAGGAGGAGACCTCTTGGGGCACTCTTGATGCACTCTTGGAGCACTCTTGGGGTCTCCTGGGAGCTTCCTGGGAGCCTTTTGGAGGCCTCTCTGAGGTCTCATTCGGCCTCTTGGGGGCCTCTGCTGGCTTGTTCGGGGCCTCTCTGGACCGTCTTGGGGCCCTCTTGGGGTGCTTGAGGGCCATCTTGGAGGCCATCTTTGACGTCATGGAGGCCTCTTGGGCCTTCCTGCTTGGGCCCCCCTCTGGGCCGTTTTGGGGGCTTATTAAGCCGTCCTGGGGCCATCTTGGAGGCCCGTGGGCGCTCTGGGGACGATCTGGGGGCCTCTTGGGCCGTCTTGGGCCGTCGTAAGGCCGAAAAGAAGCAAATGCCAAAATCCTTCCAACCGAAGTAAAATCAATGATTTGGGTCTCCTCGGACCCTCCTGGAGGACCTCTTGGAGGCCTCTTGGGCCGTCTTTGAGGCCTTTGCTTCTTCGGCAGACTTGGAGGCATCTTGGACCCTCTCGGGCCGTCTTGGAGGTCATCTTGGACCATCTTGGGCGAACTTGGAGGGCAGCTTGGCCGCCTTGGAGGCTGTCTTGGGCCGTCTTGGGGGACTTTCTGGACGTTGAGGTCGTTTGTGCGGCCTTCCGGGTGGCCGGCGCGCTGTGCCGAAGCCCCAGGGGGAGTTCTTGTGGTCAAGAACCAAAAACCAAGCCGTATGGGCATTTGCACGCCAGGCACCCTTGTGGTAAGCCAGGGGGCGGCGAATCGAAGACGCCTACGGCGAATCACCGCCGCCCCGTGCCTTTTTGGAAGCGCCTATGTGGCCGAACGTTGAGGCCAGACCTGCCAAGCTATCGGACCATGTGTTCCCCGAATCGGTTTGGAAAGCCTTCGGGGAACACGTGGGCATCTTGAAGGTCATCTCTTGGCCGTCTGGAGGCCATTTTGACCATTTCGGGCCTTCTTGGAGGACGTCTTGGAGACCTCTTGTGCCGTCTTGGGGGCCTCTTGGGGCTGTGTCTTGGGCCTCGTGGGCGATCTTTGGGGGCACTTGGGCCGTCTCGGGCCGTCGGAAGGCAGAAAAAAAGCAAATGCCACAATCCTTCAAAAATCCATGGGGAAATCAATGATTTTGGCCTTTCGGGCCTTCCTGGAGGCCCTCCTGAAGGCCTCTTGGGCCGTCTTGGGCCATCTTAGAGCCATGTTCGGCCGTCTTGGTGGGCTCCTGGTCCGTCTGACGCCGTCGGAAGCCGTTTGGGGGGCCTCTATGGGCCGATTTGGGGCCCTCTTGGAATGCTCCAGGGCCGTCTTGGAGGCCATCTTGGGCGTCTTGGAGGCCATCTTGGGCGTGTTGGAGGCCTCTTGGGCCGTCTTGGGGCCCTCTTGGGGCCGTCTTGGAGGCCACTTGGGCCGTCATGGGGCCCTCTTGGGGGCCTCTTGGGCGATCTTTGGGGCCTCTTGGGCCGTCTTGAGCCGTTGGAATGCCGAGAAGAAGCAAATTCCAAAATTATTCAAAAAGATAAGGAGACTCAATGTTTTTGGCCTCTTCTGGCCTTCCTGGAGACCATCTTGGGGGCCTCTTGGGCCGTCTTGGAGGCCTCTGGGGGGCCTCTTGGGCCGTCTTGGACTCTCTTGGGCCGTCTTGGAGGCCGTCTGGGACCATCTTGGGCGGACTTGGAGGCCATCTTGGAGGCCATCTCGAGCCGTCTTGGAGGATTGATTGGGGAATTGAGCGCCTTCCGCGGCCCCGGCGGGACGGGCCGAAGCCCCAGGGGGAGTTATTTTGGAAAAAGAACCAAAACCAAAAGGCATATCGTTCGGCACGCCAGGCACCCCTTTGATAAATCAAAAGGGGGCGGCGGATCGAAGACGCCTACGGCGAATCACCGCCGCCCCCTGCCTTTTTGGAAGCGCTTACGTGGCCGAACGTTGAGGCCAGACCTGCCAAGCTATCGGACCATGTGTTCCCCGAATCGGTTTGGAAAGCCTTCAGGGAACACGTGGGCATCTTGAAGGTCATCTCTTGGCCGTCTGGAGGCTTCTTGGAGGACGTCTTGGAGGGCTCTTGGGCCGTCTTGAAGGCCATCTTGAGCGTCTTGGAGACCTCTTGGGCCGTCTTGGGGGCCTCTTGGGGCCGTGTCTTGGGCCTCTTGGGCGGTCTTTGGGGGCACTTGGGCCGTCTCGGGCCGTCGGAAGGCAGAAAAAAGCAAATGCCACAATCCTTCAAAAACCAATCGGAAATCAATGATTTTGGCCCTTTCGGGCCTTCCTGGAGGCCCTCTTGGAGGCCTCCAGGGCCGTCTTGGGCCATATCAGGGCCATGTTCGGCCGTTTTGGTGGGCTCCTGGTCCGTCTGACGCCGTCGGAAGCTGTTTGGGGGGCCTCTATGGGCCGACTTGGGGCCCTCTTGGAATGCTCCAGGGCCGCCTTGGAGGCCATCTTGGGCGTCGGAAAGGCCTCCTGGGCCTCTTGGGGGCCTCTTGGGGCCGTCTTGGGGCCCTCTTGGGCCGTTCTGGGGCCATCTTGGAGGCCTCTTGGGCGATCTTTCGGCGATCTTTGGGGGCTCTTGGGCCGTCTCGGGCCGTCGGAAGGCCGAAAAGAAGCAAATGTCAAAATCCGTCAAAAACCTTAGGAAAATCAATCAATGTTGTTGGCCTCTTCTGGCCTTCCTGGAGGCCCTCTGGGGGGCTTCTTGGGCCGTCTGACTCAGCCAGGGCATCCTTCGTCACGAAAGCGGGGCCCATTTCCATCCGACCGACCCAATCCGATGCCGATTCTGGCGCATCCGATCGCATTCGATTCGAATTTTCCCATCGGCTCGATGCATCCCAATGCTTGTATGGCTTTGTTGTGCATCCTGGCGCGGCCGATCCAATTTGATTCCCACTCCATGCCGATGCGGCCCGATCCGATGCACGCGAAGATTATCGCGCATCGCGGTCTCCATGATCTGACAACTAGCATCTATACCTATGCGAGCCATAAATTTCTCACGGCGGAATATGTGGGGGTTGCTATGTGCATGTGTGTGTGTGTTATCGGATGTGGGTCCCCGCTCGAGCGGGAGCCCCCCTCGGGGTCCGACAACCCGCACTCACACCTGTAGCGCCTTCATTCCCGTGCCCTTCCCCATTCCTCCTGCCTACAGGTTTGAGCGCATGGTGTTGTTTCATGAGGTCTGGCATAGACCCGTCAAAAATCTTAAGAAAAAAACGTTAACGTTCGTGGGCTCCAGATCTCGCTCAAGAAAATCAAGAGTCTGGACTGGACCCTGGGCGTTTCTTGGAGCCCCTTTCCTTCGCGGAACTTTCGTATGTGTGGACTTGGAATACCGTTTGAGAAAACGCCTGCAGCGAAGTCCGCTGTCTCAGCGTAAGATTTCCCTTAACTGTAAACAGGGGTCTAGACCCAGGGCACCCTTCGCCATGCAGGAGCCGACAGGGCAAGCGCTTCCAGGAGTTCCTGGCTCCTGCGGGCCCGCCCCGGACGGGGGTCAAGGGGGCCCCAAGGCCCACAAGAGCAGATCATGACGTCGGATGTCTGGGTCCTCCTGAGATTTGTGCTCCTGCTTCGCTCTCCCTCCGCCTCCTTCTCCTCCTCCTCCTCCTCTTCTTCTCCTCCTCCTCCTCCTCCTCCTCCTCCTCCTCCTCTTCCTCCTCCTCCTCCTCCTCCTCTTCCTCCTCCTCCTCCTCCTCCTCTTCTTCTTCCTCCTCCTCCTCCTCCCTCCTCCTCCTCCTCCTCTTCTCTTCCTCCTCTCCTTCCTCTTCCTCCTTCTCCTCCCCCTCCTCCTCCTCCTCCTCCTCCTCCTCCTCCTCCTCCTCCTCCTCCTCCTCCTCCTCCTCCTCCTCCTCCTCCTCCTCTCAGTCGTTGGCTCCTCGCACGCCTCGGTCGCCTGTGGCCGCGGTGGCGCGGCCGTCTGCAGCCGCGCCTGGCGCCCGCGGGTGGTCGAACGGTTCGCCCCTCGCGCTGCGCGAGGCGCGCACGCCTCCGCGCCCTCGCGCCGCGCACCGACGAGTCCCGCCGCCCAGTTTCGCCCAACCCGCGCCGACACCGACACCAAGGACTTTCTTTTCCTCCTCCCCCTCTCCTCCTGACTTTGCACATGTCTCGCATTGCATGAATCCAGACACCTCAGATCCTAGAGGCCATGGCCTCACCCACCTGGTCTGCTCTAGGCCCGGACGCTGTCCGCAACGGTGGTCGCATCGCATCGCATCGCCCAGTTTCGTCCGGGATCCACTCTGGATGGCCCCGGGGCCGGACAACGGCCCCCGGGGGGGGCCGCAACCGAAGAGGAGCCGCCGGTTGAGAAGCCACGTCGTCGGAGGTCTGGGGAGGGAGGCGGAGGGAGCGAGTGGGAGATCGGCTGCGGGATTG
>CAUYUJ010022277.1:0-125733 GCA_963575745.1 Prorocentrum cordatum | reverse complement strand
CCATGGAAGCACATGCATACGGTCAGCTTCAACAGGACTCCGTCGCTTTCGGCTACTGAGCCGCGCGGCGCGGTCGAGCCCGCCCGCGACAGGACGGCTCGCCGGTCGGTCGCTACCCATCTATCGGATTGTGAAGAGTGCGTATTTACTCTTCACCTTTTGAGAAATATTCTTTGTGCAGCGCACTGAGACGATTCTGAGAAACATGACACCACAGAAAAGTCCCAATCTGCGGATTTCAGATTTTGACGCGGGTGCCTCGATCGGCCTTCCTCCCGCCCTAGTCCACTTTGAATCTACGTTGTAGTCCAGTCTAGTTACTATCTGCTCCTCCCTCTCTCTCTCTCTCTCTTTTTCTGCCGGAGGTTGGGGGGGATCGAAGTGGAACGGAGAGCCCCCCACCATGAAACCGGTTTTGGTTTCGGTTTTGCGTCGTGCGTGCGGGCGAGGCGAAGCTGCGTGGGCGGGCGAGAGGATTGATTCCGCTGTGGCCAGGGCGGGTCAAGAGCCATTGACCGCTCCTCCGCCATGCCCAGTGGGCGTGCGGTGGCCGGGTTGTCCCGCCGTGGTGTCCCGTCGTTGTCCGCCTCCCCCGCCCGCGATGGGCGACAATACAGTTTCGCGGACCTAGTTTGGGCAGCAGACCGAGTTCCGAGCTCTGGATTCCACAGGCGGACGCCCCTGATGTCTCCAAATCGATTGCTGTCACCACCAGCACTGTAGCCCCCTACAGCCCGAGTTAAGTGCAGAAAACCGACAGCACCTCTGAGGATGACTCGACTCGAACAATACAATAGTTTCGCAGACCTACTTCAGGCAGCAGACCGAGTTCCGAGCTCTGGATTCGACAGGTGGACGCGCCTCATGTCTCCAAATCGTCGTGTGACCACCAGCACTGTAGCGCCCCCTCAGCCCGAGTCCAGTGCAGAAAACCGAGAGCACTTCTCAAGATGACTCGAACAATACGAATAGTTTCGCGATTCTAGATCGGGCAGCAGACCGAGTTCAGAGCTCTGGATAGACAAATGCGACTTTTTTTTTACGATTCTGGTTCGGTCTAATGTGAGTATCAGCCTCTGTTGCTGTCCTATTGCTCGAGGAGTTAAGTACAGTAAAACCGAGAGCGGTCTGGTCTATATGACTCGAATATTACGAACTAGGTTTTTGCGGACCTGTTTTTTCTCCTTTTTTCATCTTGTTTTTCTCTTTTTTTTTTTTTTTTTTTCTTTTTTTTTTTTTTTTTTCTTTTTTTTTTTCTATTTTTTTTTTCTTTTTTTTTTATTTTTTTATTTAGCTCGGCTAGAAGACCGAGTTGAGACCTCTGGATTCAACAGGCGAACGCGCCTGATAATTCTGAATCGATTAGATGTGCTTACCAGCTCTGTAGCTATTCTAAAGCTCGAGAATTATCTTCAGAAAACCGTCATTGCGTGTCAAGATGACTTGAAACGGCCGATCCCGCCTGCCTGCTTTTTGGCGGTAAAATGCACCCGATCGAGCTGAGATCAAGATGGCGAGCGGGAATAAGATCGAATATGATGGGGAAAAATACTAGAGCTCTAACGAATCTACAAATTTCCAGAACAACATTTTCAACCGACCAAAAGTCACCAAAAGGTGCGTCGAGATTTTTCTTGCCAACTGGCTCTCCAGCGCCCCGGAATTACTCTTAAGCTTGCAGCAATAACTTGCTAAGGGAAGCTCTACGAGTTACTTCTGGCTCGCTCTCTTTGATAGCGCTAGGGCCTGCATTGGCGCAAGCGCGCGCTGGCTGCGATCCCCCGCATCAAAGTTGTTGGGGGATCGCTGCCCAAGCCGCGCGCGCCACGGCTAGTCGCACTTTTGTCCCAGACCACCCAGAGTGAAGCCGTTTAGGGTTTAGTTTCTCCCCCCAACCCCTCTATCACGGGGGCTGTCCAAGTGGCGCGCGCAGGCGATCGCCGACGCGGCCGTGGCACTGCGCATCCATGTGCCGGAATTCCTCTAGCTCGTCGATGCCGAGGAGCTCTACGAGGGATCTGGTGGCGCCCACTTGGTAGCGTCCAAAACCCAGAGAGCAAAGAGGACACACGCCGGAAAGCCTTCCTGGCAAGCCCACGGAAACTCTCGTGAAG
The DNA here is from genome assembly GCA_963575745.1 of Prorocentrum cordatum. Lineage (NCBI taxonomy): Eukaryota > Dinophyceae > Prorocentrales > Prorocentraceae > Prorocentrum > Prorocentrum cordatum. Next base: position 123,619 of record CAUYUJ010022277.1, on the reverse strand, counting down.
CTCGTCAGGGGGCTCTGGGGGCTCGCCTGCAGAGTCTCTGAAGCGCTGCCAGGATCGCTTCCACGCGTGCCTGCGCGCGCGCAGGCACGCGTGGACGCTTGCCGGAAGCTCCCCCGGACCCGCTGCCGGGGCGGGCGAACTGCTGCGAGGATCGTGGACCGTCGAAGATGGGTTGCTGGCGGGCACCACCACCGCCCAGCTTCTAATCTAAAGCCCTCTAGCTCTCAGAAAGCTCTCCGGGAAAAACCCGGAGAGCAGAGAGCAAAGAGAACGCGCACCGGAAAGCTTTCCTGGCGAACCCTCGGACGCTCTCGTGGCGCGCTTCTGGGGCTCTGGGGGCTCCCCTGCAGCGCTTCTGAAGCGCTGCCGGGATCGCTTCCACGCGTGCCTGCGCGCGTGCAGGCAGGCGTGGACGCGTGCCCGAAGCGCTCCCGGACCCGCTGCGACGTTTTACAAGTCGCTGCGGGGATCGTGGACCGGCGAAGATGGGCTGCTGACAGACACCACCACCGTCCGGCCTCTAATCTAAAACCCTTTAGCTCTCAGAGAGCTCTCCGGGAATATCTTTCAAACTGGGCGCCGGCGGTAGACCGTCAACCTTCCTTGCCGCCGGGGGACTCGTAGAGCTTCCTGAGCATATATAATGTCGAAAAAATTGCAGACAACGAATAGTTTTTCATCCTAAACGATTTCAAACCTCTCGATGCAACACCCAAACGCCCCTCATGCTTCTGGATCGTTTTCTGTGCGCACGAGCTCCGTAGCTCTCCCACAGCCCGAATTACGTGCGAAAATCGACAGCACCTCTCAAGATCACTCGAACAATACAAATAGTTTCGCGAGTCTAGCTCGAGTATCAGACCGAGTTCAGACATCTGAATGCAACAGGCGGACGCGCCTGATGTCTCCGAATCGATTTCTGTGATTACCAGCCCTGCAGCCCCCTTACAGCCCGAGTTAAGTGCAGAAAATCGACAGCACCTCTGAAGATGACTCGAACAATACGAATAGTTTCGCGGACCTAGCTCGGGCAGCAGGCCGAGTTCAGGGCTTTGAATGCGACAGGTGGACGCGACTGATGTCTCCGAATCGATTCCAGTGATTACCAACCCTGCAGCCCCCTTACAGCTCGAGTTAAGTGCAGAAAACGGACAGCACCTCTCAAGATGACTCGACGAATACGAACAGTTTTGCGAACCCAGCTCGGGCAGCACACCGAGTTCCGAGCTCTGGATTTGGCAGGCGGACGCGCCTGATGTCTCCGAATCGATTCCTGTGAGTACGAGCCCTGTAGCCCCCCTACAGCCCGAGTTAAGTGCAGAAAACTGTCAGCACCTCTCAAGATGACTCCAACAACACGAATAGTTTCGCGGACCTAGCTCGGGCAGCAGACCGAGTTCAGACCTCTAGATGGAACAGACGAACGCGCCTGATGATTCGCAATCGATTTCTGTGAGAATGAGCTCTGTAGTTGCCCTACAGCTCGAGTTAAGTACAAAATACCGACAACGCGTATCAAGATGACTCGAAACAGCCAATCCCGCCGCGATGCTTTTTTGCAGAAATATTTACCCGATCGAGCTGAGATTAAGATGGCGAGCGGGAATAAGATCGAATATGGTCAGAAAAAATACTAGAGCTCAAACGAATTGTTGAATTTCGAGAACAAAATTTTCAACCGACCAAAAGTCACCAAAAGGTCCGTCGAGATTTTTCTTGCCAACTAGCTCTCCAGCGCGCCGGAATTACTCTTAAGCTTCCAGCAACTAGCTAAGGGAAGCTCTACGAGTTATATTCGCATAACCGACCCAAATATGCCACTTGGTAGCGTTCGAAACCCGGAGAGCAAAGAGAAGACACGCCGGAAAGCTTTCCTGGCGAGCCGTCCGACGTTTCCGTGAAGCGCTTCTGGGGCTCTGGGGGGCTCCCGTGCAGCGTCTCTGAAGCGCTGCCAGGAGCGATTCCACGCGTGCCTGCACGCGTGCAGGCTCGCGTTCACGCTCGCCGGAAGCTCTCCCGGGCCCGCTGCGACGTTTTACAAGCTGCTGCGGGGATCGTGGAGCGTCGGAGATGGGCTGCTGGCGGGCCCACCACCGCCCGGCTTCTAATCTTAAGCCCTCTAGCTCTCAGAGAGCTCTCCGGGAACATTGTCTCTTTTGGTCGGGTCGGCCAACTAGCTCCACCTCGCGCCGGAATTCCTCTAGCTCATCGATGCCAAAGAGCTCTGCGAGGTACTGGCTCCACCCCGCGCCGGAATTCCTCTAGCTCATCGATAACGAAGAGCTCTACGAGGTACTAGCTCCACCCCGCGCCGGAATTCCTCCAGCTCATCGACGACGAAGAGCTCTACGAGGTATTCCTCCAGCTCATCGACGCCGAAGAGCTCTACGAGGTACTAGCTCTCGAGGGCCCCTGAATTACTCGTAAGCTTCCAGCAATAACTTGCTCAGGGAAGCTCTACGAGTTACTCTCAAGCTTCCAGCAATAACTTGCAAAGGGAAGCTCTACGAGTTATTCCTCTAGCTCAGCGATGCCGAAGAGCTCATCGATGCCGAAGAGCTCTACGAGGTATCACTTTGTCCTTTCTGGTCGGGTCGACCAGCTAGCTCTACCCCGCGCCGGAATTCCTCTAGCTCATGGATGCCGAAGAGCTCTACGAGGTATTACTCTTAAGCTTCCAGCAATAACTTGCTAAGGGAAGCTCTCCGAGTTATGCCGAAGAGCTCTACGAGGTACTTGGTAGCGTCCAAAACCCGGAGAGAGAAGAAATCCTTCGGGGACAGGAAAACGGGAAATCTTTCCTGGAGAGCTCTGGGAAGCTCCCCTGCAGCGCTGCTAAAGCGCTGTCAGAAACGCTTCCATGCGTGCCTGCGCGCGTGGAAGCTTGCCGGAAGCTCTCCCGGACCAGTTGCCGGGCTGGGCGAGGCGCTGCGGGGAACGTGGAGCGACGGAAAGGAGCTCCTGGCGGGCACCACCACCGTCCGGCTTCTAATCTTAATTAAACCATCTAGCTGTCAGCGAGCTCTCCGGGAACATCTTCTTTTCTGGCCGGGTCGACCAACCAGCTCCCCCCAGCGCCGGAATTCCTCTGGCTCATCGATGGCGAAGTGCTCTACGAGGTATGACTTGAACACTACGAATAGTTTCGCGATTCTAGAGCGGGCAGCAGACCGAGTTCAGAGCTCTGGTTTCAACAGACAAACGCGACTGATGACTCTGAATCGGTTTCTGTAAGTATCAGCTCTGTAGCTGTCATTTAGCTCGAGTTAAGTACAGAAAACCAAGAGCGCCTGTCTAGATGACTCGAATAATACGAATAGGTTTGCGGACCTAGCCCGGCTAGCAGACCGAGTTCAGACCTCTGGATGCAACGGACGAACGCGCCTGATCATTCTGAATCGATAAAGTGTGCTTACCAGCTCTGTAGCTGTCCTGTATCTCGAAATAAGTCTAATATACCGACAGCGCGTATCAAGATGACTCGAAACGGCCGATCCCGCCTGGACGCTTTTTGGCAGTAACAGGTACCCGATCGAGCTGAGATCAAGATGGCGAGCGGGAATGAGATCGAATATCACGGGAAAGAATACTACGAGCTCTAACGAATGGTTGAATTTCGAGAACAACATTTTCAACCGACCAAAAGTCACCAAAAGGTCCGTCGAGATTTTCTCGCCAACTAGCTCTCCAGCGCCCCGGAATTACTCTTAAGCTTCCAGCAATAACTTGCTAAGGGAAGCTCTACGAGTTACTGGCTCCACCCCGCGCCGGAATTCCTCTAGCTCATCGACTGGCGCCAGCGGTGAACCGTCAACCTGGTCACCGCCGGGAACCTCGTAAAGCTCCGTTCACGCGTGAGAGCTCAGAGTCGAAAGAGAGGGCTTCTGGATGCATTTCTCGAAGAATTGAACATTGTTTTTTCATGTCGAAATGAAGTTGGTTGCTCCAAGTGTTTTGGGAGTAAAGGTGCGCCTAGAGGGCTCATATTAAGACGCAGAGGCTCTGATAACCTTTTTCAGGTGCGAAAAATCTGGGTTCTCAAAATAAATGGTCAAATATCTTTCTAATTTTCACAAAACCACCAAAAAGTTATCACTTTGTCCTTTCTGGTCGGGTCGATCAACTAGCTCCACCCCGCGCCGGAATTCCTCTAGCTCATCGATGACGAAGAGCTCTACGAGGTATAACGAAGAGCTCTACAAGGTACTCGCTCCAACCCGCGCCGGAATTCCTTTAGCTCATCGTTACCGAAGAGCTCTACGAGGTACTAGCTGCACCCCCCGCCGGAATTCCTCCAGCTCATCGATGCCGAAGAGCTCTACGAGGTACTAGCTGCACCCCGCGCCGGAATTCCTTTAGCTCATCGTTGCCGAAGACCTCTACGAGGTACACGGAGAGCAGGGAGAACACACAGCAGACAGCTATTTCTGGCGAGCCCTCGGACGCTCTCGTGAAGAGCTTCTGGGGCTCTGGGGGGCTCCCCTGCAGCGCTTCTGACGCGCTGCCAGGAACGCTTCCACGCGTGCCTGCACGTGGGCAGGCACGCGTGGACGCGTGCCGGAAGCTCTCCCGGACCCGTTGCCGGCTCGGGCGAGGCGCTGCAGGGATCGTGGAGCGGCGGAGATGGGCTGCTGGCGGGCACCACCACCGCCCGGCTTCTAATCTAAAAACCTCTAGCTCTCAGAGAGCTCTCCGGGAATAACGAAGAGCTCTACGAGGTACTAGAAGGAAGTTCTACGAGTTACTAGCTCAGGGAAGCTCTACGAGTTACTAGCTCCGCACCGCGCCGGAATTCCTCTAGCTTATCGATAACGGAGAGCTCTACGAGGTTTTACTCTTAAGCTTCCAGCGACTAGCTCAGGGAAGCTCTACGAATTATTCCTCTTAGCTCATCTTGGCGAAGAGCTCTACGAGGTACTCCTCTTAGCTCATCTTGGCGAAGAGCTCTACGAGGTATTCCTCTTAGCTCATCTTGGCGAAGAGATCTACGAGGTAAAATAAACTTGGTAGCGTCCAGAGACAGAGCGAAGAAACTCTCGGGGACGGGAAAACTCCCCTGGAGAGCTCTCGGGGGCCCCCCTGAAGCGCTTCGAAAGCGCAGCCAGGCACGCCGTGCCTGCACGCGTGCAGGCGCGCGAGGACTGGAAGCGCTCCCGGACCCGCTGCCGGGTCAAACGAACTGCTGCGAGGATTCTGGACCGGCGAAGATGGGCTGCTGGCGGGCGCCACCACCGTCCGGCTTCTAATCTAAAACCCTCTAGCTCTCAGAGAGTTCCCGGGAATGCTCAACTGAGTAAAAGTCATTAAAAGGTTCTCCAGCGCGCCGGAATTACTTTTAAGCTTCCAGCAACTAGCTCTGGGAAGCTCTACGAATTACTTGGTAACGTCCACTTGGTACCGTCCAACTGGGCGCCGGCGGTAAACCGTCAACCTTTCTCACCGCCGGGGGACTCGTAGAGCTGCCTGACCATGCATTATGTCAAAGAGTTAGCAGAGAACAAAAAGTTTTTGCAGCCCAATTTGATAGCAGATTGATCGGTCTAGTGATATCCCATTGCTGTGCTGGACAGTTCAATAGCTCATGTGCAGCGTGCGGAAAATACCATTAAGGAGAAAATAGCAGAGTACGAATCCGTGTTTGGCTGCGCTCACAACAGACCCAAACCAAGCGTCTAGATGCTTCGCGTCTCATGATGTTCATCTGACATTTCGGCCGAAGAGCTCTCGCGCTGCTCTGCAGCTCGAGTTCAGTGAAGAAATTCTCCATCATTTGGGAAAAAAATTAGTCGAATACAGTTTTGTGAACCTGGCTCGGGTAGCAGACCGAGTTCAGACGTCTCGATGCAACAGACAGATGACTCGAATACGAATAGTGTTGCGGACCCAGCCCGAGTAGCACCCAGTTCAGACCTCTGCATGCAACAGACGAACGCGACTGATGATTCTGAATCAGTTTCTGTGCGTATGTGCTCTGTAGCTCTGCTACAGCCCGAATTACGTGCGAAAACGGAGAGCACCTCTCAAGATGACTCGAATGATACGAATAGTTTCGCGGACCTAGCTCGGGTAGCAGACCGAGTTCAGACCTGGATGCAACAGACGAACGCGAATCATTATTCTGCATCAGTTTCTGTGCGTATCAGCTCTGTAGCTGCACTAGAACTCGAGTTGAATACAGGAAACCGACTCCTTGTCGAGATGACGAGCGATACGAATAGTTTTGCGGACCTAGCTCGGGCAGCAGACCGAATTCAGACCTCTGGATGCAACAGACGAACGCGCCTGATGATTGTGAATTGGTTTCTGTAAGTATCAGCTCTGTAGCTGTCCTACAACTCGAATTAAGTACAACAAACTGTCAACGCGTGTCAAAATGACTCGAAACAGCCGATCCCGCCGGGATGCTTTTTGGCAGTAATATCTACCCGATCGAGCTGAGATTAAGACGGCGAGCGGGAATAAGATCGAGTATCACGGGAAAAGATACTAGAGCTCTAACGAATGGTTGAATTTCGAGAACAAAATTTTCAACCGACCGAAAGTCACCAAAAGGTCCATCGAGATTTGTCTTGCCAACTACCAACTAGCTCTCCAGCGCCCCGGAATTACTCTTAAGCTTCCAGCAACTTGCTAAGGGAAACTCTACGAATTAAACCCGGAGAGCAAAGAGAACATACACCGGAAAGCTTTCCTGGCGAGCCCTCGGACGCTCTCGTGAAGCGCTTCTGAAGCGCTGCCAGGAACGTTTCCACGCGTGCCTGCACGCGTGCAAGCACGCGTGGACGCTTGCCGGAAGCTCTCCCAGACGGGCTGCGGCCTCAAACGAACTGCTGCGGGGATTCTGGACCGGCGAAGATGGGCTGCTGGCGGGCACCACCACCGTCCGGCTTCTAATCTAAAATCCTGTAGCTCTCAGAGAGCTCTCCGGGAAAAACCCGGAGAGCAAAGAGCAAAGAGAATGCACACCGGAAAGGGTTCCTGGCGGGCCCTCGGGCGCTCTCGTGAAGCGCTTCTGGGGCTCTGGGGGCTCCCCTGCAGCGCTTCTGAAGCGCTGCCGGGAACGCTTCCACGCGTGCCTGCACGCGTGCAGGCACGCGTGGACGCGTGCCCGAAGCGCCCCCGGACCCGCTGCGACGTTTTACATGTCGCTGCGGGGATTCTGGAGCGGCGAAGATCGGCTGCTGGCAGACACCACCACCGTCCGGCTTCTAATCTAAAGCCCTCTAGCTCTTAGAGAGCTCTCCGGGGATTTTGTAGCGTCCAAAACCCGGAGAGCCCCTCGGGGACGGGAAATCTTTCCTAGAGAGCTCTGGGGGGCCCCCCTGCAGCGCTTCTGAAGCGCTGCCAGGAATGCTTCCGCGCGTGCTTGCACGCGTGCTGGCACACCTGGAAGGCGCTCCCGAACCAGCTGCCGGCTCGGACGAGGCGCTACGGCGGACGTGGACCGCCGTGGACGAGCTCGTGGCGGGTACCACCACCGCCCGGCTTCTAATCTAAAACCCTCTAGCCCTCAGAGAGCTCTCCGGGAAAAAACCTGGAGAGCGGAGAGACCCTCCGGCATGGGGCAAAAATCTTTCCTGGAAAGCCCTGGGGGGCTCCTTGAAGCGCTTCGAAAGCGCTGCCAGGCACGCTTCCATAATTACGTGCCTGCACGCGCGCAGGCACGCGTGGACGCGCGCCGGAAGCGCTCCCGGACCAGCTGCGACCTCAAACGAACCCCTGCGGGGATTCTGGACCGCCGTGGAGGAGCCCCTGGCAGGCACCACCACCGTCCGGCTTCTAATCTATAACCCTCTAGCTCTCAGAGAGCTCTCTGGGAACATTGTCCGTCCGGGCCGGGTGGGCCAACTAGCTCCGCCCCGCGCCGGAATTCCTCTAGCTCATCGATGCCGAACAGCTCTACGAGGTATTACTCTTAAGCTTCCAGCAACTAGCTAAGGGAAGCTCTACGAGTTATTTTTCTGGCGAACTAGGTCTCCAGCGACCCGGAACTACTCTTAAACTTCCAGCAACTAGCGAAGGGAAGCTCTACGAGTTAAAGACCCGAGAGCAAAAGGAACACACAGCACACACCGGAAAGCTTTCCTGGCGTGCCCTCGGACGCCCTCGTGAAGCGCTTCTGGAGCTCTTGGGGGCTCCCCTGCAGCGCTTCTGAAGCGCTGCCAGGAACGCTTCCACGCGTGCCTGCACGCGTGCAGGCACGCGTGGACGCTTCCCGGAAGCGCTCCGGGACGGGCGAGCTGCTGCGACGATCGTGGACCGGCGGAGATTGGCTGCTGGCGGGCACCACCACCGTCCGGCTTCTAATCTAAAACCCTCTAGCTCTCAGAGAGCTCTTTGGGAAAACCCAGAGAGCGAAGAGACCCTCGGGAACGGGGCATAACTCGTAGAGCTTCCCTTAGCTAGTTGCTGGAAGCTTAAGAATAATTCCGGGGCGCTGGAGAACTAGTTGGCCAGAAAAATCCCGACGGACTTTTTTTCTGACTTTTGGTCGCCTGAAAATTTTGTTCTCGAAATTTAACCATTCGTTTGAGCTCCAATATTTTTCCCTTGATATTCGATCTTATTCCCGCTCGCCGTCTTAATCTCAGGTCGATCGGGTAGATATTACTGCCAAAAAGCACTGCGGCGGGATCGACCGTTTCGGGTCATCTTGACACGCGGTGGCGGTTTTCTGAACATAACTCGAGCTTTAGAACAGCTACAGAGCTGATTTTAACAGAAACCCTCTTAGAATGATCAGGCGAGTTCGTCTGTTGAATCCAGAGGGCTGAACTCGGTGTGCTATCCGAGCTAGGTCCGCGAAGCTATTCGTATTATTCGAGTTATCTTGACAGGTGCTGTCGGTTTTCTGTACTTAACTCGAGCTGCAGGACAGCTACAGAGCTGATGCTCACAGAAACCGATTCAGAATCATATGGCGCGTTCGTCTGTTGCATCCAGAGGTCTGAACTCGGTCTGCTGCTCGAGCTAGGTCCGCGCAACTATTCGTATTATTCGAGTCATCTTGACAGGCGCTGTCGGTTTTCTGGACTTAACTCGAGCTGCAGGGCATCTACAGAGCTGATATTAACAGAAACCCATCTAAAATCATCAGGCGCGTTCATCTGTCGCAGCTGTAGGTCTGAACTCGGTCTGCTACTCGAGCTAGGTCCGCGAAACTATTCGTATTATTCGAGTCATCTTGACAGGTGCTGTCGGTTTTCTGGACTTAACTCGAGCTGTAGGAGAGCTACATAACTGATACTTACAGAAACCCATTCGAAATCATCAGGTGCGTTCATCTGTTGCATCTAGAGGTCTGAACGGTCTGCTACTCGAGCTAGGTCCGTCAAGCTAGTCGTATTAATCGAGTCATCCTGAGAGATGCTGTCGGTTTTCTGTACTTAACTCGAAATGTAGGAGGGCCACAAAGTCGTACGCACATCAATCGATTGAGCATCATCAGGCGCGTGCGTCTGTTGCACCTAGAGCTCTGAACTAAGTCTTGTATTCGAGTCCGCTATCAGCGGAGGCCGAAAAGCTATTCGTTCTCTGCCAATTCTTTGGACATAGTATATGGCAGGAAGCTCTACGAGTCCCCCGGCGGTAAGAAAGGTTGACGGTTTACCGCCGGCGCCCAGTCTTTTCTGGGGAGCTCTGGGGGGCTCCCCTCAAGCGCTTCGAAAGCGCTGTCAGGCACGCCTCCATGCGTGCCTGCACGCGTGCAGGCACGCGTGGACGCGTGCCGGAAGCGCTCCCGGACGGGCTGCCGGCACGGGCGAGTTGCTGCGGGGATCGTGGAGCGGTGGAGGTGGGCTGCTGGCGGGCACCACCGCCGTCTTGGTCAAACGCCTAGAACCTTTAGCTTTTTTTTTTCTTTTTTTTTTTTTTTGTTCTTTTTTTTTGTTTATTTTTTTTGTTCTTTTTTATTTCTTCTTTTTTTGTATCTCTTTTTTTTTCTTTTTCTTTTTCTTTTTTTATTTGTTTTTTTTCTTCTTTTTTCTTTTTTTTTCGTCTTTTTGTTGTTTTTTTTCATTTTTTTTTTTTGTTTTTTTTTTTTTTTTTTCTTTTTTTTGTTTTTTTTTCTCAGAGAGCTCTCCTGGAATTCCTCTAGCTCATCGATTACGAAGAGCTCTACGAGGTATGACGAAGAGCTCTACGAGGAACTAGCTAAGGGAAACTCTGCGAGTTACTGGGAGCCGGCGGTGAACCGTCAACCAGGTTACCGCCGGGACCCTCGCAGAGCTCTGAATAGACGAAGTCCGTTCCCAGATAACAGCAGAAAAGCGCTTATTAATACAAGCTTGAAACACAAAGAAATGTTGTTTCCCGAGTTACAGAATGTTGCGCTGTATGCCTTGGCGCGCGTGTCGGCGTGCGCGCGGGGTGTGTTGTGCTGTGCTCCTGTGTGTTCTGCCGTGCTCCTGTTGTGCCGTGATTATGTGTTCTGCCGTGCCTCTGTGTGCTCTGTGTGTTCTGCCGTCGAGGAGCCCCGGAGCCCACATGCGCGGTCGAGGTCCCCGCCCCGGGCCCCCGGACCAGGTGCGCCGTTATATGTGTATGTGCGTGCTGTGCTGTGCTATGCTGTGCTGTGCCGTGCTCTGCTGAGGGTGAGGGAGGAAGGAGGGGGAGGGGGAGGAGGAGGAGGAGGAGGAGGAGGAGGACGAGGAGGAGGGGAGGTGAGAGGAAGAAGACGCAAGTGCGACGCGGGAGGGAAGAAAACCAGAACCCCACCAAGCATGTGGGGAAAAACCTGTCACAATCAATGGTTATCGCCTCTTCGGGCCCTCTGGGGAGCGCTCGGCGAGCCCTCTTGGGCCGTCTGGGGGCATCTTGTTATGGAAGGCTCGAAGTGTCCTTTTGGTCTCCTGCTCGTGGGCCCCTCTTGGGGCCGTTTTTTTTCCGAAGCATCCCTCCTGCTCACCCTGACCTGCTCCGTCCACCGTCTGCAACGGAGACGGCCGAACGCGGTTCCACGGAGTCGAGGCGCACACACGCTTGACATCGATTCAAACAAGCGGCAGCACGCTACGCCTGACTCGCGAGTGAAGCGCTGGCAACAAAATCTGGCACGCAACACAGCGCCCCCGCTGGCTGGCCGTCCCCTGCCTACTCCACCGACCGACTGCACCGGCTTCAGCCACCACCCCCCCCCGCACACCCACGACTCCTCTATTCACTATCGGCAAACTGCTGATCGCGGTGTCACGGAAAAAAGGCGCGCACACGCTTGCCATCGATTAAAACAAGGGGCAACGCGCCAAGCTTGACGACCATTCGGACGACCTGGCAGCAGGAACCCCCGAAGCATCCCTCCGGCTCACCCTGACCTGCTCCGTCCACCGTCTGCAACGGAGACTTTTTTTTTCTTTTTTTCCATGGCGAAGTGTCTTGTTCAGCAAGCCTGCTCCCCTGCGCACAAAAATGGCAATATCTACTACGCAGGCAGACAAAAATGTCCGGAGTGAGCACGCGAGGCGACCTTCCGTCGCACTGCACATCAGGCTTGGTATTCTCCAGCACAGCTCAGACGGATTTGGGCTGTATACTTCCTCTGAGCAGTCAGACTCTTGGCTATCCAAACGGCCAAGATTCAAACATTATTAAAAGTTCGCTGGGGGCGCAGGCGCCGAGCGAGAAAATTGTGCTGGCCCTAGAGCCTGGTTTCCTGCCACGAAGCAGGGTTGCGCATTAGGCTGCACCCCGTAATATGTGGTGTTACTCGAGGCGTCGTCGCCCCCGAAAGCTTGTGCACGATGCGAAGACGTCAGCTGAACCTGGCAAGATCCGCGGGGTGGTCAGCTGACGACCCGCAGCCCATGCCGATCGTGCCGGTGTGGAGCATCCCGCACTCCGCCCGAGGGCCACGCCCGCCTTGCGCGCCGCCCCGACCCTCCTTTTCCCCATTAACAAGTCGAACTCAGGAGCCGCACTGTGCGGAAAAAAGAACCTTTGCCCGACCCGCGACGAGGACAAGCACGCATGACTACGTGAAAGGGTGCTCGCATCCAGGGCCCCCTGCCCGCAGGAGCAGCAGGTGGCGCAAGGGCGCAGGCATATCAAATGTAGCAAGCAAAATTTTCAGGAGGCAGAACAGGGACGCCTTTGCCCTCTTCCGGGATGCAGCAGTAGCCCTGATCTACTTAAATACCGCTGTCACGTACAGATATGTCGAAATCTGCGTGACACAGAAGCGGAAAGGCCCTCGGCACCAGATACGCGTCCGAGTCGACTCACGCTTCGCGCGCTCCTTGCTCGCGTCCGAGGGTCCTCCCTCGACTCCTTCTGGGCATGCGCGGCCGCTGTAACCTGCGTGCCCCCCCCTCAGAGGCTGGCTCTGCACCGGTCCCCGCGACTCGGATGAGCCGAGCGTCCTCGTTCAGTCCACGCCGAGATCTGTGCTTCTCGGCGCGCCTGGCGCCCCCGGGCTGCCAGGCCTGCGCCCTGCTCGTGCAGTGACACAAAAAAAGGGGCCAGAGCCAAGGTGGGACTCTGGCCCCTTTTTTTGGCTCGGGTGTCGGCGTGCATTACAGCGCAGGTATGCCGTGGCGCGCGTGTCGGCGTGCGCGCGGGGTGTGTTGTGCTGTGCTCCTGTGTGTTCTGCCGTGCTCCTGTTCTGCCGTGATTATGTGTTCTGCCGTGCCTCTGTGTGCTCTGTGTGTTCTGCCGTGTTCCTGTATTCTGCCGTGCGGATCGTCGCGGTGGTCGTTTTGGCGGAGCTTCTGGGCGCACACGGCAAGAAAAGATCAGGAGCACGGCAGAATAGGCCCCAAGAGCGAAGGAGCACGGCAGAGAAAGACAAGGAACACGGCAGAATAGACCCCAAGAGCTAAGGAGTACGGCAGAATAGACACCAAAAGCGAAGGAGCACGGCAGAAAAAAGACCAGGAACACGGCAGAATAGACAATGAGGTTCTCTTTTTTTTTTTTTTTTTTTTTTTTTTTTTTTTTTTTTTTTTTTATTTTTAATTTTTTTTTTATTTTATTTTTTTATTTTTTTTTTTTTTTTTTTTTAATTTTAAGAAGCAGGCAGAAAAAGACTAGGAGCACGGCAGAATAGGCCCCAAGAGCAAAGGAGCACGGCAGAAAAAGACTAGGAGCACGGCAGAATAGACCCCAGGAGCTAAGGAGCAGGGCTGAATATGTCCCAAGTGCGAAGGAGCACGGCAGAGAAAGACCAGGAGCACAGCAGAATAGAACCCAAAAGCTAAAGAGAACGGCAGAAAATGACCAGGAGCACGGCAGAACAGGCCCCAAGAGCGAAGGAACACGGCAGAAAAAGACTAGGAGCACGGCAGAACAGACCCGAGGAGCTAAGGATTACGGCAGAATAGACACCAAAAGCGAAGGAGCACGGCAGAAAAGGACCAGGAGCACGGCAGAATAGAACCCAAGAGACAAGGAGCACGGCAGAATATGCCCCAAGTGCGCAGGAGCACGGCAGAAGAAAAAAACAAGGATCACGGCAGAATAGACCCCAAGAGCTAATGAGCACGGCAGAAAAAGACCAGGAGCACGGCAGAATAGGCCCGAATGGCGAAGGAGCACGGCAGAAGAAGACCAGGAACACGGCAGGATAGACCCCAACAGCTGCCGAGCACGGCAGGAAAAGACCAGGAGCACGGCAGAGCAGGAGGGTGCGCCGCTGGATCCCCCCAAAGGGGTGCGGGGGGGGACCCCCTCCCCCCCCACCTGTCCCCGATCCGTCGTCGGGGACCCCCCCCTCTTTCCCGACCGGTCGTCGGGGAACCCCCCTGACCCATCCCCCCTTTTCCCGATCCGTCGTCGGGGACACCCCCCTCCCCCCCCTTTCAAAACTGGGGGGCCAAAATCGACCATCCGCCCTCCCCCCCTTTCGCCACGGCGCCCCCGAGCTCCAGGACCCCAACCCCTACCACCCTTAACGCTAACCCTAACCCCTAACCATAACCCCATACGCCTAACCCCAAGCCCTAGCCCTAGCCCCGAACAGTACTCAATACTCATTACGCACTACTCACTACCCATTACCCACTACTCGCCTCTCACTACTCACTTCTCACTACTCACTACTCACTACTCACGAGCCACGACTCAACACCCACTACTCACTAACCACTACCCACTACTCAATAACCACTTCTCCCTTCTCACTACTCACTACTCACTACTAGCTACTCACTAATCACCACCCACCACTCACTAGTCACTAATCACTAAACACTAAACACAACTCACTACTCACAACTCACAAATCACAAATCACACTCAATACCCACTGACCACAATCCGCTACTCACGACTCCCTACTCACATTTTACTACTCACAACTCACTGCCCACACCTCACTACTCACTATCCACTAGTCGCTACTCGCTACTCCCTCCTCCCTACACAATACTCACTACTCACTAATCACTACCCGCTACCTCCAACATACTATTCGCTACCCAATACGCACTATTCACTACCCACTGCTCACTACTCACTACGCTCCCACTACTCCCTACTCACTACTCCCTACTCACTACTCCCAACTCCCAACGCACTACTCACTACTCAGTACCCAGTACTCAATACTCACTACTCACTACTCACTAAGCACTACTCCCAGCCCACTACTCACTACTCACTCAGCACTGCTCACTACCCACTAACAACTACTCGCTATGGGGTACGCACAGTAGCTCGCTACTCCCAACTCATTGTCCACAACTCACTACTCATTCTCCGCTGCTCGCTACTCGCTACTCCCTACTCCCTACACAGTACTCACTGCTCATTACTCACTACTCACTACTCGCTACTCCTATTCGCTACCCGCTACCCACTACGCAATATTCAGTACCCACTACGCACTACCCACTACCCCCTACGAACTAGTCACTAGTCACAAGTCGCTACTCACTACTCACTATTCAGTACTCACTACTCACTACCCACTACGTGCTACTCACTACTCACTACTCACTACTCGCTACTCCCTACGCGCTACCCACCACCCACTACCCACTACTCAATACCCACTTCTCCCTTCTCACTACTCACCACTCATTACACTACCCCCTACGCACTACTCACTACCGACTGATCACTACTCACTATTCTTTACTCGCTACTCAGTATTGACTATTCCCTCCTCACGACTTACTACTTACAATGCCCTATGCGCGACTCACTATTCACTACTCGCTACTCCCTACTCGCTACTCAGTATTCACTACCCACTCCCCACTACCCACTACCCACTACTCACTACTCACTACTCACTACTTCCTGCGTACTACTCACTCCTCACTCCTCACTACTCGCTACTATCTACTCACGACTCACGATTCACTACTCACTACTCACTACTCTCTACTCCCACTCCGAGGCCAGACCCCCCCCCCTTGCCGGAGAGGGCCCTCTCCCCCGCCCCCTGTTCGGCGCAAGGGGGGGGGGGTCGACCCCCCCCCCCCTTCCAACGCCATGGGGGGAGGGGGGGGGGTTCTGCGAGCACACACACCCTTTTTGCGTATGCAGGGGGATCCTCTGGCGCTCTTCCACAGAATAGACCCCAAGAGCTAAGGAGCACGACAGAATAGGCCACAAGAGCGAAAACGACACCAGAAAAGACCATGAGCACAGCAGAATAGACCCCAAGAGCTAAGAAGCACGGCAGAGAAAGACCGAAGCACGGCAGAATAGGCCCCAAGAGCCAAGGAGCACGGCAGAAAAAGACCAGGAGCACGGCAGAATAGACCCCAAGAGTGAAGAAGCACGGCAGAATAGACCCCAAGAGCGAAGGAGCAAGGCAGAAAAAGACCAGGACCACGGCATAATAGGCCCGAAGCGCGAAGGAGCACGGCAGAAGAACGAAAAAAAACAGGAGCACGGCAGAATAGGCCCCATGACCGAAGGAGCACGAAAAAAAAAAAATGAGCACGGCAGAATAGACCCCAAGAGCTAAGGAGCACGGCAGAAGAGGCCCCCAGAGCGAAGGAACAAGGCAGGAAAATACCAGGAACACAGCATAATAAACCCTAAGAGCTCAGGAGCACGGCAGAATAGGCCCCAAGAGCGAAGGAGAGCGGCAGACAAAGACCAGGATCACGGCAGAATAAACCCCAAGAGCTAAAGAGGGCGACCGAAAAAGACCAGGAGCACGGCAGAATAGGCCCGAATAGCGAAGGAGCACGGCAGAAGAAGACCAGGAGCACAGCAGAGTATACCCGAAGCGCTAAGGAGCACGGCAAATAGACCCCAAAATCGAAGGAGCACGGCAGAAATACTCATGCTCTGCCGTGCTCTTTTTTTTCCGTCCGCCGTGCTCCGTCCGATTATCTAAGGATGTCTGCAGCGAGAGCGCCAATTTTAACATGAGAGGTAGTAGAACCGCCTCTCCAACATATCATTGATGCGAGGATGTCTCAGGCGATACACAAGTTGTTGAACCTATGTCCGTTTCGCGACGTCTTCCCATTGCCAGGGGAAGTCTCAGTCGAAACGCTTATGTTTGATAACATCGATGTTACGAACACATCAACTGTGTCAGGATGTCTCAGGCGAAATCACATGTTGGGGTCGTCTCGAGGGCGATCCTGGGGGTTATATTGGGGCTCGTTTGGGGCCCTTTGGGGCCGTTTTGATGCCCTCCAGAATCTTTACAGTGCGATGTTAGACACATTATTTGTTTGAGGATGTCCCTAGCAAAATCGTTATGTTTAGAAGGCTGGCTTAGACCATCAGGACGCCTTTTCAGGAGCGATTCCAAGGCGATGTTAAAACAGCGGTTTTCAAAACGATGTTGTTGCTGTTGTTCATGTTTTGAGGATGTCCCCAGCGAAATCGTCACGTTCGGCCGTCTCCAGGGCGCTGTTGGAGCCATCTTGGGCTCCTTTTGGGGCTCTCATTTCTTCATCTTGAAGCACTTCGAGAACGATGTCGAGGCGATGTTGCGAACATCTCATTGTTTGAGGATGTCCCTAGCGAAATGAACATTTTCTGCCGTGCTCCTTTTTTCGGTCTGCCGCGCCCCTCCCGATGTTCTGAGGATGTCCCGAGCGAAAGCGCCGTTTTTCCCCAACCATCCTGTGGTGTTGGGTCCTCGTTTTGAAGAGACGGTGCCCCGCGTCTCCTTCCTTCCTCCTTCCTCCTCCTCCGCCTCCGTCCTCCCCCTCTTCCTTGCGTTTCACCCGCCCAGTACAGCGTTTCGTAGCCCCATAGGGAGCTCCGCCGAAGGCCCCAGTGCTGCCGCCCGCATGCGTCCCGCACACCCAATTCGGCACACCCCTCACACGTTTCGTGGCCCCATAGGAAGCCCCACCGAAGGCCCCAGTGCTGCCGCCCGCATGCGTCCCGCACACCCAATTCGGCACACCCCTCACACGTTTCGTGGCCCATAGGGAGCCCCACCGAAGGCCCCAGTGCTGCCGCCCGCATGCGTCCCGCACGCCCAATTCGGCACACCCCTCACACGTTTCGTGGCCCCATAGGGAGCCCCACAGAAGGCCCCAGTGCTGCCGCCCGCATGCGTCCCGCACACCCAAGTCGGCACACCCCTCACACGTTTCGTGGCCCCATAGGGAGCCCCACCGAAGGCCCCAGTGCTGCCGCCCGCATGCGTCCCGCGCACCCAATTCGGCACACCCCTCACACCCATCACCACGTTTCGTGGCAAATAGGAACCACAGCCGACAGGCCCAGTGCTGCCGCCCGCATGCGTCACCCACACCCAATTCGGCACACCCCTCACACGTTTCGTGGCCCCATAGGGAGCTCCACCGAAGGCCCCATGGCTGCCGTCCGCATGCGTCCCGCACACCCATTTCGGCACACCCCTCACACGTTTCGTGGCCCCACAGGGAGCTCCACCGAAGGCCCCAGTGCTGCCGGCCGCATGCGTCCCGCACACCCAGTGCGGCACACACCTTCCACGTTTCGTGGCTCACCATAGGGGCCCCACGTATGGCCAGTGTTGCCGCCCGCTTGTGCGTCCCGCACACACCCTTTTCGGCAAAACCCCTCACACGTTTCGTGGCCCCATAGGGAGCCTCGCCGAAGGCCCCAGTGCTGCCGCCGCATGCGTCCCGCACACCCAATTCGGCACACCCCTCACATGTTTCGTGGCCCCATAGGGAGGTCCGCCGAAGGCCCCAGTGCTGCCGCCCGCATGCGTCACCCACACCCAATTCGGCACACCCCTCACACGTTTCTTGGCCCCATAGGAGCTCCGCCGAAGGCCCCAGTGCTGCCGCCCGCATGCGTCACCCACACACAATTCGGCACACCCCTCACACGTTTCGTGGCCCCATAGTAGAAGCTCCGCCGAAGGCCCCAGTGCTGCCGCCCGCATGCGTCACCCACACCCAATTCGGCACACCCCTCACACGTTTCGTGGCCCCATAGGGAGCTCCACCGAAGGCCCCAGTGGCTGCCGCCCGCATGCGTCCCGCACACCCAATTCGGCACACCCCTCACACGTTTCGTGGCCCCATAGGGAGCTCCACCGAAGGCCCCAGTGCTGCCGCCCGCATGCGTCCCGCACACCCAATTCGGCACACCCCTCACACGTTTCGTGGCCCCATAGGGAGCTCCACCGAAGGCCCCAGTGGCGGCGCTCACATGCGCATGCGTCCCGCACACCCATTTGGGCACATCCCTGACAGGTTTCGTGGCCCCATCCACCGGAGGCCCCAGTGGCGGCGCTCACATGCGTCACCCACACCCACCCAATTCGGCACACCCCTCACACGTTTCGTGGCCCCATAGGGAGCTCCACCGAAGGCTCCAGCGGCCGCGCTCACATGCGTACCCGCCACCCATCCCAGCACGCCCCTCACAACAACAGGTTTCGTGGCCCCATAGGGAGCTCCACCGAAGGCCCCAGTGGCACCGCCTGCATGCGTCACCACCCGCACCCAATTCGGCACACCCCTCACACGTTTCGTGGCCCCATAGAGAGCTGCACCGAAGGCCCCAGTGGCGGCGCTCACATGCGTCCCCGCCACACATCCCAGTACACCCCTCACGCGCTTCGTGGCCCCATAGGGAGCTCCACCGAAGGCCCCAGTAGCGGCGCTTACATGCGTCTCCGCCACCCATCCCGGCCCCCCCCCCCCGCAGCAGCATCATGTTTCGGGGACCCATAGGGAGCTCCACTGGAGGCCCCAGTGGCGGCCCTGCACATGCGTTTCCGCCACCCATGTCGGCACGCCCCGCGCGTGTTTCATGTCCCCATAGGGAGCTTCGCCGAATGCCCCAGTGGCACCCATCTCGGCACACCCCTCACACGTTCCGTAGTCCTATGGGGAGTTCCATTGAAGATGAAACCCGCAGCTGCGGTACTGACAACTGCATATGGTTGGGTTCTTCGCCAGGCTAATTCATATGAGAGGTAGTAAAACAGCTTTTCCAACATATCATTTGTTCGAGGATGTCTCGGGCGAAACGCTCATTTTGCATGCACAACTGAACCCTTGACATTTGTCAACATCCTGATTTTCTGAGGATGTCTCGAACAAAGACGTCATGTTTAACAGAAAACGTCTTAAACGATAGCCTCCAACATCTCCATTTTCGGAGGATGTCTTAAGCGAAATCGCTGTTTTGGGGAACCTGGCCGGACAAGAACGGGAAGCGTCGCTTTAGTCCACCAAGCATGTGAAACATGCTCTGTTGTTGGTCTGCCGGGCAAGTATGTCGTGGCGCGCGTGTTGGCATGCGCGCGGGGTGTGTTCTGCCGTGCTCCTGTTCTGCCGTGCCCCTGTGTTCCGCCTTGCTCCTGTGTGCTGTGTGTTCTGCCGCACTCCTGCATTCTGCCGTGCGGATCGTCGCTATGGTGGTTGTGGCGGAACTTCCGGGCGCGCTCGGTTTGACTGATGGATCCTTGGGGGTTCTTGTTTTGGCGGATTCTTGGGGGTGCTCGCTCTGTGGCGGATCTCTGGGGGTCGTTCGCTTGTGGCGGATCTTGCGGGCGCGCTGCCAGATGACGGCAGAATAAGCCCCAAGAGCGACGGAGCACGGCAGAAAAAGACCAGGAGCACGGCAGAATCGACCCCAAGAGCTAAGCAGCATGGCAGAATAGTACCCAAGAGCGACGGAGCAAGGCACAAAAAGACCCGCGCACGGCAGAATAGACCCCAGGAGCTAAGGAGCAAGGCAGGAGAAAAAAAACAGGAGCAAGGCAGAACAGGCCCCAAAAGCGATACGGCAGAAAAAGACCAGCAGCACGGCAGAATAGACCCCAAGAGCGAGGGAGCACGGCACAAGAGGCTCCAATCCAAGAACGAAGGAGCAAGGCAGAAAAAGACCCGCGCAGGGCAGAATAGACCCCAGGAGCTAAGGAGCAAGGCAGAAAAAAAAAAAAAACAGGAGCAAGGCAGAATAGGCCCCAAGAGCGACACGGCAGAAAAAGACCAGCAGCACGGCAGAATAGACCCCAAGAGCGAGGGAGCACGGCAGAAGAGGCTCCAAGAGCGAAGGAGCACGGCAAAGAACGACCGGGAGCACGGCAGAATAAACCCCAAGAGCACGACGGAAAAAAAAACAGGAGCACGGCAGAATAGGCCCCATGAGCGAAGCAGCACGCACACAACGACCAGGAGCACGGCAGAATAGACCCCAGGAGCTAAGGTGCAGGGCAGAATACGCCTCAAGTGCGAAGGAGCACGGCAGAAAAAAGACCAGGACACGGCAGAATAGGCCCGAAGAGCCAAGGAGTACGGCAAAAAAAGACCAGGAGCACGGCAGAATAGACCCAAAGAGTGAAGGAGCACGGCAGAATGGACCCCAAGAGCGAAGGAGCCAACCAGAAAAAGACCAGGAGCACGGCAGAATAAATACACCCCAAGAGCTAAGGAGCACGGCAGAAAAA
Organism: Prorocentrum cordatum; assembly: GCA_963575745.1. NCBI lineage: Eukaryota > Dinophyceae > Prorocentrales > Prorocentraceae > Prorocentrum > Prorocentrum cordatum. The sequence continues at coordinate 102,801 of CAUYUJ010022277.1, read as the reverse complement.
CGACCAGGAGCACGGCAGAATAGGCCCGAAGAGCGAAGGAGCACGGCAACAAAAAACCGGAACACGGCACGATAGAAACCCGCTTGAGGAGCGAAGGAACACGGCAGAAAAAGACCAGGAGCACTGCAAAATAGACCCCAAGAGCTAAGGAGCACGGCAGAATAGGCCCCATGAGCGAAGGAGCACGGCAGAAAAAGACCAGGAGCACGGCAGAACAAACCCCAAGAGCTGAAGAGCAAGGCAGAAAAACGACCAGGAGCACGGCAGGATAGGCCCGAAGAGCGACGGAGTACGGCAGAACCAGGAGCACGGCAAAATATATCCCAAGAGCTGAGGAGCACGGCAGAACATTCCCCAAAGCGAAGGAGCACGGCGGAAAAAGACCGCAAGAACTAAGGAGCACGGCAGAAACAAATCAGGAGCACGGCAGAATAGGCCCCAAGAGCTGCCGAGCACGGCTTGAGGAGCGAAGGAACACGGCAGAAGAAGACCAGGAGCACGGCAGCATAGACCCCAAGAGCTAAGGAGCACGGCACACTGGGCCCCAAGAGCGAAAAAATACTCCCACTGTTTGCTTTTTCTTTTTAAAATAAATAAATAAATAAACTATATATAAATATATGTGTGAGCACGGCCGAGAAGGCCCGACGAGCTAAGGAGCACGGCGGAATAGAAAGACAAGGAGCACGGTAGAATAGACCCGAAGAGCTGAGAAGCACGGCCGAATAGACCCCTAGAGCTAAGGAGCATGGCAGAAAAAGACTGAAGCACGGCAGAATAGGCCCGAAGAGCCAAGGAGTACAACAGAAAAAGACCAGGAGCACGGCAGAATAGACCCGACGAGTGAAGGAGCACGGCAGAATAGACCCCAAGAACGAAGGAGCACGACAGAAGAAGACCAGGAGCACGGCAGAATCGGCCCCAAGAGCGAAGGAGCACGGCAGAAAAATCCCAGGAGCACGGCTGAATAGACCTCAGGAGCTAAGGTGCAGGGCAGAATACGCCTCAAGTGCGAAGGAGCACGGCAGAGAAAGACCAGGAGCACGGCAGGATAGACCCCAAAAGCTAAGGAGCACGGCAGAAAATGACCAGGAGCACGGCAGAGTAGGCCCCAAGAGCGAAGGGCGGCAAACTAGACCCCAAGAGCGAAGGAGCACGCCAGAATAGACCCCAAGAGCGAAGGAGCAAACCAGAAAAAGACGAGGCGCAGGGCAGAATAGACCCCCAGAGCTAAGGAGCACGGCAAAAAAAACGACCAGGAGCACGGCATAATAGGCCCGAAGAGGAAAGGGGCACGGCAGAAACAAATCAGGAGCACGGCAGAATAGGCCCCAGGAGCTGCCGAGTACGGCAGAAAAAAACGAAAAGCATGGCAGAATAGACCCCAGGAGTGAAGGAGCACGGCAGAATAGACCCCAAGAGCGAAGGAGCACGCCAGAATAGACCCCAAGAGCGAAGGAGCAAACCAGAAAAAGACGAGACGCAGGGCAGAATAGACCCCAAGAGCTCAGGAGCACGGCATAAAAAAAAGCCAGGACCACGGCAGAACAGACCCGAAGAGCAAAGGAGCACGGCAGAAAAAAAAAAAAAGAGGAGCACGGCCGAATAGGCCCCATGAGGGAAGCAGCACGGCAGAAAAAAACAGGAGCACGGCACAATAGAACCCAAGAGCTAAGGAGCGCGGCGGAAGAGGCCCCAAGAGCGAAAGAACAAAGCAGAAAAAGGCCAGGAACACGGCAGAATAAACCTTAAGAGCTGACGCTGATTTTTGATGAAGTCGATGTTACGAACACATCAACTGTGTGAGGATGTCTCAGGCGAAATCACATTTTGGGGTCGTCTGAAGGGCGATCCTGGGGGGGGGCATATTGGGGCTAGTTTGGGGCCCGTTGGGGCCGTCTTGATGCCCTCCGAAATGTTTACAGTGCGATGTTAGACACATATTGGTGAGGATGTCCCTAGCGAAATCGTTATGTTTAGAAGGCTGGCTTAGACCATCAGGGAAGCCTTTTTCAGGAACGATTCCAAGACGATGTTAGAACAGCAGCTTTCAAAACGATGTTGTTGCTGTTGTTCATGTTTTGAGGATGTCCCCAGCGAAATCGTCATTTTCGGCAGTCTCCAGGGCGCTGTTGGGGCCATCTTGGGCTACTTTTGGGGCTCGCATTTCCTCATTCTGAAGCACTTCGAGAACGATGTCGAGGCGATGTTGCGAACATCTCATTTTTTGAGGATGCCCCGAGCGAAATGAACATTTTCCGCCGTGCTCCTTTTTTCGGTCTGCCGCGCCCCTCCAGATGTTCTGAGGATATCCCGAGCGAAAGAGCCATGTTTTATATGAGCGGTAGTAAACCAGCTTTTCCAAAATATCATTTGTTCGAGGGGGCGAACCGCTCATTTTGCATGCACAACAAAACCCTTGACATTCTTCAACATGCCGATGCTCTACGGATGTCTCGAGCAAAAACGTCAGCTTGAACAGAAAACGTCTTAAACGATAGCCTCCAACATCTCCATTTTCGGAGGATATCTCGAGCGAAATCGCAGTTTTGAAGAACCTGGCCGGACAAGAACGGGAAGCGTCGCTTTAGTCCACCAAGCATGTGGAAAATGCTATGTTGTTGTTACGCCGCGCAAGTATGCCGTGGCGCCCGTGTCGGCGTGCGTGCGGGGTGTGTTTTGCTGTGCTCCTGTGTGTTCTGCCGTGCTCCTGTTCTGCCGTGCTTCTGTGTTCTGCCGTGCCTCTGCGTGCTCTGTGTTCCGCCGTGTTCCTGTATCTGCCGTGCGGATCGTCGCGGTGGTCGTTTTGGCAGAGCTTCTGGGCGCGCACGGCAGAAAAAGATCAGGAGCACGGCAGAATAGGCCTCAAGAGCGAAAGAGCACGGCAGAGAAAGACAAGGAACACGGCAGAATAGACCCCAAGAGCAAATGAGTACGGCAGAATGCTAGGAGCACGGCAGTAAATTACCAGGAGCACGGCAGAATAGACCTGAAGAGCTAAGGAGCAGGCAGAAAAAGACCAGGAGCACGGCAGATTAGACCCCAAGAGCGAAGGAGCACGGCAGAAAAAGACCAGGAGCACGGCAGAATAGACCCCAGGAGCTAAGGAGCAGGGCTGGATATGCCTCAAGTGCGAAGGAGCACGGCAGAGAAAGACCAGGAGCACGGCAGGATAGACCCCAAAAGCTAAGGAGCACGGCAGAAAATGACCAGGAGCACGGCAGAACAGGCCCCAAGAGCGAAGGAGCACGGCAGAAAAAACCAGAAGCACGGCAGAGTAGACTCCGAGAGCTGAAGGAGTGCGGGAAAATAGACCCCAAGAGCGAAGGAGCAAACCAGAAAAAGACGAGGAGCACAGCAGAATAGAACCCAAGAGACAAGGAACACGGCAGAATATGCCCCAAGTGCGAAGGAGCACGGCAGAAGAAAAGAAAAAAAAGAAATAAAAAAAACAAACAAACAAAAAGGAGCACGGCAGACAAAGACCAGGAGCACATCAGAATAGGCCCCATGAGCGAAGGAGCACGTCGGAAACAAACCAGGAGCACGGCAGCATAGACCCCAAAAGCTGCCGAGCACGGCAGAAAAAGACCAGGAGCACGGCAGAATAGACCCCAAGAGCTAAGGAGCACGGCAGAATAGGCCCCAAGAGCGAAAAAAAGACGCCCGAAAAAGACCAGGAGCACAGCAGAAGATGCCCCAAGAGCTAAGGACGACGGCAGAGAAGACCGAAGCACAGCAGAAAAGGCCCGAGGGCCAAGGAGTACGACAGAAAAGACCAGGAGCACGGCAAAATCGGCCCCAAGAGCGAAGGAGCACGGCAGAATGGACCCCAAGAGCGAAGGAGCACGGCAGAAAAAGACCAGGAGCGCGGCAGGATAGACCCCCAGAGCTCAGGGGCACGGCAGAAAAATACCATGAGCACGGCAGAATAGACCCGAAGAGCGAAGGAGCAAACCAGAAAAAGACGAGGAGCACGGCAGAATAGAACCCAAGAGACAAGGAGCACGGCAGAAGATGCCCCAAGTGCGAAGAAGCACGGCAGAAAAAAGACCAGGAGCACGACAGAATAGACCCCAGGAGCTCAGGGGCACGGCAGAAAAACTACCAGGAGCACGGCAGAATAGGCCCGAAGAGCGAAGGAGCACGGCAGAAAAAGACGAACACGGCAGAATAGGCCCCATGAGCGAAGGAGCACGGCAGAAAAAACAGGAGCACGGCAGAATAGACCCCAAGAGCTGAGGAGCACGGCAGCAGAGGCCCCAAGAGCGAAGAAGCACGGCAGAAAAAGACCAGGAGCACGGCAGAATAGACCTGAAGAGCTAAGGAGCAGGCAGAAAAAGACCAGGAGCACGGCAGATTAGACCCCAAGAGCGAAGGAGCACGGCAGAAAAAGACCAGGAGCACGGCAGAATAGACCCCAGGAGCTAAGGTGCAGGGCAGAATACGCCTCAAGTGCGAAGGAGCACGGCAGAGAAAGACCAGGAGCACGGCAGGATAGACCCCAAAAGCTAAGGAGCACGGCAGAAAATGACCAGGAGCACGGCAGAACAGGCCCCACGAGCGAAGGAGCACGGCAGAAAAAAAAACAGAAGCACGGCAGAGTAGACTCCGAGAGCTGAAGGAGTGCGGGAAAATAGACCCCAAGAGCGAAGGAGCAAACCAGAAAAAGACGAGGAGCACAGCGGAATAGAACCCAAGACACAAGGAACACGGCAGAATATGCCCCAAGTGCGAAGGAGCACGACGGGGGGGAGAAAAAACAAAAAAAAAAATTTAAAAAAAAAAAGGAGCACGGCAGACAAAGACCAGGAGCACATCAGAATAGGCCCCATGAGCGAAGGAGCACGTCGGAAACAAACCAGGAGCACGGCAGAATAGACCCCGAAAGCTGCCGAGCACGGCAGAAAAAGACCAGGAACACGGCAGAATAGATCCTAAGAGCTAAGGAGCACGGCAGAATATGCCCCAAGAGCGAAAAAAAGACGCCCGAAAAAGACCAGGAGCACGGCAGAAGATGCCCCAAGAGCTAAGGACGACGGCAGAAAAGACCGAAGCACAGCAGAAAAGGCCCGAGGGCCAAGGAGTACGACAGAAAAGACCAGGAGCACGGCAAAATCGGCCCCAAGAGCTGAGGAGCACGGCAGAATGGACCCCAAGAGCGAAGGAGCACGGCAGAAAAAAACCAGGAGCGCGGCAGGATAGACCCCCAGAGCTCAGGGGCACGGCAGAAAAATACCATGAGCACGGCAGAATAGACCCGAAGAGCGAAGGAGCAAACCAGAAAAAGACGAGGAGCACGGCAGAATAGAACCCAAGAGACAAGGAGCACGGCAGAAGATGCCCCAAGTGCGAAGAAGCACGGCAGAAAAAGACCAGGAGCACGACAGAATAGACCCCAGGAGCTCAGGGGCACGGCAGAAAAACTAGCAGGAGCACGGCAGAATAGGCCCCATGAGCGAAGGAGCACGGCAGAAAAAGACGAGCACGGCAGAATAGGCCCCATGAGCGAAGGAGCACGGCAGAAAAAAACAGGAGCACGGCAGAATAGACCCCAAGAGCTGAGGAGCACGGCAGCAGAGGCCCCAAAAGCGAAGAAGCACGGCAGAAAAAGACCAGGAGCACGGCAGAATAGACCCCAAGAGCTAAGGAGCACGGCAGAAGAAGCCCGAAGAGCGAAGGAGAACGGTAAAAAAAGACCAGGAGCACGGCCGAGTAGACCCCAAGAGCTAAGGAGGACGGCAGAAAAAGACCAGGAGCACGGCAGAACAGGCCCGAATAGCGAAGGAGTACGGCAGAAGAAGACCAGACGGCAGAGTATACCCCAAGCGCTAAAGAGAACGGCAGATAGACCCCAAAAACGAATGAGCACGGCAGAAATACTCATTATCTGCCGTGTTTTTTGTTCGTCTGCCGTGCTCCGCCCGATTTTCTAAGGATATCTGCAGCGACAGCGCAATTTTTACATGAGAGGTAATAAAACCGCCTCTCCAACATATCATTCGTGTGAGGATATCTCAGGCGATACACCAGTTTCTGAACATATGTCAAGTTCGCGGCTGCCCATTTGTTGGGGGATGTCTCTGGCGAAACGCTTATGTCTGATATAAGATCGACGTTACGAACATATCAATGTGGTGAGGCTGTCTCAGGCGAAATTGCATTCTGGGGTCATCTCGAGGGCGATCCTGGGGGTCATATTGGGGCTCGGTTGGGGCCCTTTGGGGCTCTCATGCCCTCATACGACACTACTCCACACAGGCATACAACCAATGTATGAGGCATGCAGAGTCTACACGAGCTCTTAGTGTTAGCTCGCAAGCGCAGCACGAGCATCCGACTCAATCCGCGTATTCTGCGAGCGTGAGGGAGCGTTTGCACCTCTCGTCCGGGGATGATGCCTCTGAATGATCGTCGATGCCGAGGATACCCCCGACCGCGTGACCAACAGTGCTCAAGTGGCGGACATAGAAATTAAGGTAATCTTCCCCGTCGCGCGTGCGGCCCCACGCCACCTTCAGCTCAACCTTGCCGAACCACCTCCATGGTTGGTGCTGATCACGATGGCTCGCCAAGTACCTGAAGCCATTCGTCTGCTGCTTATTGGCCCACGCACCAGTGATGTTGAGCGCCTTGATGTACATGTCGGTCGCGCAATGTGCATGTCGGTCGCTTCGCACCTCCGCACCCACGCGAAGAAGAATATCATCTGGGCCACATTTTTGTGGAATATTGATGAGCACGTGCTCGCCAGTCCGCGCGATGTCAAAGCTCTGACCGAACATGTTCCGCATGTGTGGGTCACCGATGGCGCTGCCGGATGCGTCAAAGAACTGCGTTGGGCTGATCCACTTCTGGGGTGTCCAAGTGGCCCAGCTGAAGGGGTGCCCGCTCAGGGTGTCCGAATTGAACGACTGGATCTTGGCTGCGGCGCGCGCCCTGATCGCGGATGCGGACGCCGCGTCGCAGCCGTACGTCTCGGCCAAGAAGTCGGGCAACTTCGACTCCACGATTTTCCGCCCAAGCGCCAAGCCAGCGCGGTTATCCGTCGCATAGTGAACGCCCGCGAAGGTGCGGAAGAACGCGACAGAGAAGTCCAGGAGCCGCACCTCCTCGCGCTGCGCGGGGGTGAGGATGGCAACGACGTCCAACCACGAGGACAAGCTGGAGGCGGCGGAGTGCATGGCGGGCCAGGCCGGGTGCACAGGGCAGCCCTCGGTGTACGCGGTGAAGTCTTCGGCGCTGTTCACAGGCTTGGCGGCCACGAAGTCGGCCATCATCTGCTTGACCCGCATGGGGGCATCGGGAAGCTCGCCCTGGATGACTCCGTAAGCGACCTCCTCGGGTCGCGCGCGACCGACGGCCCACTTGCAAGCGAAGCAGGCGGGCGACACCTCGGCAATCGCCCAACCGATAATCCTTCCCAAAGCTACCGGGCCGTTAACAAACTCGACACGGCTTGTGCAGCTGGGCTGGTTGAAGATGTCGGGGTCCAGCGTCAGCGACATGTTCTGCAAATAATCCATGACCTGCTCCGTCGGAAAGAACGGGGGGAAGTCAGCTCGGACGCGCTGGGCAGACTGCTCCATCGTATCCCCGTCGAAGAGTGGATGCACAGACATGATTTCTTCTGTTCTGCGGTTTTGAATCCTCAGAAGCTGGGCTGCCGCCACCTCCTCGAACTCCGCCCAAAATCTACTCTTGTCGGCGGCGTCTGCGTCGTCCGCGTGCGTCGGCTTGAGTGCAACATTCGTGTCGAAATCCAAGTCGGCAGCGACTTGTGCAAACGAAACGTTCGCGCCCAAGTGGGACACAGCAGCCTGGACCTGGTCGTTACCGTGAAACCCGCGGACGCTGACGGCGGCGGTCTCCCTCAAGCTGTCGGAGGCTCCACCGCTCCGCGGGTAACATGCGCCTTCAGCAGCTTTTCCAAAACGATACTCGGTGCACCCGTCGTTGCCCGCCAGCGCCTTCCGTTGGGCGGCTCGCGGGCTGCCGTGGGATCCTCCGGCCCACAGCGCCACAGACGGCTTCATGATAGCCGCAGTCGTATCTGTGGAAGACAGGGATGCTCCGCTCTGGCTCTTGGGCAGCACGCGATCCACTTGTCGGCGTCGGAGTGAGGAGTAGTACGCGGAGGGGCGAATCCAATGATCAGGCGTCCAAGTTGCCCAATCCAGAACCTCCAGCGACGCGATCTTGGTCTGCACGCGCGACCTGATCGCGGCCTTGCTGGCGGCGTCGCAGCCGTACTTCTCCGAGAGGTAGTCCGGCAACTTCTCCCTCACGATCTTCTGGCCGAGTGCCAGGCCGGCACGGTTGTCAGAATCGTAGTGAACGCCTGCGAACGTGCGGAAGTAAGCAACAGAGTAATCCAGGAGTCGCACCTCATTGCGCTGCGCTGGGGTCAGGAGGGCCACGACGTCAAGCCAAGTCGACAGAGAGGAGGCCGCCGAATGCATAGCCGGCCAAGCTGGGTGCACGGGGCACCCTTCTGAATAGGCGGTGAAAGACTCGCGCGCGGTCAAGCCCATGCCGTCCACCATCGCCCTGACGTTGGCCGGGGCCTGGCTCAAACCCCCCTGGCTGAGGTTGTACGCAACCTCCTCGGGCCGCGCGCGGCCGACGTACCACTTGCAAGCGAAGGCGGCGGGCGACACCTCTGCGATCGCCCAGCCGATCATCCTCCCTAAAGCCACTGGGCCGTTCACAAACTCGACCGTGCTCGCGCAACTGGCCTGGCCGAAGATTTCCGGGTCCATTGTGAGCGCCATGCTGCCCAAGTAGCTCATAATCTGCTCCGTAGGAAACTGCGTGGGGAAGTCCGCACGGACGCGCTGGGCGGACTGCTCCATTGTGTCCCCGGCGAAGAGCGGATGCACGGACATGATATCCTGAGTGAGAGCCCCGTTCCTCCTCAGAAGTTGGGCCGTCACCACATCCTCAAACTCATTCCAGAACCGGGCCTGGTCTGCTGCGTCCGCGTCGTCCGCGTGCGTCGGCCTGTACGCGGCGTTCGTATCGAAAGCCAGATCCGCCGCAAGGTGCGCAAACGAAGCGTTATCTCCCAAGTAGGACACTGCGCGCTGGACCTGGTCGTTATCGAAGCCACGGACGCTCACGGCGACGGTGTCAGCGAGGCTGTCAGAAGCTCCGCCATCCCTTGGATAGCACGCAGACGGGGCAGCCTTGGCGAATCGGAACGCGCTGCAACTATCGGTGGCCTCCTGGCGCGAGAGAAGGAGAAACTGGAAAAGTTGCATGTCCTGCGCACTGACGTTGTCACCTTGCTGGGCGCGATCTTCCCACAATACTTGGCCGCACACATAACAACTCAGCACGTTATGGATAAGGAATGCGCGGTGGCGTCCGCGCATGATGGAAGGCATGTGGGTCATCGTCGCCGCAGGGCCTGCCGCTGGGGACAATCGACTATCTGTGTATGCAGTTGTAACCAAAAATAGCTTGAGCCAAAATGATGCCCCCGAGTAACGTCAGCTTCGTGTTCCCAAAGCCAGAATCTGCAGTAACGTACGCTTGGTGTGCCAAATACAAAATTGCGCCAGGTTCGCGCTCCCGAGGCCAGATTCGCGCTCCCAAGGCCAGAACCCAATTGAAATACGCTAGATCTGCGCCCCCGAACCCAGATCCCGTCCTAATGTACGCCGCACTCGCCCCCCCGACGCCAAACTCAACTCCTTGCAGTTTGACCCAGATTCGAGTCCCGATTTAAGGATGCTAGAATTGCGTTCCAACAGCCACAACCCAGCGTAAACTACGACAGATTCGCGCTCCCGAAGCCAGACGCCCTCTCTGCACTACGCGCCCAATTCGCGCCCCGGAGCCTAGAACCCTATATAAATTACACCAGGGTCCTGCTCCCGAGGCCGGAATCCCACGTAAGAAATGCCAGATTCGTGCCCCCGAAGCCAAAACACCACGCAAACTACTCCAGATTCGCGCTCCCTGAACAATAATCCCTAGTAAAATGCGCCAGATTCGCACCCCCGAAGCCATGCCCCCTGGCGAGTTACACCAGATCTCCGCTCGAGGCCATATCTGTCGTAAATTACGCCAGCCCGTAATTTGCACCAGATTCGCGCTCCCGAAACCACATTGTACATTGCTCCAGATTCGTGCCCCCAGTCGTACCGAAGGGCCGCATATGCACAGTATGAGGAGAAAGGTCTGAAAACGTAACCAAGTGTTCAATAATCCGCCACCGTGCCTCTGGGCACGGAGTGGGCGCGTCCTCAATTCATTTGCCAAATACACCGAGCCTCAGTCCTCAGTCTTGAAGACTCTGTTAGGTGCCCGGAACCAAACATCCCACCAGCCTTCTGGGCGTCGGTGGTTTAGGGCGTTTCCTCTTCCACCCCTCGTTCCTCCCCTTTGGGAAAGGGTTTACCCCTCCCCCTTACCCCCTCCCCTAGACCTGGACAGACCGCAACAAAACGGCTCCAAGTGGCCAAAAGAGCTCCCCAAGGATGTCCCCAACAAGCCAAAATGCTTCAAAACCCAAAAGAAAATCAATGTGTTTGGCGTTCTCGCCTTTGCGCTTCCAATGCCCATCTGAAGCCTCAACCTAGCTCCAAGATGTCCCAAGATAGCCCCTACAGGGGCCCAAGAGAGACCCACGACGGCCCCAAGAGCGCCCAAGAGCGCTCCAAAAGCGCCCCATGAGCGCTCCAAGAGGCGACGCGGGGGGCCCCCGAAGGGCAACGCTAATTGTGACCTCCCCCTTCGGGGCCCAAGAGAGCCCCAAGACGGCCCCAAGAGCGCCCAAGAGCGCTCCAAGAGCGCGCCAGGAGGGGCCCAATTAAGAAGCCATTTTCGGTGTTCCTGAAGGGGTGCCTTAATTGGGGACCCCCCCTTCTTTGATCGATCTCCTCCAAGATGGCCCCAAGAGCGCCCCCAAGGCTCCCGAGAGCGCCCCAAGAAGGGCCCAAAAATGCGCCTAGACGGTTCCAAGAGCCCTCCAAGAGGCCCCCACTAGGCCCCTCAAAGGCCCCCAACAGGCCTCAAGACGATCCCCGAGGCACCCAAGTACACTCTTGTTGCCCGTGCTGTTTGACTATATGCCTTTTTCCTCTCTCCCCCGTCAGCTCTCATGGGCATCGTTTCTGGATGGGCTGGTGGGGATACTTTTCCCAACCATCCTGTGGTGTCGGGTCCTCGTTTTGACGAGACAGCGCCCCGCGTTCCTTCCTCCTCCCGCTTCTCCCTCCCCCTCCTCCCTCCTCCCCCAGCATTGCCTCTGCTCTCGGTACACCCCTCAAACGTTTCGTAGCCTCTTAGGGAGCTCCACCGAAGGTCCCAATGAGGGGGCCCGCATGCGTCCCCCACGCCACAGCGTATCGTGGCCCCATAAGGGAGCTCCACCGAAGGCCCCAGTGGGGGTGCCCGCATGCGTCCCCCACGCCCAGGACAGCGTTTCGTGGCCCCATAGGGAGCTCCACCGAAGGCCCCAGAGGGGGTGCCCACATGCGCCCCCCACGCCCCGGACAGCGCTTCGTGGCCCCATAGGGAGCTCCACCGAAGGCCCCAATGGGCGTGCCCGCATGCGCCCCCCACGCCCAGCACAGCGCTTCGTGGCCCCATAAGGATTTCCACCGAAGGCCCCAGTGGGGGTGCCCGCATGCACCCCCCACGCCCAGGACAGCGCTTCGTAGCCTCATAGGGAGCTCCACCGAAGGCCCCGGTGGGGGCCCGCATGCGCCCCCCACGCCCAGGACAGCGCTTCGTGGCCCCATGGGGAGCTCCACCGAAGGGCCCAATGGGGACGCCCGCATGCGTCCCCCACGCCCAGGACAGCGCTTCGTGGCCCCATTGGGAGCTCCACCGAAGGCCCCAGTGGGGGTGCCCGCATGCGTCCCCCACGCCCAGGACAGCGTAACGTGGCCCATAGGGAGCTCCACCGAAGGCCCCAGTGGGGGTGCCCGCATGCGCCCCCCACGCCCAGGACAGCGTTTCGTGGCCCCATGGGGAGCTCCACCGAAGGCCCCAGTGACGGTGTCCACTTGCGTCTCCCGTGCCCGGGACAGCGCCTCGTGGCCCCATAGAGAGCTCTACCGATTGCCCCAGTGCCACCGCCCAGATGCGTCCCACCGCACTCAGAACAGCGCTTCGTGGCCCCATAGGGAGCTCCACCGAAGGCCTCAATGCCACCGCCCACATGCGCCCCCCCCCCGACTCAGCACAGCGTCGCTCAGTGCGTCCACATGCGCGCCCCCCCCCCCACACTCAGTACAGCGCTTCGTGGCCCCATAGGGAGCTCCACCGAAGGCCCCAGTGCCACCGTCCACATGCGCCCCCCCACCACCACCACCACCACTCAGCACAGCGCTTCATGGCCCCATAGGGAGCTCCACCCAAAGCCCCAGTGCCACTGTCCACATGCGCCCCCCCACTCAGCACAGCGGCGTTTCGTGGCCCCATAGGGGGCCCCACCGAAGGTCACAGCGCCATCGCCCACATGCGCCCCCACACACACACACACACACACACACGCACACGCACACGCACACATACACACACAAACAAACAAACAAACACACACACACACACACAGCACAGCACAGCGTTTCATGGCCACACAGAGAGTTCCACCGAAGCCCCCAGTGGGACCGTTCGAATCCGTCCTGAAACACCCAATTTGGCATTTTCACCTACCCATTACAATCTTTCGTGGCCTCACAGTGAGCTCCAGCGAAGGTCCCAGTGCCACCGTCCGCATGCGTCCCGCACACCCAATGTGGCATTTTCGCATACCCAGTGCAGCGTTTCGTGGCCCCACAGGGAGCTCGCCCGAAGGCCCCAGTGGGACCGTCCGCAAGCGTCCCGAAACAACCATTGTGACATTTTCAGACAACCCAATGCAAAATTTCGTGGCCCCGTAGGGAACTCCACCGAAGGCCCCAGTGCCACCGTCCGCATGCGTCCCGAAAACCCAACGTGGCATTTTTACCCACCCAATACAACATTTCGTGGCTCCTTTTTGAGCTCCACCGAAGCCCCAAGTGGGACCGTCCGCATGCGCCCCGGAAGCCCACTTTGGCAGTTTCACCCACCCAGCACAGCGTTTCGTGGCCCTATAGAGAGTTCCACCGAAGCCTCCAGTGGGACCGTCCGCATGCGCTCCAGAAGCCCAAGTTGGCATTTTCGCTTACCCAGTACAGCGCTTCGTGGCCTCATAGGGAGCTCCACCGAAGCCCCCAGCGGGGCCGCCCGCATACGCCCCTGAAACCTTACTTGACACACAACTCACCCAGAACAGCGTTCCCCCCCTCTCAGCGCAGCGCTTCGTGGCCCCATGGGGAGTTTCACCGAAGAAGATTTTCACAATTGCGGCACCCACAACTGCATGTGGTTGGGTCCTTCGCAAGGAAAATTTGATCGCGACCGTCGCCACACATCGCACGGCGCCAAGTCAACGCGCAGCCAACGAGCAGCGGGCTAAATTAGGCCCCAAGCAACAGGAGCGGTCTACGCTTCCACCCAGCAGGCGACACCGACGCTGACGAAATGGCGGTCCAAGCTGAAGCCGACGAAGGCCAGGACGACCTCGATGCACACCAAAACGGCGGATGAATTAGAACGTGACCAGATCCAGGAAAAGGACCGAGCAGGTCAGGCGGCGCGCAAGTGCTCGGCGACCACGGAAAAGCGAATGGACGGCAAGGCGGAACCGCAGCGGGGCTCGTCAGCCAGGTCAGCGACCCATCGCGGGCGGCAGAGCGCGGCGCCACAAGCCACCTCTCACGCGAGGGAGGGGCGCGTCAGGCGCAGTGGGGGCGCGGGGCCCAGCGTCGAGAGAGGCGCCCACCTGCCAACGCGCGCGTCGGCGAGGCAGCCCGGCAGAGCGAACGGCGCGCCCCCGAACGAGCGATAGCCCCAGGTAGAGGCGCGGGCACTACGTCGGGCGAAGGCGACGGCGCGGGGGGCCAGTCCAATCCGGCGGGGCCGCTGGCACCGGCACCGGCGCCCCAGGGAAGGCGTCGCGGACTGGGGGGGCGCGCCAGCGGAGGCGGGGAGCAGCGGGGGGCGGCAGGCCACGGCCACGCGGCGGCGGGCCCTGGCACCCCCGGCCGGACAACAGCGGCGATGCAGGCCGCATGGGGGGGAGAAGGGCCAGGGACGGCCGGGAAAGCGACTAACAGTCGCACAAAATGGAGTCACATCGCGGAAGGGCGCAGGGGGCGGGGGCAAGGGGGCGCGCGGGTGGCGGGCGCGGGGCAGCAGCTAACACCCGCAGACTATGTAAAGCATCCGTGGGGAGCGCGGACCAGGAGGCGGGCGGGGGACGGGCGCGGGGCGGCGGCGGCCGCCGCAGGGCGTGGGCAGGTCAGAGAGAGCGGGGGAGGTGGTGGTACGCGGCGACTGACAGTCGCGCATTGGCGGGTGACAGCCAAAAGGGGGCAGGTAGGGTGAGAGGCAACGAGCGGCCTCCTGGCGGCGCTGAGGAGAGGCTGGGAGGCGTCGGGGGCGCAGCCAACGACGTCGAAGTGCAGGGCAGCACTGGGCCGCAAGTGGTGTCGCGAGGGACCTGGCAGTACAGGTGGTCCGCCGAGGTTGGGACCAGGCCCCGACGCTGCGCCCAGGGCGGGCCAGCGGGGGGCGGCGGTCACCCAGGGGGCGAGAGGCCGCAAAGTGAGATCCAGGACTTGGGTCTCCTGATGGCAAGGGACGAGCCGACAGCCCCGTCTGGGCGCGCCCGAGGCGGCATTAGGCGCGCGGCCGTAGTGGCGCGCCAAAGGGGCCCCGCCCGAGGCAGGCCCCAGTGAGAGGAAGGTCGTTCGCATCGACATGGGAAGCACCGTTGCCGAGCGCGGAAAGGCACTCGGCCCTGGCGCGTCGCACGGGATGCCAAACAGCGAAGGCGGGGGGGCGGGGGCCCGTGAGAGGGCATTAGGAGTGTACCCGGGGCTGGCGCGAGCTCGCGGCTCGCCAGGGGGCCCCCCACCTTGTCCAGCTGGGGTCGCTGCCCTCCCGGTGCCCCTTGCCTCTGGCTTTGCCCAGGGCGCCCTTGCCCTTGGCCCTGTCTGTGAACCTACCACGGACCGCGGCCCAGTCGACGCCCAAGCGTAGCGCCTAGTCCATTCTCATGAGGCGGCAGTTGTGGCGATGCCACTCACGGAGGAAGCGCCTGCATGAATCGGGCTCCTGCTTCGGCGCAGATGCGGCGGGACACGGCGGGGCGCTTGGCAGTCCACTGGCACCAGATCCCGTTGAAGTACTCTCCTAGATCCTTCTGGAGCCGCTTCACAATCTCGGCCGGGGCCTCGCCATGGGGCGGGGAGAGCTGGGGGGAAGGAGGGTGCGTGGGCGTGCGGGGTCCGACTCCAACGGTCGCTGGCCGCCCAGCTGGCCCAGCCCGACCATCCAGGCCAGCTGCCGCTGCAGGGGCCACTGCGGCTGGTTTCGCGATGTCGACGTGGACGGCGCTCACCCCAGCCCTCGCCCCAGCCCCGCTCGCCCCGTGCCACGGCGTCCGCCCAGGGCTGCCCCAGGGTGGGGGCGCTGGGGGATGGCGGGGCCCTTCGATCGGAGGGGCAATTGAGCCTCCTGTCGCCCTGTCCGCGTAGCTCTGGAGATTCGCTAGGGTCGTCCGCCGGGGACGCGGGGCTGCAGGGCTTGGCTGCCACCTCAGGGCTGCGGGGGGAATCGACTCGCAGGACGGGCGGGCCCGAGCTGGGGACCGGGGGCAGGGCAGCCGAGGCCCCTTTTCGCACCCGAGGGGGTGGAGCGGGTTGGGCGTCAGCGGCTTGTGAGTCAGCCACGGAGGTGTCGGAGACGGCATCGCCGTGGGCAGCTGCGCCGTCGCCTCTGCTGGGGAGAGGGAGGCCCGTTGCACTAGGCTTACGCGGGGGAGACGAGTCCGGGGGCGCTGCACCGGCGGCGGGGTCTTCGGCGGCCGGGCTCGCCAGCCGCGGCGGCCGCCTGCTGGGGGCGGGAGCTGGCCCTACAGGCGCGGGGAGGGCCGGTTCCACTCCGCGCGGGCGTCGAGGGGGAGAGCGCAGGATTGCCCCAGCCTGGTGGGTCGTACGAGTGGCCGGGAAATGTGTAAACTCAGCGGGTGGGTCGGTTGTCACCCTTCGCTCGTCGTTGATTTGCTTCAACCACTCGTTTTCGCTGTGCCCCCTGGTGAGGGTGTCGTCGAGCTGCCTGCGTAGTTCCTGCGTGTACTCGAAAGGACAGCCCCCGGCCAACTCGCAAAACGACCCAGAGGCAACCAGGTCGGAGCTGACCTGATTCAGGAACCTCACAAGGGCGCTCAGCGCGCGGCGGGGCGGGGAAGGACCGCGCACGGGCCACTGGTTGGCGCGCTGGAGCCATTTAGCACGCAGCGGGCAGTCAGTGGAGCGGACGCAGAGGCGAGCGACCACGCGGGCGGCAGCGAGCCGCTTACCGTGCCAGAAAAAATCCGCGGGGAGGTAGTCCGGCGCGACTCTGTCGCCGAAAATGTTTTTCAGGAAGGGGCGGAGCGAGCACGGCCCCCAAATGTCGGGGGACTCGGCGCCCTTGACGTCTCTGCGCTGCACTGCGACAAAATCCTTCCTGAGGTCGTCCAGAGCTGGTTCCAGGCCGCGTTGGAAGTCGACCATCCTAGCCTCGATGGGCTTCACATCTGGGCGGTTATCCATCTTCGGTGGCGGCCTGCAGGTCGTCGATGTCGATGCGCGCCAGCGCGGGGCCTCTGGGGGGATCAGCGTGGGGGAGAAGGTTGCGTATCTCCACGGCACCGCGCCTTGCGGGGGGCTTCCCGTGCTGGTCGGGGTGAAAGAGGGTGAGGGGGGGGCCACTCTTGCTGAACGCGTCAGGCCTCGTTGCGAAGGCGCGGTTTGGTGCTAGTGCGCGGGCCAATGATGGCTCGTCGGGCACAGGGGGGGCGGCGCGCGGCTTCGAACTGGGGGGGCCAGGGTAAATCAGGCGGACGTCGCGGTCGAGGAGCGCCTCGACAACACTGGGTCGGACGCCCCATGCGCGGACGAGGCACTGGCGGCACATCCACGCTGCACTCCACCTGCGGCGATGCCAGGCCACACAACACGATGCCCCCATGCGGGGAGTTCCCCGGCGCCCGCGCCACGCACATCCACGCAACACCAACCCAACGCAAGGGTTCCGGCCTGCCAGACGAGAGCAGGGGCCCTGGGCGGGCAGCCGTCGCACGTCGCAGCGCAACGACTGGTCTCCGATGCTGCGCAACCGAATCTGTCGCCCTCCGGCCGGGCAGGCGGTCGGGCGGCGCTTGAACTCCTTAGCACCTGGAGGTCCGCGGGGTCCAACAGGCATTCCTCGAGGACAGCAGGGGGCACGGTGGGGGGCAGCGCCAGGTGCGCGCGTTGGGAGGCGGTCGGGGGTAAGGCATCCACTGGAGGGGGCCGGATGGGTTTTTGGCCAGCGCGAGAACTTGCATCTGCTCGTGGATGGCCTCCCCCGAGGGGACTTGGCACCCCTGCTTTTCTACCTCTTGCACCCAGCATTGGCCGCGCATCCATGCGCAGTCTAACCCGTCGGCGTGCGCCTGCAGGCGGTTCTGCGCCAGGTACAAGCGGATGGTGCCGTGAAGCCACGTGCCCTCGGCGCGCCTGAAGGTGCCTTTGAAGCAGTGGTCGCACCGATACCTAGCCGTCTTCCGATCAGGGCTGAATCGGAAGGGCGTCGTCTGGGTACCAGGGTGTCGCCAGGGGCAAGGCATCCACGGGCGTCGCCAGGGGCCAGGTAGCACGGTGTCTTGGTCACGCTGGGAAGTGGAGCGGGGGGGCAGCGCCCTGTCCACGGGGATCCGAGCGAAAGAACAGCCTCCGCCAAGGAACGCCAGCTCCGAGGGGGCGTCGTCGGGATCTAGGCCGTCGTCGCTGCCTATGAGGTCGCGGCGCAGGACGCAGATGCTGCAGTCTGACCGAGATAGGATGCCGAGGTTGGCAGGTTTCACGATCTTCTCCAAGCGGGGCATTGCGCTTGTTCGGCGGCGGGGCGCTCGTGAGCGACAACCACAAACTTGTCCACGAGGGCGATCAGGGACTCGAGTCGGTCGTGCAGCTGGCGGAGGTCAGCAAGCGCGAGACCCCCTGGCGCCGCGAACCGAACGCGAAAGTGGGAGTGGTCGTTCTGCCAAGGGCAGCAGACCCCGAGGATGGCCTCAAGGGTGTCTCCAGACCCCGAGGGATCTGGGATGGGCCAGAGGTGCGCACGTGGCTACTGTTTCATGAGCAGCGTGATTATGAAATCACAGCGGGCCCTCTCGGTTGTCATAATGTGGTCGCGGGGGTCGAGCAAGTCGACTCGGTGCTGGGCTGGTTCGTCGCGGCCCTGCAGTAGTCCGGCCAAGGTGTCGAAGCCGGGGTAGACGAGGTGTCGCGGGCAGTGTCTGGCCCCAGAGGACCATGCTTGGGGGGTCTGGTGTTGGAGATCAGCGGGGGCGCAGCGGCCTCTGTTCTGGGACGCCGAGTGGCTCTTCCCTGCACGCGCGGACGCGGGGGGAGCTCGTCGGGGCAGGTCTGGCACCGGGGGAGGCCCCAGGGGGTGCCCAGGCCGACCCCCCAGTCCAGGGTGGCACAGGTTATGTTGCATACCAAGTTGCCAGCGTCGAGTCCAATCACGACGTCGAACACATGCCCCAAGTGGCTCCAGGTTGCCCTATCGAACTGCGCGGGGTCGGAGGGGACGCCAGAGCTCCTGCATTCTGCCGCGCGGATCGTCGCGGCGGTCGTTACGGCGGAGCTTCTGGGCGCGCGCGGCCCGATTTTGACGCATACCTCTCGGGATGTGGCTTTCCAAACAAGAGGTTTCAGACGAAGTTTACGCAGCGCGCGCGTCGGCGCGCGCGCGGGGTGTGTTTTGCTGTGCTCCTGCGTGTTTTTCCGAACTCCTGTTCTGCCGTGTTTCTGCGTTCTGCCGCGACTCTGTGCTCCTGTGTGTTCTGCCGTGCCCCTGGTCTGCCGTGCTTCTGTGTTCTGCCGTGCCTCTGCGTGCCCTGTGCGTCATGCTGCGCGGGCCGTCGCGGCGGTCGTTTTGGCGGCGCTTCTGGGCGCGCGCGGCCCGATTTGAACGAGTACCTCTTGACATGTGGTTTTCCCCCCAAAAAAAAATCTGACGTGGTTTCCGTGGCGCGCGTGTCAGCGCGCGTGCGTCGTGGTTTCCGTGGCGCGCGCGTCGGCGCGCGCGCGGGGCGCGCGTTGCCGCGCCCCCGCATGTTCTGCCGTGCTCCTGCTCTGCCGTGCTTCTGTGTTATGCCGTGCCTCTGCGTGCCCTTATGCGATCTGCCGCGTTCCTGTATTCTGCCGGGCGGATCGTCGCGGAGGTCGTTCTGGCGGAGTTTCTGGACGCGCGCGGCCCGATTTGAACGAGTGCCTCTCAAGATGCGGTTTTCCAAACAAAAGGTGTCTGACGTGGTTTCCACGGCGCGCGCGCCGGCGCGCGCGCGGGGTGCGTTTTGCCACGCTCCTGTGTGTTCTGCCGTGTTCCTGTTCTGCCGTGTTTCTGTGTTCTGCCGTGCCCCCGCGCGCCCTGCGTGTTCGGCCGCGCCCCTGCACTCTGCCGCGCGGATCGTCGCGGCGGTCGTTTTGGCAGAGGGCGCGCGGGTTATGCCGCCAGCCGACCAGGCGAGCCCCCCCCCCCCCCATGGCACGCCAGGTGGCGCCGCCACCTTCTACGACCCAAATGGTATATGTGGACCACTTGTCAATGGGCCCTGCTGAAGGCAATGGATGTGCAAACATCATGAGTGTTGTGATCAATCCTGTCAACGCGGCTTTTCAAGTGACGCAGTTGCTGCATGTGTCGGGAAGCTGCGATGCGGATACATAAAAATGATAATAATAATTCTAAAGATTGTGTTATCCCAGCTCTGGTAGCAGACCGAGTTCGGCCATCTAGATACTTGAGACTAGCGCTCCTGATAATTATCGTTCCATTGCCGTGCCGAGCAGCTCTGCAGCTGCAGATAGTTAAGTTCGGGGAACCGACGGCACCTGCCCCGATGACACTCAACAGCCGATCCCGCCTGAGTGCTTTCTGACAATAATATCTACCTGATCGACCTGAGATTAAGATGGCGAGCGGGAATAACATCGAATATGGGGAAATAAAAATTAGAACTCTAACGAGTGTTCAAATTTTCGGAATCGGATTAACGGGAAGATTTTTCGGGCCAACTAGCCCGCCAGCGCGCCGGAGTTACTCTCTAGCTTCGCCGCTTCGCTCTCAGGAAAGCTCTACGAGTCACTTCGAGAAACCGATTAAGATGGGCAAAAAAACATCCGCCGAGACTGGGGGCCGGCGGTAGTCCGTCAACCATGGTTTTTTAAGTTTCAGGATGAGTCAGGGCGCGGACAGCTGTGACAGCTGAGCCCTAAGATTCCCAAGCGGAGCACAGGGTAGCTAGAGAAGGCACCTCTTATCATCACACTGCCGAGCCACTGAGGCATAGGCATCGGAATAGGATGCAGGAACAAGGAAAAGGATGCAGCACAACATGTGAGAATGCAAAGGTGTTGGAACAGGTTACAGAATGGTGTAAGAGCTGGTTGAAACGCTACCCAAAACGTGTTCCACGGCCATACAATGTCGTTTTACTGCATTGATCAAAGCAACAGCCGATCAGCAGTATACTTCCACAGACCGCCCTCCAACGAAGAAACCGTGGAGGCCGACTAGTTCACGTTTACGTTGTATATCCAGCGCCAGGCGCCAGTTAAGGCCGCAGTTAAGGCCAAAAGGTTACGCAAAGGTTCGAAATGTGGCTCTGCAAGCGTTGTTCCATCAACCGTTGAGCACCACTTGAGTAGAATGTCAAGCACCGCCAATGTCCGAAGCACCACCCTGCAATACGGTGCATCCTTATCTTGTCCAACCGACACAGCCCACAGGTTCTCTGGATGTCCGCGTCCCCCTCCCCATCACGGCGCAAAGCCTCGCAGAAACGTTGCAGAGCAGCCTGCTTCAAGTAAAAATTTGCCCTCACTCGCTGGGTGGCCATATTATCCCATGCGTGGGAGGCGCATCCGAATCAGCGTCCTCATTGCACTCTGATTGATAGTTATGCAACTCATCCACCTCCGTTTCCTTGTCGCCTTCGGGCAACAAGGGCACAATTGAGGCAGGTAGAGCGGAAGAAACTGAATCGTGAAAAGAGGACGGAGGTTGGGGAGGATCGCAAGTAGATTGATGGGCCGACTTTGACATAGGAGCCTTCGCCCTTACCCCCTCCTGTTTCTGCGGTGCCTCTGGCCTTTCCCACGGCCAGCATCCTCCTCAGGAGTCGGCGCCTCCTCGGACTCTCAATTCCCATTCGAAGTTTGTATGCATTGAGCGCCTCGATCCGAGCATGAAACTCATCTTTCGAGAGCCGTTCGAATTCCCGCCAAAGAGCAACTGCATCGTCATTGGCACGGGCCCAGTCCCTGGCAGCCTGACACTCAGATTGATTGCTCTGCAACTCATCTGAACAGAGCCGGGAAGAAGATGCACAGTTATCTTTACGCTGGTCAACTTCGCACTCTCCGTGGGTTTTCGAGGATGCCAACGGCAGGGCCTCCAACTAAGGAACTGAGTGCAGAGAATAATCCCAAGGAGCTGAGTGCAAAGAATAATCCAAAGGAAACGCGTGCAGTACAGCATCATTTGATTGAGAAGCAAGCGACGCTTCTTGAGCAGCAACTGACGTAGAACTCTCCACAGATTCAACATGAACATGCTCCTCCTCCTCGTCCTTGAAATCCTTAAGATCCCCCTTTGTGCGGCATCATGACAGCGCAATTTTGTTCGATTAGTCCTGGTTGACCAGTTGGAAGAGAATAATCAAACTGGCAACTTGTAGACAAGCTGAATTTAATGTTATGCAGTTTAATGCTCGTGATGCATATTTTGTGGGTGATCCGAATACCTCCCCCGCGTTTGGCTGGTTTGATAACCTCGATGATTGTTCGCTAAACCCATGCCCGTTTCAGGGGAACTTGGAGGAGCAGGTCAATATATTCTTGAGTTCCTTATCGGTGCCAGAGCCGAAGACCAGAGAGAGACAATACATCGAATTTGTCTGATTGCTGAAGTTGCTGATGTGTATTCGCATAACCTTTGGTCGCGGGCTTGGTCTGATTATTCGCAGAGACAGGAGGAGGACGTTTCGTCAGATCATGATCTTTTTGAATCGAAGTTTTCCGCTGTTTACCCAGGTATTCTGAAAGAGGAGTTGCATGATGAAAAGTTGCAGGATATCGGAATGCAGAATGAGGAGTTGCTGAATGAGCAGTTGCATTATTCTCATCATACATATTATATGGCTTCACGCTCTGAAGAGTGCCACACTTCAGCTTCTGACGCAGACCAGGCTCGCCATGGAAACAATGGGGAAGCTTGCCGGAAGCTCTCCCGGACACGCGGTCGGGACAGGCGAGGCGCTGCGGGGAACGTGAACCGCCGTGGCTTCTAATCGCACGCGTGCACGCTTGTCGGAAGCTCCCCCGGACACGTTGCCGGCTCGAGCGTGTTGCTGCGAGGCCCGTGGACCGCCGTGGAGGAGCTCCTGGCGGTCACCGCAATCATCCGGCTTCTTAAACCTTCTAGCTCTCAGCGAGCTCCCCGGAAGCATTGGCAGCGTCCACTTGACAGAATCCAAAACCCGGAGAGCAAAGAGAACTTGGTAGCATCCCAAACCCGGAGAGCAAAGAGAAGTTGGTAGCGTCCAAAACCCGGAGAGCAAAGAGGGCACAAACCAGGAAGCCTTCCTGGCAAAGCCCACGGACTGGGCGCGGCGGTAAACCGTCAACCTTGGTTACCGCCGGGAGACTCCTAGAGCTTTCTAGCTCGACTTAAGTTGAGAAAACCGACAGCACCTACAACATTCCGACTTATAGTGAATATTTTTTAACCTCTGAATGCGACAGGCGGACATGTCTGCGAATCGACTCCTGTCATTATCACCCTGCAGCCCCCCTACAGCCCGAGTTAAGTGCAGAAAACCGCAGCACCTCTCAGGATGACTCGAATAATATAGTAGTTTCGCATACCTAATTCGGGCAGCAGACCGAGCTCCGAGCTCTAGATTCGACTGGCGGACGCGCCTGATCTCTTCGAACCGATGCCTATGATCCCCTCTCAGCGCGAGTTGAGTGAAGAAAACCAAGAGCACTCCTCATGATGACTCGACCAATACGAATAGTTTCGCGATTCTAGATCGGGCAGCAGACCAAGTTGAGAGCTCTGAATTCGACAGACAAACGCAACTGGTGATGAAGATTTTTTCCTGTCAATATGAGCTCTGTAGCTGTCCTACAGCTCGAGTTAAGTACAGAAAACCGAGAGCGCCTGACAAGATGACTCGAATAATACGAATAGGTTTCTGACCTAGCTCGGCTCGCAGACCGAGTTCAAACTCTCGATTCAACAGACAAGCGCGCCTAACCATTATACATTGATTAGCTGTGCTTACCAACTCTGTAGCTGTCATAAAGCTCTATTTATGCCCAGAAAACTGTCAGCGCATATCAAGATGGCTCAAAACGGCCGATCCCGAACTGGCGCCGGCGGTGAACTGTCAACCTGGTCACCGCCGGGAACCTCGTAGAGCTCCTCTCACTGTTAAAGAATCGACACAGAATCAAAAAAAAATCGAAAATCTTCTAATTCGATTTTTTTCGATGTTCATATTCGCTCAGTTCCTGGAAGTCAACTCATGCAAAAATGCATCGAGAGAGCTGAGCTGCTGTTAGCGAGAAGTTTATATGCCAATGCTCGGCCGGAAAATCTGCTTTCTCAAAATCAATGGTCGAATATCTTTCAAATTTTCGCAAAACCACCCAAAAGTTATCACATTGTCCGCCTCGGCCGGCTGTGCCAACTAGCTCCACCCCGCGCCGGAACTGGGCGCCGGCGGTAAACCGTCAACCTTTCTTACCGCCGGGGGACTCGTAGAGCTTCCTGACAATATATAATCCGGACAAAAAAAAAGAGATAGAGAGAGAGAGAGAGAGAGAGAGAGAGAGAGAGAGAGAGAACGACTAGTTTTTCAGCCCAAGCGATTTCGGACCTCTCAAGATGACTCTAATGAAAAACACTTTCGCAGCACAGTTCGAATATCAAACCGAGTTCAGACCTCTGAATGCGACAGGCGCACGCGTCTGATGTCTCCGAATCGACTCATGTGATTACCAGCCCTGCAGCCCCCCTACAGCCCGAGTTAAGTTCAGAAAACCGACAGCATCTCTCAGGATGACTCCAATAATACAATAGTTTCGCGGACCTAATTTGAGCAGCAGGCCGAGTTCTGAGTTGCGTTCGACGGACGGACGCGCCTGATGTGTCCGAATCGATTTCTGTGACCAGCAGCACTGTATCCCTCTCCCAGCACGAGTTGAGTGCAGAAAACCGAGAGCACTTCTCAAGATGGCTCGAAGAATACGAATAGTTTCGCGATCCTAGCTCGGGCAACAGGCCGAGTTCAGAGCCCTCGATTGGACAGACGAACGCGCCTGATGACTCCGAATCGATTTCTGTGACTATGAGCTCTGTAGCTGCCCTACAGCTCGAGTTAAGTACCGAAAACCGAGAGCGTCTGTCAAGATGACTCGAATAATACAAATAGGTTTGCGGACCTAGCTCGGCTAGCAGAGCGAGTTCAGACCTCTCGATTCAACAGGCGAACGCGCCTGATGCTTCTGAATACGATAGGTGTGCTGTCCAGCTCTGTAGCTGCCCTACAGCTCGAGTTAAGTACAAAATACTAACAACGCGTATTAAGATGACTCGAAACGGCCGATCCCGCCGGGGCGCTTTTTGGCAGTAAAAGGTACCCGATCGAGCTGAGATCAAGATGGCGAGCGGGAATAAGATCGAATATCACGGGACAAAATACTAGAGCTCAAACGAATTGATGAATTTCGAGGAGAAAATTTTCAACCGACCAAGAACAAACAAAAGGTCCGTCGAGATTTTTCTTGCCAACTAGCTCTCCAGCGCCCCGGAATTACTCTTAAGCTTCCAGCAATAACTTGCTAAGGGAAGCTCTACGAGTTATTCCTCTAGCTCATCGATGCCGAAGAGCTTTACGAGGTATATGATGGGAAGAAATACAGAGCTCAAACGAATTGCTGAATTTCGAGAACGAAACTGGGCGCCGGCGGTGCACCGTCAACCTTTCTTACCGCCGGGGGACTCGTAGAGTTTCCTGACAATATATAGTGTAGAAAAAACTTCAAAGAACGACTAGTTTTTCAGCCCAAGCGATTTCAGACCTCTCACGATGACCCTAACAAAAAAAACAAACAGTTTCGCAACCCAGTTCGAGTATCAAGCCGAGTTCAGACCTCTGAATGCGACAGGCGGGCGCGTCTGATGTCTGCGAATCCACTCATGTGATTCCAGCCCTGCAGCCCCCCTACAGCCCGAGTTAAGTGCAGAAATCCGACAGTATCGACTCGAATAATAGAATAGTTTCGCGGACCTAGTTCGAGCAGCAGACCGAGTTCTGAGCTCTGGAACCGACCGCGAGACGCGTCTGATGTGTGCAAATCGATATATGTGACCCGCAGCACTGTAGCCCTCCCCCAGCACGAGTGATGTGCAGAAAATTGAGAGCACTTCTCAAGATGATTCGGACAATACGAATAGTTTCGCGAACCTAGCTCGGGCAGCAGGCCGAGTTCAGAGCTCTCGGTTCAATAGACGAACGCGACTGATGATTCCCCATCGATGTCTGTGACGATGAGCCCTGCAGCTGCCCTACAGCTCGAATTAAGTACAGAAAACCGAGAGCGTCTGTCAAGATGACTCGAGTAATACGATAGGTGTGCGGACCTAGCTCGGCTAGCAGACCGAGTTCAGACCTCTGGATTCAACGGGCGAACGCGCCTGATAATTCTGAATGCGATAGGTGTGTTTACCAGCTCTGTAGCTGCCCTACAGCTCGAGTTAAGTACAAAATACCGACAACGCGTATCAAGATGACTCGAAACGGCCGATCCCGCCGGGACGCTTTTTGGCAGTAAAAGGTACCCGATCGAGCTGAGATCAAGATGGCGAGCGGGAATAAGATCGAATATGACGGGAAAAAATACTAGAGCTCAAACGAATTGTTGAATTTCGAGAACAAAATTTTCAACCGACCAAAAGTCACCAAAAGGTCCGTCGAGATTTTTCTTGCCAACTAGCTCTCCAGCGCTCCGGAACTGGGCGCCGGCGGTAAACCGTCAACCTTTCTTACCGCCGGGGGACTCGTAGAGCTTCCTGACAATATATAATGTGGAAAAGAATTTCAGAGAACGACTAGTTTTTCAGCCCAAGCGATTATAGACCTCTCAAGATGACTCTAACAAAACAAACGAACAGTTTTCCAATCGAGCTCGAGTATGAAACCGAGTTCAGACCTCTGAATGCGACAGGCGGACGCGTCTGATGTCTGCGGATCGATTCCTGTGATTACCAGCTCTGCAGCCCCCCATACAGCCTGAGTTAAGTGCAGAAAACCGAGAGTACCTCTCAGGATGACTCGAATAATACAACAGTTTCGCGGATCTCGTTCGAGCAGCAGACCGAGTTCCGAGCTCTCGGTTCGACGAACGGACGCGCCTGATGTCTCGAAATCGATTCCTGTGACCAGCAGCACTGTAGCCCTCCCCCAGCACGATTTAAGTACAGAAAACCGAGAGCACTTCTCAAGATGACTCGAACAATACCAATAGGTTCGCGAACCTAGCTCGGGGAGCAGGCCGAGTTCAGAGCTCTTGATTCAACAGACGAACGCGCCTGATAATTCTCAATCGATTTCTGTGATTATCAGCTCTGTGGCTGCCCTACAGATCGAGTTAAGTACGAAAAACCGAGAGCGTCTGCTACAATGACTCGAATAATACGAATAGGTTTGCGACCCTAGCTCGGCTAGCAGACCGAGTTCAGACCTCTGGATTCAACAGGCGAACGCGCCTGATCATTCTGAATGCATTAGCTGTGCTGACCAGCTCTGTAGTTGTCCTGAAGCTCGAGTTATCTTGAGAAAACCGACAGCGCGTATCAAGATGACTCGAAACGGCCGTTCCCGCCTGCCTGCTTTTTGGCCTTCAAAGTTACCCGATCGAGCTGAGATCAAGATGGCGAGCGGGAATAAGATCGAATATCATGGGAAAAAATACTAGAGCTCTAACGAATTGTTGAATTTTGAGAACAAAATTTTCAACCGACCAAAAGTCAGCAAAAGGTCCGTCGAGATTTTTCTTGCCAACTAGCTCTCCAGCTCCCCGGAATTACTGGCGCCGGCGGTGAACCGTCAACCTGGTCACCGCCGGGAACCTCGTAGAGCTCCTTGCATCCGTGAGAAAGCTCAGGATCAAAGCGAGAGCTTCTGGGAGCTTTCCTACAAAAACTTCAAGTTGAGATTTTTCGGAATCAACATGAAGTTGGCTCCAAGTGAACTGGTACTGAAAATGGCTCTAGAGGGCTGAGCTGCTCAGGGAACAAAGTTTATATGTCAATGCTCGGAGTAAAAATCTGCTTTCTCACAATGAATTGTCAAATATTCTTCAATTTTTCGCAAAACCACCCAAAAGTTATCACTTGGAAGCGCCCAAAACCCGGATAGCAAAGAGGCGCTCACACAAACGAGCACACGCACATCAGCACGCACGCACGGCCACACACATACAACACGAAGACACAAACGCACGCCAGCATGCTCAGCACACACGCGCACACACACGCACACACACACACGCACACATCCACGCGCAGAGGTCGAAACACACGCGCGAACGCGCACACACACACACAAACACACAACATCTCACATACACACCCACGGACACGCACACGCACCCAAATCACACAAGCACACACCACGCGCCCCCGGCCTCCCCGCCGGCGCTCCGGAGGGGGGAGGCACCGCCCCATTTTGCGGCCGGACCTCCCTGCACTCCAGCCACTCCGCCCTCGCGGAGCGCCACTGGGGCAAAGCGCGGGGGTCCCAGCGCCGCGCGCGCACACAGGCAGACACACACCCACACACTCACACGCATACGCACGCGCACAGACACAGAGACACACAGACACACAGAAACACAGACGCACAAGCACACACAGACACTGAGACACACACGGACACACTGACACACTGACGCACAGACGCACTCGCTCACAGACACAGAGACACATAGACGTACAGACACACAGGTACACACAGACACACAGACACACAGACACACAAACACACAAACACACAGACGCACAGACACACAGACACACAGACACACAGAGACGCAGACACAGACACACAGACACACAGACACACAGACACGCATACACACGGACACACATACACATACACACAGACACACAGACACACGGTCACACAGACACACAGACACACAGACACACAGACACACTGACAAACACTGACACAGTGACACACTGCCACTGCCACACTGACACGCTGACACACAGACACACAGACACACAGACACACAGCCACACAGACACAGAGACACAAAGGCACACGACACACAGACACACATACTCACAAAAGACACACACACAGACACACAGACACATTAACAAAAAAGGAACACAGACACAAGACACGCAATCCTCGAAGTCGCCCAGCCTCCACCGCCCACCGACGAGGCCAGCGCCGCCAAGGTCGCGCTGGCCCCCCAGAACCGTCGGCAGCGGCGGCCACTCCCGCACAAGGATGCTCACGCCCACACGCGAACACCCGCACACACACACACACACACACACACACACGCACGCAAACACTCACGCAGCCACAGACACACGCACACGCACACACACACACACACACGCAAACGCACACCAGCGCACACATATGCCAGACACAGACACACAGACACGCTGACACACAGACACACAGACACACAGACACACAGAAACACGGACACACAGACACACAGAAACACAGGCAAACAGACACACAGACACAAATACACACAGGCACACAAGCACACAGTCACACAGACACACAGACACACAGACACACAAGCACACGCACACACAGACACAGATACACACAGACACGCAGACACGCAGACACACAGACACACAGACACACAGACGCACCGACACACATACACACAGGCGCACAGACACACAGGCACACTGACACACTGGCACACAGACACACAGACACAGACACAAGAACACTCAAACACACAGACACACAACCACACAGACACCCCTCCCTCCCCCGCGACCCCCATGCGGCCCTCTACGCACCCCGCCCCCCGCCACTCCCGCTGGCGCTCCAGAGGGGGGAGGCGCCGCCCCATTTCGGGGCCAGCCCTCCCTCCACTCCAGCCACTCCGCCCTCGCGGAGCGCCAGGGGAAGGGGAGGAGGGGGAGGGGGAAAGCGCGGGGCTCAAACAGACGAGGAAACGCACACACGGACACACAGACACACAGACACACAGACAGAGAGACACGCGGACACACACGCACAGAGACACACGGACACACAGACACACAAACGCACAGACACACAGACATACAGACTCACAGACACAGACACACAGACAAACAGAGACACAGATACACAGACACACAGACACACAGACCACAGACACACAGACACACAGCCACACACACACACACGCAGACACGCAGACACACAGACACACAGACACACAGACACACAGAAACTCAAATACACAGACATGCAGACACACAGACACACAGACACACAGACACACAGACACACAGACTCACAGACACACAGACACACAGGCACACACTCAGAGAGCCGCCGTCGAGGCGCAGCACTCAGAGAGCCTCCTCCGACAGCGCCACAATCGTTGGCTCGCTCACCACGTCATCTCTTTCCGGGCGCAGGCGGCGCAACGTCTGTCGCAGCTTCTCGTCAGTCCACCTGCCGATGCTGACGGGCACGTCCTCCTGGCGCAATCGGAAGGCTCCAGCGACCTGGCCGAACAACTCCTGCCGCTTGTTGTGCTCGGCGATGCCCAAGCGCGTCCGCCGTTCTTCAGGATCCTCCTGCCGCGCGCGCTCCTCCGCGGCAGCGGCGGCGATTTCCCTCGCCGTCGCGCGCCCGCCACGCCCCCCGCGCTCGCCGCCCGAGGATGGCTCCGAAGCCGCATTGGTTGCGCTAGCCCCTCCAGCACCCTCGCCGCCCCCTGTCGGCGCCCTCGCGGCGACGCCATCGCTGCCGGGCACCGCGCCAGCCTCAGCCGCGGGCGCCGCACGCGGGGCCTTCCCTGCGGTCTTCTCCTTGAACACCTTCAACTTTCCCTCCGGGATGGGCCCGTCCACACGCCCATGCCAACCATCTTTGTGCTGCTGCTTGAAATGCAGCCCGCACAGATCCCCGCATCCCTGCTTTTGCGCGCTCCGGCATTGCCCACCAGCTCTGCGAATCCGTCCTGAGGGTCGCGAGAGGAGTCGAGCTCGAGAGGACCAGAGGATGATGTTCTATCTTGCCTCCTGCTGATAGCGGCTGAGGGCGCCCGGGCGTCCGCGCGGAAGGGGGCCTATCGAACCATAACAGTGGCTACGGCAACAGACGGGCCCGCAAGGGCTCAGGCTGGGGCGGGGGCTCTAGAGGGGCCCTCAGGGGTCCGTGTTCGCATTCGTCTACTCTCTTTTTCTGGCTCCTCACTTCCTGACCTTCACACTGTCACCCATCTGCCAGTCGCCTGTGCCGTCGTCGTCTTCACCGACTGCCTGTGCTCGCTTTGGGGTGGCCTCCTCCTCCCCATCGGGCACGTACATCTGCAGCGTCTTGAGAATCCTGTCCCTCATCACCGGGTACTCGGAAAGAGACCACCCGACGCTCTCGAGGATGGCGTCCATCGCCTCGGAGTATCCCTCGTCGTCCGGGAGCGTAATCTTCTCGTCGCCGTCCTGCTCGATCTCCTTCTTGCTCGCCTTCACCGTGCTGTTGCGGAAGAACTCCGTGGCCGGCGACTTGATCTCCAACTTCGGCTTCTGGTCGAGCGGTGCTCTTTGCCATGAAGCGTACGCCCTCTCCAGCATCTTGCACTTGTCCCGAATCTCGTCCTCCAGCGCCACTCCCGTCATCACCTGGATGTTCCCGGTGTTGGCCACGTACTGCAGCGTCACTGGCGCGTTGCCCTTCTTCGCCTGCACGGCGCCCAGGAGCGTCTTGGCTGGCACCCTCACCTTGACCCTGGCCTCCGACTCCTCGCAAGACGACACGTCCGGGTGGACGTCCACCAGCCCGAGCAGAAATGCCCTGGCCTGCTCTTCGCTGCCCGTCGCCTCGAACTTCACCATGGCCCAGGCCTGGAGGCTGGCCCAGGGCACTTGCCCGGCTCGCACGAGCCGCCTTCTCACTTTGAGCCTTAGCCAGGGTTACGGACTCGTCGGCTAGCTGGTACGCTCCTGCTCTCATACACGCTCGTAGTACATCTGCTGCTTCTGCTTTATCTTTTGTCAACGCATCTCCTAACATGAGCTCCGTCGGGCCCCAGCGAAGAGTACCACCAAACCTTCGGAGGCTCCCTTTTGCGATCGCTATGTCTATGGAGGCCTTCTTGTCATCGAGTCCTGTAGGGGCCCCAGGTTTCGTCACGTGGTCGAACACCGACTTGCAATCGATAACGCTGATCGCCGAGAACTTCCTGGAATACCGATCCCGATTTTCTAGGCAGAACATGGGGTACAGGGTGGCAGCGAACGAGCACATGATCCACTCCAGGTGGCCCAAAGACGCCTTCAGGAGCTTGCTCTCTCCTGCCAGTGTCGACGTACACCCTTGTTTGATCTTTTGGGACTTCCAAACCAGAGGGCACCAGGGGGCCAAGGGACCTTTTGCCATGGAGGGGTCCGTCGCACCTATGATGTACCCGCCCTGTGTCCTCCCCGTCCCGTCCAGGTCCTTCGAGGAGTAGTCCGAGTGGCAAACGAAACGCAAACGTTCTGGAACAATACTCTGGAAAGTCACCGAGATCTCGTGAAACTGCTTCGCCCTCCTGACCCACGCATTCGAGCGTCTGATCTGGCCGACCGTCGGGTGAGGCATGATCTGCTGGGAGAAGGAAATCTGACAACTCAGATCTGGCCTCGTCTGTCCTGCCAGCCAGTTCCCTTGCTGTGTAGTCGAAATGTGGTTGTGCACCTCCGACGGCAGAGCTACATCATCGGGCCGAGCTGATTTCCTCGTCTTCGCGGGGGTGATCCCCTTCGTGTATTCTGACTGCGACTGGACGATCGAGTAGTCAGCTCGCTGAGTGAGGACCGATCCTGTGAACTCCCCACTCCCTGTCACCCACTTTCTGAATGGAAACCTCGCTCGAAGCTTTTTCATCGCAGTGGCCCACAGCTGACCGCGGCCACCATTGATCTGATCGTCCACATGCACTCCAAGGATACCGCACAGCGCGCCAGGCTCACCACGCAGCTGGGCGCTCTCAGATCCCGTGGCGTACGGGATCACCGACACCCTGTCCTTGGCGACCAGGCCGGCGTTCTCCTGGGTCACGGGCTCCCTCAGCAGGAACACGCACGGGTCCATGGGGTGCTGGTCGAACTTCAGCTCCTCCAACATGTACCGCTCGAACGTGCGCCACCACTGCTGAGGTTGGTCTCCCAGTCCGTATCCGTTGATCACCTCGAAGAGCTGCTCTGGGTGGTAGTCCTTCAGCGTGTAGTCCTTCGGCATCGTCACGTAGATCGGGCCATTCGGCCTGGCCTCCGGCTCGGCCACGAGGAAAGCTGACTTCACGTCGCCGATGGTCAGGTCGAACTTGCAGGACGCCAACGTCTGCAAGAGCATCGCCCTCCCGTTGGTGGACATGGTAGGGCTCGCCGTCCGTCCTTCACGCACCAGATCCAGGATGTCCGGGTCCTTGAAGCCCTGCAGCGTGCACCGGCACTTGACCTCCTCCTTGCCGTCGTCGCCCGTCCGCAACGTCAGCACCGGCCTCGGACGTAAGATCCGATCTGGCACCTGGGTCTTCAGCAGCCGCGACTTCTCCAAGTCCACTGGCTTCCATGCCTTGGTCTCGTGCACCAAACTCGTCATTTCCTTGGTGTACGCCTTCTCGATCATCGCGAGGCCCTCGGGTGATTTCCACTTGTCCTCCTTGGTGTTGATCTCCTTACTGCCCTGCGTGAGCAGAACGTCCACCTCGTCCACGATGACGTCTTCATCCACATCTCTCGCCAGGTGTGCATCCGCCGAGTCCCTGAGCGGTGGGCTCGGCAGACTCGGAGGATAAGTCACACCTCCGAACTGCTGCTGGCTGCTGGACGGGTCGTCGATGGTCGTCTGCTCCTCCAGCCGTGGACGCTTGGCCTCATCCTGCTCCTCGCGGTTCTCATCCATCTGGCCCTCCAGCGGCTGGTATGCTTCGCTCACCGTCCTCTTGTCCATGGTCTGCTTGCCCCGCACGCGTCTCCCTCCGGTGGGATGCTCTGGGGGTTTGTCGTCTCCGTCAGTTGGCTGATCATCAGGTTCTCGCTCTCCCGGCTCTGGTACGACAGGTGGTGGTGCTGGAACTTCTGGACCTGGAGGAACCTGTTCTGCCTCTCCCTCTGGGGGTCGTTCCCCTCCGGTGATGTCCTCGAACCTCTGGCCGCTGTAGTGCTCCAGGTTCACCATCTTGGTCCGCAGCTCTGCCTCCACCATGCGCCACGCGTGTCGTTCCTCTCGCACTGCTGGCCTCATCTGCTCCGGCGACGCCTTGACCACCGCGCCCGGCAGTGCCACCCAGTAGTTGCCACGCACCTCGCCCATGCAGATACCAGGTCGCTAACGGTGGTGGGCTCGCTTACCTGGGATGCCCTTGTTCTTCATCATGCGCCACACGGCCACCATGTCTCCGGGCAGGTACTTGGCCACGACTCTGGGCCGCGAGTCCAACGCCCGTCGAGCCGTCAGCTTGTCCTGCTGCATGAGAACCTTCATGCGCGTGACCGTCCTGATCCGAGCCTGCTGCGCCGCGATCGGGTCGTTCACAATGGCGCTGTTGGTGATCAGGTCGGGGTCGCCCTTCAAGAGGTCGCCTGGAATCTCCGGGTTGCGGCCGAAGACCATCTGCATCGGGGACACCCCGGTCACCGAGAGGAGACTGTTCTTGGCCGTCACCAGCTCCGCGACACACTCGCGCCACTCCGTCTCCGTCTGGGGCTGCACCTCGCGGATGACGTCCTCCAGCATGATCTCGAACAACTGGTTGTGGTGCTCGATCTTGCCGTTCTGCTCCTTCGCTCCACCTGCTGTGTCCACCACCTCGATCTCCTGCCGCTCGCACCAGTTGAGGAACTCGTCGCTGATCTGCGCCCGGTGTGGGTCCACCTTCAGCCACTTCGGACGGATGTAGGGGCGGATCCACGCCCGCTCGAGAGCATCCATGAGGTTCTTCGACGTCTCCGCCATGCCGATCATTGGCTCCACCTGGTGCAGGGAGCTCGTCTCGTCGATGATGCCCAGACAGGTGATCCGCTCGCCCGGGATCCAGCTCGGCAAGTCCTTGCAGTCCATGCTCACGTACTTCAAAGGGAGATGGGTCTCCGCTGGTGTACTGTGTCGAGCGACCTTGGGGCACTTCATGCCCTCGCATTCTGGACAATAAAAATCATTGGCCGCCTTGATCGCCTGCTCCGTAGCGTGTGCGTGTCGCAGATGTCTTATCAGCACGTTGTTCTTGCAGTGGCCGAGTTGCACATGCAACTTCCTTAGGCTGCTCTCTATCGAGCTGTGAGGCCGACGTAGTACATCACGTGTTTCATCTGCGTCCTCTTCTTCTCCCTGCACTGCCTTGCACGCGGCCTCCGAGCTGAACGCCTCCACCTGACACTGTCGTCGCATGCCCCGCACGATCGCCTCTACCAACCTCTTGGGGTACCGTTGGCTGTACACCGTGCGCTTGATCCCACACTTCAGCATGCCTTCTGTATGTTGATGCTCGTGTCCTCCTCCACACCGCTGGTGAACTGCTTTCGCGACCTCCGGCGCAGACGTCACGAACTCCCAGCTCTTGGGCATCAACTTCAGGGTGTCTGGGCACCTCAGTCCGAACTCGCAGCCGCTCGCTATGCCCACGTACACGCCTCGGGTCTGCAGGAGCTGCTTCATCACCGGCACCTGGAGGCTCGCGCACCTCGGGGGGGTCTCATAGACAAAATGCCTGCCCCGCTCCATCTGGTAGATCGCGACCTCCACGACCACATGTACCAAATTCACCGACCACTTCACATCTCTGAAATGCTGTGCCAGATCCTTCCGGCGATCCAAAGGCATGCACTGCTGCATGATCGACAGCTTCCGGCATGGAGGGCACATGTGCACGAAGTACGGCTCGTCCTCGATGATGTGCTGCCACATGGCGTTGTAGTCGTCGTCCTTGTCCACATCCCAGCCGTGCACCTTGTCGAGACTCTGACCTTCCAAGAACCCGCACCGCGCCGCTACTGGCACGATACGAGGTGGGGAGAACAGCTCGGTCACCATTCTCCTGGTCTGTGGGCTCCGACCCGGCCCTACTGAAAAATCCGTGCGGGTGGACCCCCCACGTCCCGCACGCGCACCGATGACGTGTGCGCCTGCCTCTTCACCTTCTTTTCCCGGTTCAGGAAATCGATCTCATAGTGGCCTGCCACCGTCTCGCTCAAGGGAATCGTGAGGCCAAGGCGCTTCAGGTACATCGAGTCCGTCTCCAGGTCCAGGGCCGCGCCCAGAGCCTTCATGTCTGGCTTGCTCATCAGGAAACCTGCGGAGCCCGGGACCACGTACACCACGAACGTCACGATGAAGTTCTTGATCTCCCAGTCCAGCTCCACAGCACCGACCGACTCCTGCACACTATTGTCGAACCCGCGAAACCGCATCGGCTTGGCGTCCTTCAACCACCTCGCCTGCTTGCCTGTCGCCGCCTCGTGCTTGGTCAACGTCTCCTCGCCGATCAGGGACTTGCAGCACCCCGTGTCTGGCACAGAACAGCCGTCGGCGTGAGTCACTCCCAGGACCGTCCCCTCCTCGGCGGCCCTCTTCTCGACCGACGCGTACTCGTCCTCCTGCTGCTCCTTCATCTCGTGCGCCAGCCGCTTCCAGCGCTCCTGCTGGATGAGCCTCGCCAGCACATTGTCCTCGTGGACCTTCAGGATGCTGTTGATCTCGTAGTCTAAGTCCCCGTCGGTGACCTCGTCGTCCTGAGCAGCTCCCAGTACTGCCTGGACTCGTGCTTCTTCCTGGTCCTCCTCGTCCATCGGCTCGACGAACACCATCTGCGAGCTGTGGGCCGGGAGGGGCTCCTTGCAGTCCCTGCTGAAATGGCCGATCTTCTTACACCGAAAACACTTCACCCTACGGCCGAGCTTGTCGAGGTCGTGCCGGGTCGGTCCACCATGACCTCCTTGCCCTGGTCGGGGTTTCCATTGAGGCCTGAGCCCGCGGTCCAACTTCTCCTTAGTCATCGCCGTGCGTGTCTGCTTCCACGTCGCCAGGATCTCCACCGCGTCAGCCTCGTCGATCGGCTCCGCCGCCTGGACGATCGCGTCGATCTCGTCTGTGATGTCGTCCTCCACGCTCTCCTCCTGGTAGGGCTCCGGCGGCGGGCCGAGCTCGGTGTCCCCGTGCTCCTCCTCCACCGCGAACGCCATCTGCGTGAGCCTCTCCGGTGGAACTCCTGGGAACGCCGTCCTGATCGCCGTGCACACCTCCTCCACGTTCCAGCTACGATGGGTCGCCGACATCACCGTCGCACGACCAAAGGGTCCCAGCCGAGCACCGCGCAGAATCAGGTAGCCTCTGGCGACCGGCGGCAGGTCCACGCCTTCCTTGGCCAGCCGCGCGTACACAAGCTGCGCACGCCCGGTGTAGGCCTCCGTCGTCTCCTGCTTCTGGATGCGCAGGCTGAAGCCCTCCTCCATCGCTTCTCCGAGACGATCCGCTGCCACTTTCTCAGGAAACCTCTCGTCTAATTTGTCGAACACCACCTCCTCACCGTTGTCCACGTTGATGTCCGCCAAGTCCACGTTCTCCACTGCCAGGGCCGCCTGTCCATCCAGGAGCGTGTACAACCATGGGCCCAGAGCCTCTGCTGGAGTGCCCCTAGCCTTCTGGACCACAATCGCCGCCCTCGCCCAACGCTTCCACACTTTGTAGGCAGCAGCTCCGTCGTTGCCGTCTCCGCTGAACCGCTTCACGCTGGCGGCTCCTCCTCCTTGGTCTGCCATCGTCACCGTGTGACGGGCTCCTGCCCAGTCACGTGCTCCTCACTTCTCGCTGCTGTATTGGCTCAAGCCACTGCGAATCCGTCCCGAGGGTCGCGAGAGGAGTCGAGCTCGAGAGGACCAGAGGATGATGTTCTATCTTGCCTCCTGCTGATAGCGGCTGAGGGCGCCCGGGCGTCCGCGCGGAAGGGGGCCTATCGAACCATAACAGTGGCCACGGCAACAGACGGGCCCGCAAGGGCTCAGGCTGGGGCGGGGGCTCTAGAGGGGCCCTCAGGGGTCCGTGTTCGCAAGCTCCGTTCCCCCACGTCCGAGCCATGCACTTCGCGGGGTCAATGTTTTCTGGCGTAAAGCGCCGCCATTCGTCCCCCGCGAGCGACGCCCCCGCGCCTGGCTGGACTCCAGCAGGCACAGGGTCCGCGGACGGAACGCCAGCGGCCCTGCCAGCGTCGTCGTCCTCGTCGCCCGCGCGGCCCGGAGCTGGCGGGGACAGCCCGCGCTTCTTGCCCCTGCGCGATGGCGGCTGCGGCTGCCCCGAAGCGCTGGGGTCCCCGTCGCCAGCGCCAGGATCCCCGCCACCCGCCCGACGCCGCTTGCCCGTTGGCTCGCCGCCCGACGCCTGCTGCCCGGCGGGCGCACTCGGCGGCGCAGACGGCGCGGCAGCGGCGCTGGAAGCAGCGCCGCCGCCGCCGCTGCCGCTCCCCGCAGACCCCGCCGCGCGCCCGCCTGCATGCCCGAGAGGCGCAGTCGGCGGAGCCGGCGGCGCACCAGACGGTCCCGCACCAGCGCTGCCGCTGGCGCCCCCCGCAGACCCCGCCGCCGCGCGCCCGCCGCCTCCGCCCCGCGGACCCGCCCTGCGCACATACGCAAACACATAGGCGCCAATGTGCACCTGGTGGTTTCCGGCGATCTGCGCCCAAGTCTGGAGCTGGACAGCACTGTCGTCGAATTTGGCGTATTCGTTCACGCCCACGGATGCATGCGCAAAATAGTGTCCGCTTGTCGCGCTTTCGCCCTGGTGCACCACGACCCCCGAGAAATCGTACTCACACTGGGAATCCACAGGCCGCAGATTCTGAGGAAAGCGCACAGGGCGTCTGTCGTACCACTGACCTATCACCCGCTCCACGATCACGAAGAGCACCGGCGGCGACCGCTCCCAGCGATTGCCTGTATATACCCTGATGCCTTGACAGACCCCGGCCGCCAACCTCTCAGCATCATCGAGGTGAGCGTGCGCCGGACATCCTGCCCCTGGCTCACCGACATGCCTTAATCCCAGCCGGATCAAGTTCTCCAGATCGCACGGCCCCCGGTGGTCGGGGCCGAGCAATTCGGAAGGCACCACCTTCAGAAACGTCTTAATTTCCCCCTTGTCCGAACTTGCTGTGCACGCGGCGCATCGCCTCCGCTGCCGAAACGCAATGCCGCAGACGTGCTGCTGAAGCACACTGCGCTGCCCGTGAGCCCCCCTTGCGGTGCAAACGGGGTGTTCGGCCTCGGTAACGGCATGGAGGGCGGCCAAGAAGAACTCTGACGCGTCGCATTGCTTCGGTCTCCCTTGCCGATCGAATTCTGCGAATTCTCGCTCACCAAAAAGCCCCGCGCGCGCGGCGGCAGCCAGCGGCGCGTCGGCGTCGACCCCCCCGCCCTGGACAGAGAGAGCCGTGGCCTGAGCTCCGAGCGCGCACGCCGCGCAAGATGCCGCACCCAGAGGGCACCGCTGGTCGTGAACGTAGAGAAGCCGACGGAAGGGAGCCAGGCGTAGCAGCACCTGCGCGACTGCGCTCACGAAGCAAGTATTGCCGAGGTTTGCGATGCCCACGCCAGAGCCGCGGCCGCAGTGCCACTGCAGCTCCCTGGTCACCTCCTCCTGGGACACGCCGTAAGCTGCCATGCACAGATCCCGGTCCAGCGGGCGCAGCTCTGGCGGCTCTGCACCATCGCCAACAGTCGCCGCCGTGCGAAACATGTCCCCCCAAAGATCCCTCGGCACTACGGTGCCCCTACCGGCACCGCGGCCGCCACCCGCGCGCCGTCGCCCCCGCGAAACAGCGCTCCCCGTCGACGATGCCGCCGCCGCATCTCCGGTCCCCGTCGCGTCAACGCCGCGGCCGCGGTTCCTGCCCCGCCCCGCAAGCCCTGCGTCCGGCGCAATGCATGCCGGTGGCACCGTCAGAGCCTGACCCGGGCGCAGCGCGTGCGAGGGCAGAGGCGTATGCACAGACGCCGCAGGGGCCGCCTCCCCGTCCGAAAGAACTGATCCGGCTGCTTCGTCGTCGTCGTCGTCCGCCTCACCGACGCCCGCTGAGGTCCCCGCGGCCCGAGACGGGCCCAGCGGCGACGCCCGTGGCACCACCGGCGGCGCGGGCGCCGAGCTCGACTCCGGGGCCCTCCGCGCGGCGGGCCCATCCCCCACGTCCCAGCCGTGCCCCTGCGCCTTCTGCTTGGCGATTTCGAAACTCTCGAGCATCTTTTTTTCAAAGCGTTGGACACCGTCCCGGACGTACTGGGGCGGGCCCCGCTCCAGGATGTCCCAGGGCGGCAGGTTGTAGACGAGCACGCGGTGGGCCACGCGAACGCGACTGAGCATGACGTACAGGTGCAGCCACCAGTCATCGGCGCCCATGTTCATGGGCTTCTGGAGCACCATGGTGGCCGCATCCATGCCCATGCCCTGCGCAGTCTGCACGGTACGAACTTTCTCTGGCAGCAACGGGATCTGGTACCTCGTAACCTTCACCTTCCGAAGCTTTCGCTCGCCCTCGTCTTCGTAGTGATGGTTCCACTCCCAGGACGCCCTGTGCGGCGCGATCTGCACAACCCCTTTTCCGAACCCAAAGTCCTTCTCGAGGCCATCAAACCTGACGAGGACACCGCGCGGCAAACATTTGCATCGATAATAACCGATCCGGTGGGCATCGTGAAGCTTCTTTTCGCGCCAATCCGCGTCTGGCGTCTCGAACTCTCGCGGGTGGAACCTCACGTCCACGACTTCCCCCACGGCGTCCTGGACGATCTGGTGCTTCGCCGACAACTTCACGTTCAACCGCACACGCATGCCGATGTACAGCGGGCACATGCCGATGAGGTGACCAGTGTTGTTCACGTTCGGCACCTGAAGCATGGCCTTGTGATGCTCCGCGCCGAATGGCCTTGGAGGCAGGTCCACGGCCTG
The DNA here is from genome assembly GCA_963575745.1 of Prorocentrum cordatum. Taxonomy (NCBI): domain Eukaryota; class Dinophyceae; order Prorocentrales; family Prorocentraceae; genus Prorocentrum; species Prorocentrum cordatum. The sequence continues at coordinate 62,465 of CAUYUJ010022277.1, read as the reverse complement.
CACGTACAGGAGCATCTGCCCTCGATCCCTGGCCTCTCGCACGGCCCGATACTGCATCTGCCTGCGCACGGCCTCCCAGGCGATGCCCATCTCGAACCCGTCCTTGACATGGGGGTCCTGCAACCGCTTGTCGTTCTTACCAGGTCGGACCACCCGCTTTTGCACCATCGTTTTCTGCTCGGCCGTAAACTTTTTGCCCTGCCTCATGGTCTTCAAGAAGCCGGGCGTGAAAGGGCAGGGCGCGTGCGGAGTAACGAGACGGTCCTTGAAGCGGTGCGTCTCGTACAGAAACATCGCGTGGGTGAGCCCGTCCAGGAACATGGACTGCCCATTGCGGACGTGCACCGGCGCCTCGGGCGACTCGGGGCGCAGCAAGGAAGACCTTCTGCCCTTGCCGCTCACCGGCCCCAACTGATAAAAATCCCCCAGGAACATGACAATCGGAACCTTCCCGAACATGTGGCCCCGCGCCATGTACAGGTTCACATCGCAATTATACTGAGCCTTACGGGCTTTGCACATGCGAAACGATGCAGCGCCGAGAAGCTGGGGCGGCACCATGGACACCTCCTCCACGATGACGGCCTTGAGGTCGTTCATGCGGTCCACGATGTCATCGACCTTCTGTCTAGACAGCGTTCTGATGTCCATGGCCTGTTGGCCGCTCAGCCCGAAGCCGCTGTGGATCGTCTCCCCCCCGATGACGCGCGCAGCGCTGTTCGACGAGGCCACGGCGATCTCCGATCCCGCGCCGAACACCTCGTTGAGCAGACGTCGCAGCAGTTTTACCACCTCCGTCTTCCCCGTCCCGCCCTCCCCGTGCAACAGGAGAGCCATCTGCTCCACCGGCTTAGGGCTTTTTCCGCTGTCCAGATCTTGATGGCATGCCACGATGGCCTCCACCTGGCCCACGAGCAGGGCGACCACCGCCTTCTGCTCCTGATTGAACGTCACGGGGTTCTCCGCCCTGTTCGCCCACTCGTCAAACAGCCTCTCCGCGATGTCGCGCGCCCGCGGCGGCCGCTTCTCGTCGCCGGCAACCGCGGGCGCCGGCGGCCGACCAGGCACGAGCACGGCAGGCGCCGAACCCGCGAGGCCGCTCCGCCCGTCGCCATCCCCAGGCAAGCCCTCTGCTCCCTTTTTCCTGTATCGGAACGCCTCCTTCTGCTGTGCTTTGCCCTCCTCGAACTGGGAGTCGTCCAACTCGAGACCGCGGAAGCCGGTCTGCATTCCAGCACTCGCGACAGCAGGCTGCGGCTTATGGTCTTTCGCATAGCCGTCAAGGAAGATATTCTTATAGACCAAGCTTTGTGCCGACCCACGAATAAGCTCCAACTGGGCCACCGCGGGCACCTCGCTATCCTTCAAGGCGTGCGCGGGCATCTGTCGGTGCGCCGCCCACGCTTCGTCCGCCTCGCCCTCGTCCACCTCCTGAACAAAACCGTCCAGCGCTCCGCCGCCGGCGCCCGCCCCCTCCTCGTCTGCCTCCCCGGCAGGCCGATTCCCCACTGCCTCCAGCTCAGCAGACTGCTCGAAGTCCTTGGCCTCCGGACGGACCTTGGTTCGCGGCCGCCCCTTCGCCTCCGCCTCCACGTCGAGGTTCGTCGCGACCTGGACGGTCCAGCGTGCCATGAACTCGGCGGCGCTGGGGCGCTGTGCAAAATGGCCCGGGCCATCCTCTGAGCCCCGGTTCAAATCGATGTCCTCGATCGTGAACCACTTTCCAGCTCGCCGCTCGCACTCCTCGTACTGCCTGGACAACGCCAACTGATTGGCCCACCACTCCTCCCAGGCAGGCTTATGCTTCCCAGACGCGTCGACACCGGCCCTGTAGGGCGCCCAGGCCGCAGCCCCCTTCTCAGCAGGCTGCAACGGACGAAAGATCACAGACTTGAACAGCGCGTTCACCTCTGCCTCTTTCTCCTTCGAAGGCATCGTGAAGCCGAAGAACTTGGGCACCCTGAACGGCGCGCCGACGCGGAGCCTCTGCACTCGGAAGGCGGCAGTTGGGTGCGTGTCCGCGAACGCGTACGTCTCGAAGTCCTGCGGGTCGAAGTGGAGCGGGTTGGCCTGCGCCGTGTACACGTACATGGCGTAATGGTACATGCCCATGGACTTCAGGGGCTCCCTGTCGCCGCGATGCAGCCAGTCCATCTTCATGTCGTGGTCCAGCCGCGCCTTGTATTCCACCGCCTGCTGCTGCTCCTGCTCGGGCTTCCCCTCCCCAGCAGTACCGGCGGCCGCGCCCTCCCCGACAACGCCGTCGACGACCTCGGCGTGCAGCGCTGCGCGCCCGTCGCCCAGCGCATCCATGATACCGCCCCCCACCTCGCCGTCCTCTCCCCCCGCGGCCGGCTGGTCCACCTCGATGTGGTCTGCGCGCGGGTCGGTCCAGAAGTCGTCCATTTTCTGATGAACGGCGGAGCTTGCCTGGAACGCCAGCGCCACGATCCCCTTGCAATACAGAGTCCAGGTGTCATGAGAGCAATAGCACTCGTGGCCATACTGCATCTGAAACATCATCTCGGGCAGCTTCTTCAGGAGCGACCGGTGCGAGCTGGTCGTGAGCTTGATGACAGTTCGCCTGGCAGAGTCGAGCACTCCGCCCCAGCCGCTGCGACGAGCGGCAGCAGCGGCCCGGGCCCCATCGACGTCCTCCTCGCCCTCCGCCTCCGCCGCCTCATCCGCCTCCCGTTCGGCCTTCTGCTGGAGTCGAAGCCACTCCAACCCGGTGCTCTGCGCGTGCAGCACTCCGAGGTCCCCCGCGATCGGCCCCGCCTTGGTCGTGTAGTCCGTCTGGTAGTGGGCCATATTGATGGCATCCATGAAAACGCCCTCCAGCGAGTGCAGCACGTGCTCTTGCAGGCTGCCGGGCGGACCGCTGCCGCTCGCGCCAGCAGCTGCGGCGGCAGCTGGCGACGGGAGCGCGCTCGATACAGGCCTGCCAGACGCCGCCGCGTCCGACGCGGCGCGGCCTGGCGCCCGCGACTTCGGCTCTCTCTGGACGGCTGCCTCCGACAACTCGCGCTCCGCGCGCCGGTCGCTGTAGTAGCCCAGGCCCTGCTCCCCCTTCTTGAACACGAACCCGGGCCGGCTGCCTTCGTAACACGCAGCCGCGCAGAACCTCGCGGTGTCCTCGCCATGTGGCTCTGCTAGCCCGACTGCCTGCTCGACGCCCCGCTGTTCCGGCGTCGGCGGAGGCGGCGGACGCAGGTCATGCGCATCGGCCAGATCGCACTCGCACGGATCTTCATCGCCCCCACCCATGTCCCAGATCTCCGCGTCGGGATCGTCCATCGTGGTCGGCGCCCCGCCGAGCAAGCCTCCTCCCCTGGGCAGGCCGAGGCGGCGGGCCACGGGCAGGCGCCCCCCCCCCGCCGCAGCCGCGCGCGCCGCCCTCTGGCCCGCCCCGCCCCCGCCCTGCGTTGCGGCCGACACCCCCGAACCCGTGGAACCTCCGCTCTGCCCGGTGCCCTCGTCGCCACCGGTGCCGCCAGTCTCGACGCCAGCCAGCGCTTCCGACGCGTCGGCGACCAGCTCGGCGAACGCAAGAAGCTCCGCAGGCGGCGGCACGACCGGGTCGCCGTCGCGCGAACCCCTGACGCTGGCGTCGCCAGGCAGGTCGAGCACCACGCGGTCCAGACACTGGACGTCCAGGTTGCTCCGCAGACACACCTGGCCCACAGGGTTCGTGCTCCCATGGTACGGGTGGTACCGCACCACGTCGACGCGACCAGCTCTGCCGTACCGGTTGCAGCGGTGCGGCCACGGGCCGTACGTGCACTGTTCGTCGAGGACCAGGCGTTCGCCCGGCGGGTTCCGCTGGTCCTCCTGCGGTGGGCCGTACTCGATCCGCGCCCCATCGGGCAAGACCAAGTCCTTTCCTTTGCGCAAGCGCCGCCAGACGAAGGAGGCGGCCGGAAGCTTCCTGGACGGGTGGCTGTAGACCGCAGTCTCGTACTCGTGGTAGAAGCCGAGCCGGCACACCTTGCAGTGCTGAGGCACGTCGTCATTCGTCTTGTGCTTCCAGCAAGTGGGACCGCACCTGTGAAGGTGGCTCCGGATGATACACTTGCGTGCGTCCCGCGCGAAGCAGCGCGCCCAGGTGTGCGCCTCCTCCCTCGAGCCCTCCGCAAAGTGCATCGCCGCGGTGCCGTCCGCGCGCACGCGGTACGCAGGCTTGCGGCGGTACTGCGGCTGCAGCGTCGCGTGCGCACCCGTGAGAGGCTCGCCAAATACCGCTGGGTACTGTGCCCGCTGCTCATGGGGATCGGGCTCTGGATCTGCCAGCGGCGCGAACGGGCGCTGCCGGAGCGGACCCTCTATTGCGGGCTGTTGCTGCTGCAACGTCGCCCGCTCCTCCACGAGATCGACGTTCATCATGGCCGCAACCTGATTCCGCAGCTCTTCTGTGGACAATTTGTTGTCAGCGCGGACGGAGCGACGGCCCTCTTCGTACGCCGTCTTGCAAAACTTCCCGAGCTGACGACGCGAGGCGCCAGCGATGGTATTGTGCTTCAATTGGAGGTCGCTCTCCTCTCGCTTCCCGTCCGCGAACGCGAGTCGTCGATCCCGCGGGCCGAGCGGAAGCGGCGGCAGCCGGTCCGGCCCGTCCAAGCCCAGCTGCCGGCCCACCTCCTCCGCCGCGTCGAACTGCACGCTGCCGACCGTGGCGAGCACGGCCTCCCTCCACTTCCTCAAACGCTCCTCGAGGCCTTCGACGTCCCCCGCGCGCAGCCTCGCGAGGAACGCGCCAGTCATCGGGTGCAGGCGCCACAGGTGGATGTGCGGATGGATGCCGCCGCGCCCCTGCGACTCCACGGGTCCGAAGAACGCGCGGACGAGCCCGAACGCTCCACACGCCCCCGTGGCGGCCACGCCGTCGGAGACGCCCGTGGCCCCGCGCTGCGGCGTGACGCCGACGACATGCTCCAGGAACAGTTCCAGCATGAGGTTCGTGACCATGGCCTGCGACACCGGGTCAGCGGCCACCCGCCGCAGCATGTCCCGCGTCGAAGGCATCACGGGAGCAGTCTCCTCCAGCAGCCGCCATTGCTGCACGGAGGCGCCCTCGTACATCAGGGACACCATCAGGTTCCGAGTGTCCGCGATGTTCGGCGTCGTGAACACCAGGGGCGGACCGAAGAGCCGGGTGTAGCTGGTACTGATGTGCCGCAGCGTGGTCCGGTGCGCGTCGGAGCCGACAACATCACGGTTGCTGAGCAGCATGCTGCGCAGCGCGCTCTTGACGTTCCGGGGCACGCCCTCGTGGCCCAGGGCCTCCTTGATGCCCGCCCCCCTGCCGAGCACGGCCACGACCTGCGCCAGCTCCTCTGGCGTCAGTGCGGCGAGGTCCGCGATGTACTCCCCCAGGCGCTGCTTGCGCACGAATAACCTGGCCGACTGAATGATAGCCTTCCTGCGCCAGAGGCAATACTGGGCCGTGAGCAGGTCAGCGTGGCGACGCCAGCGCGGCACGGGCGAGTCAGACGCGGCGGGCGCCCACGCGGCGTCGGGCGCGGGCGCCCGCGCAGCGTCGGGTGCCGAGACGTCGTCGGCGACCTCGTACTCGAGCTCCTCGCGAGCCATGAGGCACCTGCACCACTCGTCGTACGTCAACTTCGCCTCCCTCTCGAGTCCGAAGACGCCGTCGCCGTACGGAAACGCGACGGGGTCGAAAGCACTCCAGAAACCGGGGGAGAACATGCTGACAGGCTCGGTTCCAGTGGGCACGACGACCCGGACCGCACGCCTCGCCCCCCCGCCCTCAGCGCCCCCGCCCGGCGCGCCGCCGCCGCCGCCGCCACCGGCCGCGCTCTTCCCGGCAACTCCCGGAGGAGGCCGCGTGGCCTGAATCTTCTGCTCCGTCTGCTCCAGCTTCTTCGTGAGTGCCTCCTTCTTGCAGTTGGTGAGCAACTTCGCAGCCTTGTGGGCCTCTTTCGCAGCCTCCGCCAAGCGCCGGTCGGAATCTCGGTCCTGGAAATTCTCCATGCCGTCGCACTGCCGCGTTAGTGCCTCCGCACGCTGCTTCTCGCGCACAATCACCTCCGCCCTCTGGAGGCTGAGGTGCACGTTCTGCCACTGCTTGTCCAGATCGGCCAGCATGTCGGAGTCCGCGACTGCGGCGCAGTACTCGCCCTCTTCGACACCCTCGCCGCCCCCTCCCTCACCAGCCTTGCCCTCGTCGCCCTCTGAGTCCTCCCCGCCAGCGCCCGCAGCGTCCTCACCGGTGCGGTCCCCGCCCCAGCCCCCTGCCTCGCCCCCGCCGTCAGCCGCCGCGTTCGCTTCGCCCTCCGCGCTCGCAGCGCCTGCACTCGCCCGCTTCGGCGGGGCCGAGCCCGCGCCGGGCTGCACGGCATCGGCCGGGCCCTCCTGGCGAGCGTCGCCGCCCTTACCCCCCACGGCCACGCACGCCGCGAGACAGCGAGGCAGGCCCAGGAGCGAGGAGCCGTCGCCATCGCCGTCGCCCCCGGGGTCCGCAAAGTTTCGCGCGGCCTCTTCGTCCCACCGCACCGCGGCGTACTGCTCGTTCGTGTCGCGGAGGTACTCGTAAGCGCGCCTGAAATCGGCGAGGGGCACGCCGAGCTCCTCCAATAGCGCCTTCTGCAGGGTGGCGGGGTCGGACCCCGCGAAGACAATCTGCACGAACTCGACGAGGTCGCTCTCCCGCGGCGGCAGCGACAGCACCTGCCGACCGCCGTCCGCCTGCGGGAACGCCACGAAGTTCCCCACGTACGCCTTGATCTTCTGGTCGATTGGAGCCCACTCGCCAGAATCGGCCTTGCAGTTGAACCGCCGCACGATGCCCCGCGCGATGGGCAGCAGAAGCTTCGCGCCCAGCGTGAGATTCCGCAGCGGCAGTGGCAGCCGCCCGATCCAGAGGTCGTTGGCCAGCGCGCAGGTCGGCATCGTGGGCAACCTCTTGGTGAGCGCGCCGTGACACCCTGCACAGATGGGCACCTTCTGCTTCGCGTCGGCCACGAGCACTCCGTCTGACTGGCGCCTGTCAATCGTGAAGCACTTCTTGTGCAAGAGCCACAGCTTCCCGTCTGGGCCAGGGTCGCGCACTGCGGACGCCTCCAGCTCCTCGAGGGGGATGCCGCCCGGGCGCTCGACGCCGTCGGGGCCCTCGCGCACGAAGCGCCACCGGGCGTGGTACCGCGCCGGGTCCAGCAGCGCGTGGGCGCGCTGCCGCTGCGTCAGGCGCATGGCCTGAGCCTGCGCGCCTGCGGCCTCGGATGCCTCCCCCTCGCCGCCTCGAGCTCGGCGCGCGCGGGCCGCTTCGGCACCTCGTCGCAGAGCAGCGAACGCTCCCCGGCGCCGTCCGGCTGCTGCCAGAAGTGCACGCGCTGCAGCTCGTCCGCCCAGTGGAGACGAGCGCAGACGCAGCAGGCGACCCTCGAGCGCACGGCGCGGCGACTCTGCCCAGGCTCGGGCCCCTCGGCGTCCGACGCCGCCGGAGCAGCGCCCAGCGCGTCCAAGTCCACGGGCGGCATGTCCACGCCCGCGGGCGGCACGGCCCCGTCCGCGCCTGGCGGCTTCCACCAGGCGCGCGGCGCGTCCGGCGCGGCAGCGGCGGCGGCGGCGCCCCCCGAGACGTCGGCGGGCGCTGCGCAGGCCGGCCAGTCGTGAGACCCCGTGACGAGGTGCTCAGAGAAGGCCTCCACGCACTGCCGCCACTCCTGGGGCCTCACGGGCCGCACGTCTCCGTCCTTCTCCGGCCACTGCTCGGCCAGGTAGAACAGGCGCTTCCTGTACTCCGGCCACCCGTGGTGTTTTTTTTGCACGTGCGTCATGAAGCCGGCATGCGTGGCGAAGTTCTGGTCGCAAAGGCGGCACGGGAACGGCGGGAGAGCCTCCGGGGCCTCGTTGAACGCCCGCAGAGGGTGGCGCTCGTCACGCGGCAGAGGCACATACTTCGGCTGGAGCCTGGGCACGCGCGCTTTGCGAGCGGCAGCGATGGCCGGGGTAGGCACGGGCGGGGCGCCGCCGGCCTGCGTCTCGCGCAACCGCGCCTCCTTCACGGCCAAGCCGTACCGTTCCGGACACTCGCGCGTCAGGGAGCTGTGGCGCTTGTCCGGGTCCCACAGCCCGAAGGGTCGCTGCTCGGGACTGCCGTGGCTCCCACAGAACACTCCCTGACCCTTGCCCGGGTTCCTGCTGCACTGCCAGAGAACGCATCCGCCCTTGTACGGGCGCCAGACGCGCGCGACGCACCTGCCCGCGGCGAGCGGCGCAAGGTCCAGGAGCCAGGCCGGCAAGGTGCCCTCCTCGCTCACGTGAGGGTCATCCAGAGCCACGTTCACCTCCACGTCCCCTGCCCTCACTGTCTTCCCTGCGAGGCGCTCCTCCTCTTCCTTCCGCAGCCGCTCCTGCTGCAACCGCTCCTGGTCCCTTCTCGCCGTCCCGCGAGTCCGCGGCCCTGGCCCCTCGGGAGCTGGCCTCTTGGGTCCGCCGCCGAGCAGCCGACCCGCACCCCCGCCCGCGCCCCCCTCGCCGTCGCCGCCCGCGCCACCGTCGCCCGGCCCCTGCGCACCAGAGCCCGACCCCGACGCTGGTCCACCGCCCGCACCGCTGCCCGAAGAGGACGCCGCCGCCGCCGCCGCCGCCCCCGGAAGAGTCGTCGCCGCCGGCCCCTCCTCCCACCACCTCATCCCCGCACCCCGCCAGCCGCAGCCATTCGCGGCATGTCCGGTCCAACCAGATGCGCACGAATTCCTGCGAATACTTCTTCGCCACCCTTGCAACACCCCGCGCGAGTTTCGCTTCCTTGAAATCGGGCTGCCCGCGCCGATCGGCGAACGCGTCCGGCCAGACACCGCCGTGACGGGCACGGAACTGGTTGAGGGCAATCAGAACGCCCTTGTCCGTCTCTGCAGCCGCGGCGCCCTTCTCCACCGCGGCGAGCAACGCGGGATCCCGCTCGAGCGCGGCGAGCAGGCGCTGCTGGTCCAGGTCCCAGTGCCCCGCGGCGAGGTTCCACGTGAAGCCCACGCCCGCCCGCTCCTGGCGCACGAAAGTCGCAACCTGCCGCGCCGCCTGAGGCTTCAGCTTGAGGAGCTGCTGCCACACGGGCCACTCGGGGATCGCCTGCGGCTTCAGGTCCGCCAAATACACGGGCGGGACAGCACAGGAGACCTGCCGCGCGCACTCGGCGGCCTCCACCCTGTACATGATGTCGCGGTCGCCCTCGAGCTGCTGCAAGCGCGCGGCCAGGGCGCCACCCATGCGAGCGACGCCGCCGCGCGCGCGGCACCAGGCCCGCAACAGCCAGAGCTCCGCGGACACGTCGCCCGGCTCGCCCGTATAGTAGCCGCGCCGCCCCTGGGGGAACGCGTCGGCGGCGAAGCCCGACTCCACGGCCTCAGAGAAGAACGCGTCGCCATGGCCAGCCCACGATTTCGGGATACCGAAGACGCGCGGCCACGGCGACAGCCTGCTCCCGTCGGGCCCCGCGCGCTGGTACCAGGGCTCCAGGGCGCGTCGCTGGTCGAGCTGCACGCTCGCTTCGCAAGTGTCCTGGCGGAAGCACTCGTCCTCCAGCAGGAGGCGACGGAACACAGCGAATCCGTTCTCCCCCCTCGCCGCGCACTGGGCCGCCCGCGCGCGCTTCCTGGCGCGGGCGCGCTCCGCCTCCACCGCCTCGCGCTTCACCGCCTGGCTAGGCAGCTTCTTCGGCGCGAAATGCAACCTCTTACACCAACCATCAACCTCTCCGTCGGTCAGCTCCCGCGCGCCCTCGAAATCCTGCTGGCACTTGTAGCACAGGAAATCGGAGGCCAGGCGCAGGAGCACGCTGCCGTGCACCGGGGCGCCAGCAGCGCCGTCCCGCCGCGCCTGCTCTGCGTGCCGCGCCTGCCGCGTCGCCTCGCGCACCTCCCCCGGCCTCCAGACCTCTCCCTCGGCGGCGTCCAGCGACGGCAGCAGCGGCGCGCGGACCGGCCTGGGCTTGCCGTCGTCGCGGAGCGGCGCGCGCCAGCGCAGCGGCTCGGGGCGGCAGCAGACCCAGACCTCGCGCTCCACGCCCTCCTGCTCGAGCCGTTGGAGCAGGCGCTGCCACTGCTCCCAAGGCTCCCGCACGTCCGACTTGGGCACGGGCGTGCGGCGCAGCAGCTCGGGGTCGGCCTGGCGCAGGCGCCGGATCGCCTGCGACCGCGCCACGCTGTCCTGCGCCGTGGCCGCGTCGAGCCCCAGGGCGACGTCCCGCAGCCGCTCCAGCTCCGCCACCTGCCGCTGCAGCTCCGCGTCCGGGGCCTCCCCCGCGAAGAACCTGGGCGCGACGGGCACCGACGACAGCATGCAGGTCGCCAGCACGTACCGCACGAAATCCTTGTGCTCCTCGCCGATGCCCGCGGGCAGCTCCTCCTCGTCCGCCATGCCCTGCGGCTCTTCCTCCGCGTCCGCCACCACTGCGTCTCCCTCCTCCTGCTCCCTCCGCTCCTCGTCGGTCCTCTCCTGCTCCAGCTTTTCCTGCTCCTGCTCCTCCTCTTCCTGCTCCTCTTCCTCCTGCTCCTGTTCTTCCTCCTCCTCATCCTCCTCCCCGAGCGCCTCGTGGCGCGGCTCTTCGGCCGCCGGGGCAGCCATGGCTTCGCGGAAACGCCTGTCTTCGGCCAGGGCAGCGAAGACGTCGAGCCCGAGCGGGGCGCCCTGCAGCGCGTCCACGTACGACAACAGGGCGCCCACGAGCGCGGTCTTCACCCGCCGAGCGAGCGCCCTGTCTGCCCTCTGGAACCGAGCAAACATGTCCGGCGTGACCTCCGCGCGCCGCTCCTCCGCGAGGCAGTCGGCCGGGTCCTTCCCCTCCTCCTGCTCCTCCTCCTCCTCGCAGGCCTCCTCCTCCTCCGCCGCGCGCTGCAGCAGCTCCTGCCGCCGCGCCTCGAGCGCCCGCGCCTCCGCCTCCCTGCGCTCGGCATCGCGGCGCGCGGCGGCCGCCTGCGCGTACTTCTGCCGCAGCGCGTCGAAAGTCGCAGGCGCGTTGAACGACGCCGCGCGGCCCTTCCGCTCGTGGTTCGCGATGAAGTTCGCCAGCTTGCGCTCCTCGTCATCCCCCGCTTTCTCCACCGGCGTCCTCTGGTTCTTCTCGCACCACGCCTCGAGCGCCTGGGCCTGGATGAGATCCGCGTCCAGCGCCGCCTCCAGCTGCGCGCGCCAGCCCTCGCCCAGGCCCTCGACGCCGCGCGCTCGGACGTTCTCCACCGAACGCGCGAGCAGATGCTCCCGCGGATCGTCGTCGTGACCGAAGCGCTGCGGCCCTCGCCCGCGCCTCTCCACGAACGCCTTCACCTCGAGCACGCGCTCCTGCGCCGTCCGCCGCTGCCACGCACGCCTGTCCACCAAACGATCGAACCTTTCCTTGTTGTCATCATCCAGGTCGTGGTGGCCAGTGCAGACATTGTCGATCCAACGCGCGAGCTTTGCCTCCTCCTCGTCTTCTGCCCCTCGCTTCGGCAGCTCGTCGAGCACCTCCACGTGCTCCCCGATGCGGTCCAGCATCGCGCGGGCGCGCGCACGCCTCTCCTCCCGCCGGTCCACGAGCCCGTCGAACCGCGCGCGCTGCTCGGGGGTCAGCGCCACCTCCCCAAAACTCACGTGATTAACCCATTTTCCGAGCGCGGACTCACGCTGGTGCGGCAAACGGCCGTGCTCCTCCACGTGCCTCGCCAGCTCGCCCAGCATCTCCTCCGAGTGGTCCCGCGATCGCGCCTCCGCGCCAGCATGCTGGACACCGCTCATGTCGATGCCCAGGTGCGCCGCGAGCGCAGCCCTGTGCGCATCGGCCTCCAATCGCACCCGCTTCTGTTGCTGAACATTCCATTGCCGCGAGGATGGCGCGTCTTCGTCGCCCTCCGCCCGCAATCGCGTTGCCAGCTCATGCAACTGATTGCAAGTCATGCGCGCCAACGCCTCCGCGTCCACACCGTCGCGCGCGCCCCCGCGCGCGCCCTGCGCCCCTGCGGCACCCTGCTCCACGCGGCGCTTCGGCGCCCCGGCCCTCAGCGCGCCACGCCCCGCACCCGCTCGCGGCGACCGCGACACCGAGCTCGAACGCCCGCGAGCGACGACGCGACACCACGGCGCGCTCTCGGCTTCCCCCCACTCTACATCTCCAGAACCCACCCACTCCTCCACCGCGCACACGTGGCCGCCGTCGAGCCACAGCAGAGCACCAGCGCAGAAGCCCGCCGCGTCCCCCAGCGCCCACGCCACACGCCTTCCTTCCTGCGCTTCGAACGCTTCCGCAGATTCCGCAGAGAACACGCGCAAGTGCAGGAAGCGGGGGCGCAAGTGCTGGACCACGACCTCCAGATTCCAGCGCTGCAACAGCGACCCACAAGCGCCCGAACCCTCGTGATTCTTACACGCGCGACCGAAATGCTGCGCCGCGTCGCCCTCCACGAGATCAGCCACTGCGCTCTGCAGGCACTTCCCGCGCCACTCGACGGGAGAACTGGCGCGCGCGCGGCGGCTCCCCCGCCCGCGTCCGCCGCGCGGCCGTGCGCGCGGTGGGCGCGCGGCACCGAACGCACTCGCAGACATGGGCACGGCGCCGTTCTGCGTCGCCCCGCTGAGCCCCGCCGGACACGCTCCGAAGACGGCCAGGTCCCCGACGAAGCCCCTGGACTCCTGCGCGGTCAGACACTTCGCCCCGCCGATGCCCACGCCCGGCGAGAAACGGCACGCACAGACGCGGCGGCGTCCACACGTCCGCACCGAGAGCCCATTGAGCGCGCAGCAGAACCACCTGGCAGCAACGACCGCGGCTACACGTTCGGCCAGCTCGGGCGCGTCCGGGAGCCCCCAAGCAAACACATCCTGGTGCCGCCACCAGCGCGCCACCGCGATCTTCCTCGTCATCACCACTCTGCTGTCTGGCTGTGGTGCGCACACGCCGAGAGCAACGAGAACGCAGCAGGCGCGCAGGGCCGCATCGCCCACAGTCCACGACGACGTCTCGAGCGCAGCGCGGCAGCAGCGTTAGCGCGCGCCGGCGGCTCACTTGGGTCGACGGCACGGGCCGCGCGCGCGATAAGGAACTGCTGCAATCGCTCGCTCTTGTAAGCCGCACCCCACGCGCTACGGCGGGGCGTGGCACGACGGGAAGCAATACACGGTGTGCAAGGTGCTTGTTCCGCTCGGAAGCCGCCTCCGTCCACCGCGTCCATTCCGCCTCCCGTCGCACGCACCGAGACCGCCGGCACGACGCGCGGCGCGCTTTCCGGACCAATTTCTGCTCGCGCTCCGCCACCTCCAACGTGGAATGATCGACGACCTGCTCATGGACGTCGTGCTCTGCGCGCAGACACTCCTGCACCCGCTCGTCCCATGTGCGCGACTCCCCGACTGGCGCTGGGCGCTTTGCGCACCACCCACAGTAACCGGGATCACTCCGCTGTTTGCAGCAAGCAATCTGGGGGATTGACTTGTAAGCATCCACTTGTAAGCGTCCAAAACCCGGATAGCGAAGCAAGGCGTGGAGCGCAGAGCGCTCCAAAGCGCCGCACGGCGACCTCTGCCAGGCCGCCTGGAACGATGCGTGGGGCGCTGGAAACCTCGCAGGAGACGCCTGCGAGGGCGTCTTTTACGACGCGCGGGGCTTTGTGAAACCTACCACGACACCTCTGCCTAGGAGCCTGCGAGCACTGGCGAAGCTCTGCCGAAGCTCTGCCGAAGCGCTTCGCGCACCCTTGAGCCACGCGTATTGGGAAACGCTAGGAAGCCACGCTCCCGGACCCGCTGCCGGTTCCGGCAGGGCGCGGCGAGATCGTGGACCGGCGGAGGTGGGCGTGTGCTCCTCACCACCCACCGCCGGCTTCTTATCTGAAACCCTAGCTCTCCAAGGAGCTATCCGGGAAAAACCCGGATAGCGAGGCAAGGCGCGGAGCGCAGAGCGCTCCAAAGCGCCGCACGGCGACCTCTGCCAGGCCGCCTGGAACGATGCGTGGGGCGCTGGAAACCTCGCAGGAGACGCCTGCGAGGGCGTCTTTTACGACGCGCGGGGCTCTCTGAAACCTACCACGACACCTCTGCCTAGGAGCCTGCGAGCACTGGCGAAGCTCTGGGGGATTGAATTCAAACTGATCCGATCTGCCCTGTCCAGTACGGCCCAGGGGGTGCCTCTCGGCCTGGGGTGGAGAGTTCGGGCCCAGTACGGCGCCCGGGACGAGTACGTGCTGGCCCCTACAAGAGCACCCCGGTACGGCTGTGCTATTGGGTCCACCAGTCGCCACTCGCCCCCGCCCGAGACGACAAAGGGCCCGGCACGGCTCCCGATGTCGTCCTCCAAGGTCTCCATAGCACCCCGGTACGGCTGTGCTATAGAGCGCCAAGGAGGCGGCGAGGTTAAAAGAGAGAGCTCCGGTCCGAGGGATGGACCGGAGTGGGGAGGTGCGCGTGTGCGCGTGCTGTGGGTGTTTGCGTGTGTGTGCGTGTGTGTGTGTGTGCGTGCGCGCGCGTGTGTGCGCGCGCCGCGGCCGCCCAAGCGGCCCGCCCAGCGCGCTCCCGGCGCCGCGCGCGCGCGGGCTCCCGGGGCGGGGCGGGGCGCTGTGAGCCTTCGGCGCGGGCGTTCGTTGTTCTCGTCGTCGCCGCCGCCGCCCTTCTGTTCTTGCCCTCCGTTCTCCTCTCTGCTCTTCCCTCTCTTTGCTTGCTTCTCTTTTTTTTGTCCCTTATTCTGTTATCCTTCTTTTCCTCTCTCCTGTTTCTTGCCTCTGTTCTGCCTTGCCTCTTGTCCTTCCCTCCTTTCCTACCCCTGAGCAGTTTAACGACCTGCTCATGTCGAGCCTTGTAATGCCTTACTCAGCACACGCAGCCCAGGGTCTCGCTCCCGGGAAGCGCGGCGCCAACCCTGGATTCTTGCCCAAGGGTCGCGCAGGTCTCAAGCGCCTGTAAAGATGCCAGGGGGCGCTGGACACCTCGCGTGGCGGCCTTCCGGAGACGCCGGACAGCCCCCCTGTCCCCTGGCGAGCTCTGAAAACTCTTGAAAGCTTTTCTGGGAGGCCCTGGGGACCCCCCCGGAAGCTCTTCTGAAGCTCTTCCAAAGCGCTGCCACCGACGCTGCCGCGCGTGCCTTCACGCGTGCGGGCACGCCTGGACGGGTGCCGGAAGCGCTCCCGGACACGCTGCCGGTTCAGGCGAGGCGCTGCGAGGATCGTGGACCGGCGAAGATGGGCTGCTGGCGGGCACCACCCAACCCCGGCTTCTTCTCTGAAACCCTCAGCTCTCCAAGGAGCTATCCGGGAACTTTGTCCTTTCTGGCCGGGTCGGCCAACTGGGCGCCGACGGTAAACCGTCAACCTTTTTCCCGGATAGCTCCTTGGAGAGCTAAGGGTTTCAGAGAAGAAGCCGGAGGTGGGTGGTGAGGGGGACACGCCCACTTCTGCCGGTCCACGATCCTCGCAGCGAGTTGCCGGAGGTTGCAGCGGGTCCGGGAGCGTGGCTTCCTAGCGTTTCCCAATACGCGTGGCTCAAGGGTGCGCGAAGCGCTTCGGCAGAGCTTCGGCAGAGCTTCGCCAGTGCTCGCAGGCTCCTAGGCAGAGGTGTCGTGGTAGGTTTCACAGAGCCCCGCGCGTCGTAAAAGACGCCCTCGCAGGCGTCTCCTGCGAGGTTTCCAGCGCCCCACGCATCGTTCCAGGCGGCCTGGCAGAGGTCGCCGTGCGGCGCTTTGGAGCGCTCTGCGCTCCGCGCCTTGCCTCGCTATCCGGGTTTTGGACGCTTACATCTTACCGCCGGGGACTCGTAGAGCTTCCTGACAATATATAATGTGGAAAAGAATTTCAGAGAACGACTTCAGCCCAACCGATTATAGACCTCTCAAGATGACTCTAGCAAAACTAACGAACAATTTTCCAATCGAGCTCGAGTATGAAACCGAGTTCAGACCTCTGAATGCGACAGGCGAACGCGTCTGATGTCTGCGGATCGATTCCTGTGATTACCAGCTCTGCAGCCCCCCATACAGCCTGAGTTAAGTGCAGAAAACCGAGAGTACCTCTCAGGATGACTCGAATAATACAACAGTTTCGCGGATCTCGTTCGAGCAGCAGACCGAGTTCCGAGCTCTCGGTTCGACGAACGGAATGTCTCGAAATCGATTCCTGTGACCAGCAGCACTGTAGCCCTCCCCCAGCACGACTTAAGTACAGAAAACCGAGAGCACTTCTCAAGATGACTCGAACAATACCAATAGGTTCGCGAACCTAGCTCGGGAAGCAGGCCGAGTTCAGAGCTCTTGATTCAACAGACGAACGCGCCTAATAATTCTCAATCGATTGCTGTGATTATCAGCTCTGTGGCTGCTCTACAGATCGAGTTAAGTACGAAAAACCGAGAGCGTCTGCTACAATGACTCCAATAATACGAATAGGTTTGCGACCCTAGCTCGGCTAGCAGACCGAGTTCAGACCTCTGGATTCAACAGGCGAGCGCGCCTGATCATTCTGAATGCATTAGCTGTGCTGACCAGCTCTGTAGTTGTTCTGAAGCTCGAGTTATCTTGAGAAAACCGACAGCGCGTATCAAGATGACTCGAAACGGCCGTTCCCGCCTGCCTGCTTTTTGGCCTTCAAAGTTACCCGATCGAGCTGAGATCAAGATGGCGAGCGGGAATAAGATCGAATATCATGGGAAAAAATACTAGAGCTCTAACGAATTGTTGAATTCCGAGAACAAAATTTTCAACTGGAACTGGCGGTAAACCGTCAACCTGGCAACCGCCGGGAACCTCGTAGAGCTCTTTTCTTGTACGGCGATCGTCGGAACACATGGAGAAAGCTTCTGGAGCGGGAAACAAAAAACTCGAAAAAACACGTTTTTCCGTTTTTTTCCAACGTCGGTTGCTCCAAGTGTTTTGATAGTAATACTGCACCTACCGACCTGAAAATTTTACTGGCAGACGCGGCATAGCCGACTACAGGTGCGAAAAATCTGCTTTCTCAAAAAAAAAATGGTCAAATATCTTTCAAATATTCGCAAAACTACCCAAAAGTTACCACTTGTAAGCGTCCATCTTGTAAGCGTCCAAAACCCAGATAGCGAGGCAAGGCGCGGAGCGCAGAGCGCTCCAAAGCGCCGCACGGCGACCTCTGCCAGGCCGCCTGGAACGATGCGTGGGGCGCTGGAAACCTCGCAGGAGACGCCTGCGAGGGCGTCTTTTACGACGCGCGGCGCTCTGTGAAACCAACCACGACACCTCTGCCTAGGAGCCTGCGAGCACTGGCGAAGCTCTGCCGAAGCTCTGCCGAAGCGCTTCGCGCACCCTTGAGCCACGCGTATTGGGAAACGCTAGGAAGCCACGCCCGGACCCGCTGCAACCTCCCTCCGGCAACTCGCTGCGAGGATCGTGGACCGGCAGAAGTGGGCGTGTCCCCCTCACCACCCACCTCCGGCTTCTTCTCTGAAACCCTTAGCTCTCCAAGGAGCTATCCGGGAAAAACCCGGATAGCGAAACAAGGCGCGGAGCGCAGAGCGCTCCAAAGCGCCGCACGGCGACCTCTGCCAGGCCGCCTGGAACGATGCGTGGGGCGCTGGAAACCTCGCAGGAGACGCCTGCGAGGGCGTCTTTTACGACGCGCGGGGCTCTGTGAAACCTACCACGACACCTCTGCCTAGGAGCCTGCGAGCACTGGCGAAGCTCTGCCGAAGCTCTGCCGAAGCGCTTCGCGCACCCTTGAGCCACGCGTATTGGGAAACGCTAGGAAGCCACGCTCCCGGACCCGCTGCAACCTCCGGCAACTCGCTGCGAGGATCGTCGACCGGCAGAAGTGGGCGTGTCCCCCCCACCACCCACCTCCGGCTTCTTCTCTGAAGCCCTTAGCTCTCCAAGGAGCTATCCGGGAACATTGTCCGCCTCCGCCGGGTGGGCCAACTAGCTCCACCCCGCGCCCGAATTCCTCTAGCTCATCGATACCGAAGAGCACTACGAGGTACCGATCAAAAGTCAGCAAAAGGTCCGTCGAGATTTTTCTTGCCAACTAGCTCTCCAGCTCCCCTGAATTACTCTTAAGCTTCCAGCAATAACTTGCTAAGGGAAGCTCTACGAGTTACTAGCTCCACCCCGCGCCGGAATTCCTCTAGCTCATCGATAACGAAGAGCTCTACGAGGTACGCTTAAGCTTCCAGCAATAACTTGCTCAGGGAAGCTCTACAAGTTATTACTCTTAAGCTTCCAGCAATAACTTGCTAAGGGAAGCTCTACGAGTTACTAGCTCCACCCTGCGCCGGAATTCCTCTAGCTCATCGATGGCGAAGAGCTCTACGAGGTATTACTCTTAAGCTTCCAGCAATAACTGGGCGCCGGCGGTAAACCGTCAACCTTTCTTACCGCCGGGGGACTCGTAGAGCTTCCTGACAGTATATAGTCTGGAAAAAACTTAAAGAACGACAAGTTTTTCAGCCCTGGCGATTTCAGACCTCTCAAGATGACTCTAACAAAAAACAAACAGTTTCGCAATCCATTTCGAGTATCAAACCGAGTTCAGACCTCTCAATGCGACAGGCGGGCGCGTCTGATGTCTGCAAACACTCATGCGATTCCCAGCCCTGCAGCTCCCCTACAGTCCGAGTTTCTGTGCAGAAAACCGACAGTATCGACTCGAATACTAGAATAGTTTCGCAATCCTAGTTCGAGCAGCAGACCGAGTTCGGAGCTGGAATCAACCAACAGACGCGCCTGAGGTGTGGGAATCGATATCTGTGAACCGCAGCACTGTAGCCCTCCCCCAGCACGAGTTCAGTGCAGAAAATTAAGAGCATTTCTCAAGATAATACGCACAATGCGAAAAGTTTCGCAAACCTAGCTCGGACAGCAGGCCGGATTGAGAGCTCTCGGTTCAATGGACGAACGCAACTGATGGTTCCCCATCGATGTCTGTGACAATGAGCCCTGTAGCTGCCCTACAGCTCGAGTTAAGTACGGAAAACCGAGAGCGTCTGTCAAGATAACCGAATAATACGAATGGGTTTGCGGACCTAGCTCGGCTAGCAGACCGAGTTCAGACCTCTGGATTTGGCAGGCGAACGCGCCTGATAATTCTGAATGCGATAGGTGTGCTTGCCAGCTCTGTGGCTGCCCTACAGCTCGAGTTAAGTACAAAATACCGACAACGCGTGACAAGATGACTCGAAACGGCCGTTCCCGCCGGGACGCTTTTTGGCAGTAAAAGGTACCCGATCGAGCTGAGATGAAGATGGCGAGCGGGAATAAGATCGAATATCATGGGAAAAAATACTAGAGCTCTAACGAATGGTCAAATTTTGAGAACAAAATTTTCAACCGACCAAAAGTCACCAAAAGGTCCGTCGAGATTTTCCTTGCCAACTAGCTCTCCAGCGCTCCGGAATTACTCTTAAGCTTCCAGCAATAACTTGCTGAGGGAAGCTCTACGAGTTACTTGCTAAGGGAAGCTCGAGTTACTAGCTCCACCCCGCGCCGGAATTCCTCTAGCTCATCGATGCCGAAGAGCTCTACGAGGTACCTCTGCATGCGGCAGACAGACGCGTCTGATGTCTCTGAATCGATACTGTGATTACCAGCCCTGCAGCCCCCTGAAGCCCGAGTTAAGTGCAGGAAACCACCCCACCCGCACCTCTCAGGGTGACTCGAACAATACGAATAGTTTCGCGGACCTAGTTCGGACAGCAGACAGAGTTCCAGAGTTCAGAGCTTTGGATTCGCAGGCATTGGTAGCGTCCAAAACCCGGAGAGGAAAGAGAACACAGAACGGAAAACCTTCCTGGCAAGCCCACGGAAGCTCGCGTGAAGCTCTTCTGGGGCTCTGGGGGGCTCCCCCGCAGCGCTTCCGAAGCGCTGCCAAAAACGCTTCCACGCGTGCCTGCACGCGTTTTTGAAGCTTGCCGGAAGCTCTCCCGGACCAGCTGCCGGCTCGAACGGCCTGCTGCGAGAATTCTGGACCGGCGGAAATGGGCTGCTGGCGGGCACCACCACCGTCCGGCTTCTAATCTTAAACCCTTTAGCTCTCAGCGAGCTCTCCGGGAAAAACCCGGAGAGCGAAGAGAGCCTTTGGGGGCGGGAAATCTTTCCTGGAGAGCTCCGGGAAGCTCGCTGCAGCGCTGCCGAAGCGCTGGCAGAAACGCTTCCATGCGTGCCTGCACGTGTCCAGGCACGCGTGGAAGCTTGCCGGAAGCTCTCCGGGACCAGTTGCCGGGTCGCCGGAGTTTCTACGGGGAACGTGGAGCGCCGTGGAGGAGCTCCTGGCAGGCACCACCACCGCCCGGCTTCTAATCTTAAACCCTTTAGCTCTCAGCGAGCTCTCCGGGAAAAACCCGGGGAGCAAAGAGAACTTGATAGCGTCCAAAACCCGGAGAGCGAAGAGAGCCTTTGGGGACGGGAAATCTTTCCTGGAGAGCTCCGGGAAGCTCGCTGCAGCGCTGCCGAAGCGCTGGCAGAAACGCTTCCATGCGTGCCTGCACGTGTGCAGGCACGCGTGGAAGCTTGCCGGAAGCTCTCCCGGACACGTTTCCGGTTCACCGGAGTTGCTGCGAGGAACGTGGACCGCCGTGGAGGAGCTCCTGGCAGGCACCACCACCGTCCGGCTTCTAATCTTAAACCTTTTAGCTCTCAGCGAGCTCTCCGGGAATCTGCGGGGAGCTGCCAGAAACGTTTCCGTGCGTGCCTGCGCGCATGCAGGCACGCGTGGAAGCTTGCCGGAAGCTCTCCCGGACCAGTTGCCGGGTCGCCGGAGCTTCTGCGGGGAACGTGGAGCGCCGTGGAGGAGCTCCTGGCAGGCACCACCACTGTCCGGCTTCTAATTTTAAACCATTTAGCTCTCTGCGAGCTCTCCGGGAAAAACCCGGAGAGCAAAGGGGGCACACAACGGAAAGCTGTCCTGGCAACCCCACGGAAGCTGTAGGGAAGCTCTGCTTGGGCTCTGCGGGACCTCCCTGCAGCGCTTCTAAAGCGCTGCCAGGAACGCTTCCACGCGTGCCTGCACGCGTGCAGGCACACGTGGACGCGTGTCGGAGGCGCCCCCGAACCCGCTGCCGGGTCGGGCGAGTTGCTGCGAGGGTCGTGGAGCGGCGGAGGTGGGCTGCTGGCGGGCACCACCACCGTCTGGCTTCTACTCTTAAACCCTTTAGCTCTCAGAGAGCTCCCCGGAAATGTCTCCGAATCGATTCCAGTGATGACCAGCCCTGCAGCCACCACTATAGCCCGAGTTAACTCAGGGAACCGACAGCACCTCTCAGGATGACTCGAAGAATCTGAATAGTTCCTAGTTCGGGCAGCAGACAGAGTTCGGAGCTCTGGATTCGAGAGGCGGACGCGCCTGATGTCTTCGAATCGATTCTAGAACAGCCGAACGCCCCCGATGCTTCGTCTTCTGTACGAGCCCTGTAGCTCTCCTACAGTTGAGCTACGCGAGTGAATCGAGAGCACCTCTCAGGATAACTCGAATTGGTTGCGTTAAAAACCCGGAGAGCAGGGACGACACAAACCCGAAAGCCTTCCTGGCGAGCCCTCGGAAGCTCCCCTGAAGCGCTTCCCCGGCTCTGGAAGGCTCCCTGAAGCGCTTCTGAAGCGCTGCCAATAACGCTTCCACGCGAGCCTGCACGCGTGCAGGCACGCGTAGACGCTTGCCGGAAGCTCTCCCGGACACGCTGCCGGGTCAGGCGAGGCGCTGCGGGGATCGTGGAGCGGTGGAGATGGGCTGCTGGCGGGCACCACCACCGTCCGGCTTCTAATCTAAAACCCTCTAGCTCTCAGAGAGCCCCCTGGGAACAATGCGAATAGTTTGGCAAACCTAGCTCGAGTATCAGACCGTGTTCAGACCTCTACCGGACGCGTCTGATGTCTCTGAATCGATTCCTGTGACTTGGTAGCGTCCAAAACCCGGAGAGCGAAGAGAATCTCGGGGACGGGAAATCTTTCCTGGAGAGCTGCGGGGGGCCCCCCTGGAGCGCTGCGGAAGCGCTGCCAGAAGCACTTCCATGCGTGCCTGCACGCATGCAGGCACGCGTGGAAGCTTGCCGGAAGCTCTTCCGGACACGTTGCCGGGCCGCCGGAGGCGCTGCGGGGAACGTGGACCGCCGTGGAGGAGCTCCTGGGGGCACCACCACCGTCCGGCTTCTAATCTTAAACCCTTTAGCTCTCAGCGAGCTCCCCGGGAATTACCAGCCCTGCAGCCCCCCCTACAGCCCAATACGAATAGTTTCGCGATTCTAAATCGGACAGCAGACCGAGTTTAGAGCTCGCACTTGGTAGCGTCCACTTGGTAGCGTCCAAAACCCGGAGAGCGAAGAGATCCTTTCGCGACGGAAAGCCTTTCCTCGAGAGCTCTGGGAAGCTCCCCTGCAGTGCCGCCGAAGCGCTGCCGAAGCGCTGCCAGAAACGCTTCCACACGTGCCTGCACGCGTGCAAGCACGCGTGGAAGCTTGCCAGAAGCTCTCCCGGACACGTTGCCGGGCCGCCGGAGTTTCTGCGGGGAACGTGGACCGCCGTGGAAGAGCTCCTGGCGGGCACCACCGCCGTCCGGCTTCTAATCTTAAACCCTTTATAAAGCTCTCAGCGAGCTCTCCGGGAAAAACCCGGAGAGCAAAGCGGAAATCTGTCCTGGCGAGCCGTCAAGCACTTCCGTCAAGCTCCTCTGGCGGTCTGGGAAGCCCCCCTGCAGCGCTGCAGAAGCGCTACCAGAAGCGCGTTCATGCGTGCCTGCACGCGTGGATGCTTCCCGGAAGCTCTCCCGGACCAGCCACCGGGTCAGGCGAGCCGCTGCGGGGAACGTGGACCGCCGTGGAAGAGCTCCTGGCGGGCAAAACCACCGTCCGGCTTCTAATCTTAAGCCCTCTAGCTCTCAGCGAGCTCTCCGGGAAATTCAACAGACAACGGCCACTGATGATTCTGAATCAGATTCTGTACATATCAGCTTTGTAGCTGTCCTGTAGCTCGAGTTATGTACAGAAAACCGAGAGTTCCTGTCAAGATGACTCGAATAATACGAATAGGTTTGCGGACCTAGCTCGGCTAACAGACCGAGTTGAGACCTCTGGATTCAACAGGCGAACGCGCCTGATCATTCTCCATCAATTAGCTGTGCTTACCAGCTCTGTCAGAAAACCGTCAGCGCGTATCAAGATGACTCGAAACGGCGGATCCCGCCACAGTGCTTTCGATGGTAATATTCACCCGATCGAGCTGAGATCGAGATAGCGAGCGGGAATAAGATCGAATACCACGGGAAAAAATACTAGAGCTCAAACGAATGGTTGAATTTCGAGAACAAAATTTTCAACCGACCAAAATTCACCAAAAGTTCCGTCGAGATTTTTCGAGCCAACTAGCCCGCCAATGCGTCCGAATTCCTCTTAAGCTTCCAGCTGCTAGCTTAGGGAAGCTCTACGAGTCAATTGCAAAACCACCGAAAAGTTATCACTTTGCCCTTTCTGGTCGGGTCGGCCAACTGGGCGCCGGCGGGAAACCGTCAACCTTGGTTACCGCCGGGGGACTCGTAGAGCTTCCTCACAACATATAATGTCGAAAAAAATTGCACGGGAAAAATAGTTGTTTAGCCCAAGCAATTTCAGACCTCGGATGCAACAGCCGAACGCCCCCGATGCTTCGTCTTCTGTACGAGCCCTGTAGCTCTCCTACAGCCGAGTTACGTGCGTGAATCGAGAGCACCTCTCGAGATAACTCGAACAATACGAATAGTTTGGCAAACCTAGCTCGAGTATCAGACCGTGTTCAGACCTCTACCGGACGCGTCTGATGTCTCTGAATCGATTCCTGTGATTACCAGCCCTGCAGCCCCCCCTGCAGCCCAATACGAATAGTTTCGCGATTCTAGATCGGACAGCCGACCGAGTTTAGAGCTCGCAATTCAACAGACAACGGCCACTGATGATTCTGAATCAGATTCTGTACATATCTGCTTTGTAGTTGTCCTGTAGCTCGAGTTAAGTACAGAAAACCGAGAGCCTCTGTCAAGATGACTCGAATAATACGAATAGGTTTGCGAACCTAGCTCGGCTATCAGACCAAGTTCAGACCTCTGGGTTCAACAGGCGAACGCGCCTCATCATTCTGAATCGATTGGCTGTACTAAACGACTCTGTAGCTGTTCTGAAGCTCGAGTTATCTTGAGAAAACCGTCATCGCGTGTCAAGATGACTCGAAACGGCCGATCCCGCCTGGACGCTTTTTGGCAGTGAAAGGTACCCGATCGAGCTGAGATCAAGATGGCGAGCGGGAATAAGATCGAATATCACGGGAAAAAATACTAGAGCTCTAACGAATGGTTGAATTTCGAGAGCAAAATTTTCAACCGACCAAAAGTCAGCAAAAGGTCCGTCGAGATTTTTCTTGCCAACTAGCTCTCCAGCGCCCCGGAATTACTCTTCAGCTTCCAGCATTAACTTGCTAAGGGAAGCTCTACGAGTTATTTTTTCCTGGAGAGCTCTGGGAAGCTCCCCTGCAGGGCTGCCGAAGCGCTGCCAAAAACGTTTCAACGCGTGCCTGCACGGGCGCGGGCGCGCGTGGAGGCTTGCCCGAAACTCTCCCGGACACGTTGCTGGGCCGGGCGAGTTGCTGCGGGGATCGTGGAGCGGCGGAGATGGGCTGCTGGCGGGCACCACCACCGTCCGGCTTCTAATCTTAAACCCTTTAGCTCTCAGCGAGCTCTCCGGGAGCTTGCTAAGGGAAGCTCTACGAGTTAAGTTCCGTCGAGATTTTTCGAGCCAACTAGCCCGCCAGTGCGTCCGAATTACTCTTAAGCTTCCAGCTGCTAGCTTAGGAGCTCTACGAGTCACTTCGTAGCGTCCAAATCCCGGACAGCGAAGAGACCCTTTGGGGACAGGAAATCTTTCCTGAAGAGCTCTGGGAAGCTCCCCTGCAGCGCTGCCGAAGCGCCGGCAGAAACGCTTCCATGCGTGCCTGCACGCGCGCAGGCGCGCGTGGAAGCTTGCCGGAAGCTCTCCCGCACCAGTTGCCGGCTCAAAAAAGCCGCTGCGGGGAACGTGGACCACCGTGGAGGAGCTCCTGGCGGGCACCACCACCGTCCGGCTTCTAATCTTGAGCCCTTTAGCTCTGAGCGAGCTCTCCGGGAATGCCAGCAAAACCACCCAAAAATTATCACTTTGTCCTTTCTGGCCGGGTCGGTCAACTAGCTTCACCCCGCGCCGGAATTCCTCTAGCTCATCGATGCCGAAGAGCTCTACGAGGTATTACTCTTAAGCTTCCAGCAATAACTTGCTACGGGAAGCTCTACGAGTTACTTGCTAAGGGAAGCTCTACGAGTTACAGTTTCTGGGTGTGAATGGAATGCTTCGGGCGGCCCTTGGACTGGCCGCCGGCGGTAAACCGTCGACCTTTCTTACCGCTGGGAGACTCGCAGAGCTTCCTGACAATATATAATGTAGAAAAAACTGTAGAGAACGAATAGTTTTTCAGCCCAAGCGATTTCAGACCTCTCGATGCAACAGCCGAACGCCCCCCGATGCTTCTGGATTGCCTTCTGCACGAGCTCTGTAGCTCTCCTACAGCTCGAGTTACGTGCGTTAATCGACAGCACGTCCCAACATGACGCGAACAAAACGAATAGTTTGGCGAACCCAGATCGAGTATCAGACCGAGTTCAGACCTGTGAATGCGGCAGGCGGACACGTCTGATGTCTTCGAATCGATTCCTGTGAATACAAGCCCTGCAGCTCCGACAGCCCGAGGTAAGTGCAGAAAGCCGACAGCATATTTCAGGATGACTCGAACAATACAGTTTCGCGGACCTAGTTCGGGCAGCAGACCGAGTTCCGAGCTCTGGATTCCACAGGCGGACGCCCCTGATGTCTCCACATCGATTGCTGTCATCACCAGCAGTGTAGCCCCCTACAGCCCGAGTTAAGTGCAGAAAACCGACAGCACCTCTGAGGATGACTCGACTCGAACAATACAATAGTTTCGCAGACCTAGTTCAGGCAGCAGACCGAGTTCCGAGCTCTGGATTCGACAGGTGGACGCGCCTCATGTCTCCAAATCGTCCTGTGACCACCAGCACTGTAGCGCCCCCTCAGCCCGAGTCCAGTGCAGAAAACCGAGAGCACTTCTTAAGATGACTCGAACAATACGAATAGTTTCGCGATTCTAGATCGGGCAGCAGACCGAGTTCAGAGCTCTGGATAGACAAATGCGACTGACAATTCTGGATCGGTTTATGTGAGTATCAGCTCTGTAGCTGTCCTATAGCTCGAGTTAAGTACAGAAAACCGAGAGCGTCTGTCTAGATGACTCGAATAATACGAATAGGTTTGCGGACCTAGCTCGGCTAGAAGACCGAGTTGAGACCTCTGGATTCAACAGGCGAACGCGCCTGATCATTCTGAATCGATTAGATGTGCTTACCAGCTCTGTAGCTATTCTAAAGCTCGAGTTATCTTCAGAAAACCGTCATTGCGTGTCAAGATGACTTGAAACGGCCGATCCCGCCCGCCTGCTTTTTGGCAGTAAAATGTACCCGATCGAGCTGAGATCAAGATGGCGAGCGGGAATAAGATCGAATATGATGGGAAAACATACTAGAGCTCTAACGAATCTACAAATTTCCAGAACAAAATTTTCAACCGACCAAAAATCACCAAAAACTGCGTCGATATTTTTCCTGCCAACTGGCTCTCCAGCGCCCCGGAATTACTCTTAAGCTTGCAGCAATAACTTGCTAAGGGAAGCTCTACGAGTTACTTCTGGCTCGCTCTTTTTGATAGCGCTGGGGCCTGCATTGGCGCAAGCGCGCGCTGGCTGCGATCCCCCACATCAAAGTTGTTGGGGGATCGCTGCCCAAGCCGCGCGCGCCACGGTTAGTCGCACTTTTGTCCCAGACCACCCAGAGTGAAGCCGTTTAGGGTTTAGTTTCTCCCCCCAACCCCTCTATCACGGGGGCTGTCCAAATGGCGCGCGCAGGCGATCGCCGACGCGGCCGTGGCACTGCGCATCCATGTGCCGGAATTCCTCTAGCTCGTCGATGCCGATGAGCTCTACGAGGGATCTGGTGGCGTCCACTTGGTAGCGTCCAAAACCCAGAGAACAAAGAGGGCACACGCCGGAAAGCCTTCCTGGCAAGCCCACGGAAACTCTCGTGAAGCTCGTCAGGGGGCTGTGGGGGCTCCCCTGCAGAGTCTCTGAAGCGCTGCCAGGATCGCTTCCACGCGTGCCTGCACGCGTGCAGGCACGCGTGGACGCTTGCCGGAAGCTCCCCCGGACCCGCTGCCGGGACGGGCGAACTGCCGCGAAGATCGTGGACCGTCGAAGATGGGCTGCTGGCGGGCACCACCACCGCCCGGCTTCTAATCTTGAGCCCTTTAGCTCTGAGCGAGCTCTCCGGGAATTTCCGCAAAACCACCCAAAAGTTATCACTTTGTCCTTTCTGGCCGGGTCGGTCAACTAGCTTCACCCCGCGCCGGAATTCCTCTTTCTCATCGATGCCGAAGAGCTCTACGAGGTATTACTCTTAAGCTTCCAGCAATAACTTGCTAAGGGAAGCTCTACGAGTTACTTGCTAAGGGAAGCTCTACGAATTACAGCTTCTGGGTGTGAATGGAATGCTTCGGGCGGCCCTTCAATATATAATGTAGAAGGAAATTGTAGAGAACGAATAGTTTTTCAGCCCAAGCGATTTCAGACCTCTCGATGCAACAGCCGAACGCCCCCCGATGCTTCTGGATTGCCTTCTGCACGAGCTCTGTAGCTCTCCTACAGCTCGAGTTACGTGCGTTAATCGACAGCACGTCCCAAAATGATGCGAACAAAACGAATAGTTTGGCAAACCCAGATCGAGTATCATACCGAGTTCAGACCTGTGAATGCGACAGGCGGACACGTCTGATGTCTTCGAATCGATTCCTGTGAATACAAGCCCTGCAGCCCCCTACAGCCCGAGGTAAGTGAAGAAAGCCGACAGCATATTTCAGGATGACTCGAACAATACAGTTTCGCGGACCTAGTTCGGGCAGCAGACCGAGTTCCGAGCTCTGGATTCCACAGGCGGACGCCCCTGATGTCTCCAAATCGATTGCTGACATCACCAGCACTGTAGCCCCCTACAGCCCGAGTTAAGTGCAGAAAACCGACAGCACCTCTGAGGATGACTCGACTCGAACAATACAATAGTTTCGCAGACCTAGTTCAGGCAGCAGACCGAGTTCCGAGCTCTGGATTCGACAGGTGGACGCGCCTCATGTCTCCAAATCGTCCTGTGACCACCAGCACTGTAGCGCCCCCTCAGCCCGAGTCCAGTGCAGAAAACCGAGAGCACTTCTCAAGATGACTCGAACAATACGAATAGTTTCGCGATTCTAGATCGGGCAGCAGACCGAGTTCAGAGCTCTGGATAGACAAATGCGACTGACGATTCTGGATCGGTTTATGTGAGTATCAGCTCTGTAGCTGTCCTATAGCTCGAGTTAAGTACAGAAAACCGAGAGCGTCTGTCTAGATGACTCGAATAATACGAATAGGTTTGCGGACCTAGCTCGGCTAGAAGACCGAGTTGAGACCTCTGGATTCAACAGGCGAACGCGCCTGATAATTCTGAATCGATTAGATGTGCTTACCAGCTCTGTAGCTATTCTAAAGCTCGAGAATTATCTTCAGAAAACCGTCATTGCGTGTCAAGATGACTTGAAACGGCCGATCCCGCCTGCCTGCTTTTTGGCGGTAAAATGCACCCGATCGAGCTGAGATCAAGATGGCGAGCGGGAATAAGATCGAATATGATGGGGAAAAATACTAGAGCTCTAACGAATCTACAAATTTCCAGAACAACATTTTCAACCGACCAAAAGTCACCAAAAGGTGCGTCGAGATTTTTCTTGCCAACTGGCTCTCCAGCGCCCCGGAATTACTCTTAAGCTTGCAGCAGTAACTTGCTAAGGGAAACTCTACGAGTTACTTCTGGCTCGCTCTCTTTGATAGCGCTAGGGCCTGCATTGGCGCAAGCGCGCGCTGGCTGCGATCCCCCACATCAAGGTTGTTGGGGGATCGCTGCCCAAGCCGCGCGCGCCACGGTTAGTCGCACTTTTGTCCCAGACCACCCAGAGTGAAGCCGTTTAGGGTTTAGTTTCTCCCCCCAACCCCTCTATCACGGGGGCTGTCCAAGCGGCGCGCGCAGGCGATCGCCGACGCGGCCGTGGCACTGCGCATCCATGTGCCGGAATTCCTCTAGCTCGTCGATGCCGAGGAGCTCTACGAGGGATCTGGTGGCGTCCACTTGGTAGCGTCCAAAACCCAGAGAGCAAAGAGGACACACGCCGAAAAGCCTTCCTGGCAAGCCCACGGAAACTCTCGTGAAGCTCGTCAGGGGGCTCTGGGGGCTCCCCTGCAGAGTCTCTGAAGCGCTGCCAGGATCGCTTCCACGCGTGCCTGCGCGCGTGCAGGCACGCGTGGACGCTTGCCGGAAGCTCCCCCGGACCCGCTGCCGGGACGGGCGAACTGCTGCGAGGATCGTGGACCGTCGAAGATGGGCTGCTGGCGGGCACCACCACCGCCCGGCTTCTAATCTAAAGCCCTCTAGCTCTCAGAAAGCTCTCCGGGAAAAACCCGGAGAGCAGAGAGCAAAGAGAACGCGCACCGGAAAGCTTTCCTGGCGAACCCTCGGACGCTCTCGTGGCGCGCTTCTGGGGCTCTGGGGGCTCCCCTGCAGCGCTTCTGAAGCGCTGCCGGGATCG
This sequence comes from Prorocentrum cordatum, assembly GCA_963575745.1. NCBI lineage: Eukaryota > Dinophyceae > Prorocentrales > Prorocentraceae > Prorocentrum > Prorocentrum cordatum. The sequence continues at coordinate 32,807 of CAUYUJ010022277.1, read as the reverse complement.
CTTCCACGCGTGCCTGCACGCGTGCAGGCAGGCGTGGACGCGTGCCCGAAGCGCTCCCGGACCCGCTGCGACGTTTTACAAGTCGCTGCGGGGATCGTGGACCGGCGAAGATGGGCTGCTGACAGACACCACCACCGTCCGGCTTCTAATCTAAAACCCTTTAGCTCTCAGAGGGCTCTCCGGGAATATCTTTCAAACTGGGCGCCGGCGGTAGACCGTCAACCTTCCTTGCCGCCGGGGGACTCGTAGAGCTTCCTGAGCATATATAATGTCGAAAAAAATTGCAGACAACGAATAGTTTTTCATCCTAAACGATTTCAAACCTCTCGATGCAACACCCAAACGCCCCTCATGCTTCTGGATCGTTTTCTGTGCGCACGAGCTCCGTAGCTCTCCCACAGCCGAATTACGTGCGAAAATCGACAGCACCTCTCAAGATCACTCGAACAATGCAAATAGTTTCGCGAGTCTAGCTCGAGTATCAGACCGAGTTCAGACATCTGAATGCAACAGGCGGACGCGCCTGATGTCTCCGAATCGATTCCTGTGATTACCAGCCCTGCAGCCCCCTTACAGCCCGAGTTAAGTGCAGAAAATCGACAGCACCTCTGAAGATGACTCGAACAATACGAATAGTTTCGCGGACCTAGCTCGGGCAGCAGGCCGAGTTCAGGGCTCTGAATGCGACAGGTGGACGCGACTGATGTCTCCGAATCGATTCCAGTGATTACCAACCCTGCAGCCCCCTTACAGCTCGAGTTAAGTGCAGAAAACGGACAGCACCTCTCAAGATGACTCGACGAATACGAACAGTTTTGCGAACCCAGCTCGGGCAGCACACCGAGTTCCGAGCTCTGGATTTGGCAGGCGGACGCGCCTGATGTCTCCGAATCGATTCCTGTGAGCACGAGCCCTGTAGCCCCCCTACAGCCCGAGTTAAGTGCAGAAAACTGTCAGCACCTCTCAAGATGACTCCAACAACACGAATAGTTTCGCGGACCTAGCTCGGGCAGCAGACCGAGTTCAGACCTCTAGATGGAACAGACGAACGCGCCTGATGATTCGCACTCGATTTCTGTGAGAATGAGCTCTGTAGCTGCCCTACAGCTCGAGTTAAGTACAACATACCGACAACGCGTATCAAGATGACTCGAAACAGCCGATCCCGCCGCGATGCTTTTTTGCAGAAATATTTACCCGATCGAGCTGAGATTAAGATGGCGAGCGGGAATAAGATCGAATATGGTCAGAAAAAATACTAGAGCTCAAACGAATAATTGAATTTCGAGAACAAAATTTTCAACCGACCAAAAATCACCAAAAGGTCCGTCGAGATTTTTCTTGCCAACTAGCTCTCCAGCGCGCCGGAAGTACTCTTAAGCTTCCAGCAACTAGCTAAGGGAAGCTCTACGAGTTATATTCGCATAACCGACCCAAATATGCCACTTGGTAGCGTTCGAAACCCGGAGAGCAAAGAGAAGACACGCCGGAAAGCTTTCCTGGCGAGCCGTCCGACGTTTCCGTGAAGCGCTTCTGGGGCTCTGGGGGGCTCCCGTGCAGCGTCTCTGAAGCGCTGCCAGGAGCGATTCCACGCGTGCCTGCACGCGTGCAGGCTCGCGTTCACGCTCGCCGGAAGCTCTCCCGGGCCCGCTGCGACGTTTTACAAGCTGCTGCGGGGATCGTGGAGCGTCGGAGATGGGCTGCTGGCGGGCCCACCACCGCCCGGCTTCTAATCTTAAGCCCTCTAGCTCTCAGAGAGCTCTCCGGGAACATTGTCTCTTTTGGTCGGGTCGGCCAACTAGCTCCACCTCGCGCCGGAATTCCTCTAGCTCATCGATGCCGAAGAGCTCTGCGAGGTACTAGCTCCACCCCGCGCCGGAATTCCTCTAGCTCATCGATAACGAAGAGCTCTACGAGGTACTAGCTCCACCCCGCGCCGGAATTCCTCTAGCTCATCGACGACGAAAGGCTCTACGAGGTATTCCTCCAGCTCATCGATGCCGAAGAGCTCTACGAGGTACTAGCTCTCGAGGGCCCCTGAATTACTCGTAAGCTTCCAGCAATAACTTGCTCAGGGAAGCTCTACGAGTTACTCTCAAGGTTCCAGCAATAACTTGCAAAGGGAAGCTCTACGAGTTATTCCTCTAGCTCAGCGATGCCGAAGAGCTCTACGAGGTACTAGCTCCACCCCGCGCCGGAATTCCTCTGGCTCATCGATGCCGAAGAGCTCTACGAGGTATCACTTTGTCCTTTCTGGTCGGGTCGACCAGCTAGCTCTACCCCGCGCCGGGATTCCTCTAGCTCATGGATGCCGAAGAGCTCTACGAGGCATTACTCTTAAGCTTCCAGCAATAACTTGCTAAGGGAAGCTCTCCGAGTTATGCCGAAGAGCTCTACGAGGTACTTGGTAGCGTCCAAAACCCGGAGAGAGAAGAAATCCTTCGGGGACAGGAAAACGGGAAATCTTTCCTGGAGAGCTCTGGGAAGCTCCCCTGCAGCGCTGCTAAAGCGCTGTCAGAAACGCTTCCATGCGTGCCTGCACGCGTGCAGGCACGCGTGGAAGCTTGCCGGAAGCTCTCCCGGACCAGTTGCCGGGCTGGGCGAGGCGCTGCGGGGAACGTGGAGCGACGGAAAGGAGCTCCTGGCGGGCACCACCACCGTCCGGCTTCTAATCTTAATTAAACCATCTAGCTGTCAGCGAGCTCTCCGGGAACATCTTCTTTTCTGGCCGGGTCGACCAACCAGCTCCCCCCAGCGCCGGAATTCCTCTGGCTCATCGATGGCGAAGTGCTCTACGAGGTATGACTTGAACACTACGAATAGTTTCGCGATTCTAGAGCGGGCAGCAGACCGAGTTCAGAGCTCTGGATTCAACAGACAAACGCGACTGATGACTCTGAATCGGTTTCTGTAAGTATCAGCTCTGTAGCTGTCATTTAGCTCGAGTTAAGTACAGAAAACCAAGAGCGCCGGTCTAGATGACTCGAATAATACGAATAGGTTTGCGGACCTAGCCCGGCTAGCAGACCGAGTTCAGACCTCTGGATGCAACGGACGAACGCGCCTGATCATTCTGAATCGATAAAGTGTGCTTACCAGCTCTGTAGCTGTCCTGTATCTCGAAATAAGTCTAATATACCGACAGCGCGTATCAAGATGACTCGAAACGGCCGATCCCGCCTGGACGCTTTTTGGCAGTAACAGGTACCCGATCGAGCTGAGATCAAGATGGCGAGCGGGAATGAGATCGAATATCACGGGAAAGAATACTACGAGCTCTAACGAATGGTTGAATTTCGAGAACAACATTTTCAACCGACCAAAAGTCACCAAAAGGTCCGTCGAGATTTTCTCGCCAACTAGCTCTCCAGCGCCCCGGAATTACTCTTAAGCTTCCAGCAATAACTTGCTAAGGGAAGCTCTACGAGTTACTGGCTCCACCCCGCGCCGGAATTCCTCTAGCTCATCGACTGGCGCCAGCGGTGAACCGTCAACCTGGTCACCGCCGGGAACCTCGTAAAGCTCCGTTCACGCGTGAGAGCTCAGAGTCGAAAGAGAGGGCTTCTGGATGCATTTCTCGAAGAATTGAACATTGTTTTTTCATGTCGAAATGAAGTTGGTTGCTCCAAGTGTTTTGGGAGTAAAGGTGCGCCTAGAGGACTCATATTAAGACGCAGAGGCTCTGATAACCTTTTTTCAGGTGCGAAAAATCTGGGTTCTCAAAATAAATGGTCAAATATCTTGCTAATTTTCACAAAACCACCAAACAGTTATCACTTTGTCCTTTCTGGTCGGGTCGATCAACTAGCTCCACCCCGCGCCGGAATTCCTCTAGCTCATCGATGACGAAGAGCTCTACGAGGTATAACGAAGAGCTCTACAAGGTACTCGCTCCAACCCGCGCCGGAATTCCTTTAGCTCATCGTTACCGAAGAGCTCTACGAGGTACTAGCTGCACCCCCCGCCGGAATTCCTCCAGCTCATCGATGCCGAAGAGCTCTACGAGGTACTAGCTGCACCCCGCGCCGGAATTCCTTTAGCTCATCGTTGCCGAAGACCTCTACGAGGTACACGGAGAGCAGAGAGAACACACAGCAGACAGCTATTTCTGGCGAGCCCTCGGACGCTCTCGTGAAGAGCTTCTGGGGCTCTGGGGGGCTCCCCTGCAGCGCTTCTGACGCGCTGCCAGGAACGCTTCCACGCGTGCCTGCACGTGGGCAGGCACGCGTGGACGCGTGCCGGAAGCTCTCCCGGACCCGTTGCCGGCTCGGGCGAGGCGCTGCAGGGATCGTGGAGCGGCGGAGATGGGCTGCTGGCGGGCACCACCACCGCCCGGCTTCTAATCTAAAAACCTCTAGCTCTCAGAGAGCTCTCCGGGAATAACGAAGAGCTCTACGAGGTACTAGAAGGAAGTTCTACGAGTTACTAGCTCAGGGAAGCTCTACGAGTTACTAGCTCCGCACCGCGCCGGAATTCCTCTAGCTTATCGATAACGGAGAGCTCTACGAGGTTTTACTCTTAAGCTTCCAGCGACTAGCTCAGGGAAGCTCTACGAGTTATTCCTCTTAGCTCATCTTGGCGAAGAGCTCTACGAGGTACTCCTCTTAGCTCATCTTGTCGAAGAGCTCTACGAGGTATTCCTCTTAGCTCATCTTGGCGAAGAGATCTACGAGGTAAAATAAACTTGGTAGCGTCCAGAGACAGAGCGAAGAAACTCTCGGGGACGGGAAAACTCCCCTGGAGAGCTCTCGGGGGCCCCCCTGAAGCGCTTCGAAAGCGCAGCCAGGCACGCCGTGCCTGCACGCGTGCAGGCGCGCGAGGACTGGAAGCGCTCCCGGACCCGCTGCCGGGTCAAACGAACTGCTGCGAGGATTCTGGACCGGCGAAGATGGGCTGCTGGCGGGCGCCACCACCGTCCGGCTTCTAATCTAAAACCCTCTAGCTCTCAGAGAGCTCCCCGGGAATGCTCAACTGAGTAAAAGTCATTAAAAGGTTCTCCAGCGCGCCGGAATTACTTTTAAGCTTCCAGCAACTAGCTCTGGGAAGCTCTACGAATTACTTGGTAACGTCCACTTGGTACCGTCCAACTGGGCGCCGGCGGTGAACCGTCAACCTTTCTCACCGCCGGGGGACTCGTAGAGCTGCCTGACCATATATTATGTCAAAGAATTAGCAGAGAACAAAAAGTTTTTGCAGCCCAATTTGATAGCAGATTGATCGGTCTAGTGATATCCCATTGCTGTGCTGGACAGTTCAATAGCTCATGTGCAGCGTGCAGAAAATACCATTAAGGAGAAAATAGCAGAGTACGAATCCGTGTTTGGCTGCGCTCACAACAGACCCAAACCAAGCGTCTAGATGCTTCGCGTCTCATGATGTTCATCTGACATTTCGGCCGAAGAGCTCTCGCGCTGCTCTGCAGCTCGAGTTCAGTGAAGAAATTCTTCATCATTTGGGAAAAAAATAGTCGAATACAGTTTTGTGAACCTGGCTCGGGTAGCAGACCGAGTTCAGACGTCTCGATGCAACAGACAGATGACTCGAATACGAATAGTGTTGCGGACCCAGCCCGAGTAGCACCCAGTTCAGACCTCTGCATGCAACAGACGAACGCGACTGATGATTCTGAATCAGTTTCTGTGCGTATGTGCTCTGTAGCTCTGCTACAGCCCGAATTACGTGCGAAAACGGAGAGCACCTCTCAAGATGACTCGAATGATACGAATAGTTTCGCGGACCTAGCTCGGGTAGCAGACCGAGTTCAGACCTGGATGCAACAGACGAACGCGAATCATTATTCTGCATCAGTTTCTGTGCGTATCAGCTCTGTAGCTGCACTAGAACTCGAGTTGAATACAGGAAACCGACTCCTTGTCGAGATGACGAGCGATACGAATAGTTTTGCGGACCTAGCTCGGGCAGCAGACCGAATTCAGACCTCTGGATGCAACAGACGAACGCGCCTGATGATTGTGAATTGGTTTCTGTAAGTATCAGCTCTGTAGCTGTCCTACAACTCGAATTAAGTACAACAAACTGTCAACGCGTGTCAAAATGACTCGAAACAGCCGATCCCGCCGGGATGCTTTTTGGCAGTAATATCTACCCGATCGAGCTGAGATTAAGACGGCGAGCGGGAATAAGATCGAGTATCACGGGAAAAAATACTAGAGCTCTAACGAATGGTTGAATTTCGAGAACAAAATTTTCAACCGACCGAAAGTCACCAAAAGGTCCATCGAGATTTGTCTTGCCAACTAGCTCTCCAGCGCCCCGGAATTACTCTTAAGCTTCCAGCAACTTGCTAAGGGAAACTCTACGAATTAAACCCGGAGAGCAAAGAGAACATACACCGGAAAGCTTTCCTGGCGAGCCCTCGGACGCTCTCGTGAAGCGCTTCTGAAGCGCTGCCAGGAACGTTTCCACGCGTGCCTGCACGCGTGCAAGCACGCGTGGACGCTTGCCGGAAGCTCTCCCAGACGGGCTGCGGCCTCAAACGAACTGCTGCGGGGATTCTGGACCGGCGAAGATGGGCTGCTGGCGGGCACCACCACCGTCCGGCTTCTAATCTAAAACCCTGTAGCTCTCAGAGAGCTCTCCGGGAAAAACCCGGAGAGCAAAGAGCAAAGAGAATGCACACCGGAAAGGGTTCCTGGCGGGCCCTCGGGCGCTCTCGTGAAGCGCTTCTGGGGCTCTGGGGGCTCCCCTGCAGCGCTTCTGAAGCGCTGCCGGGAACGCTTCCACGCGTGCCTGCACGCGTGCAGGCACGCGTGGACGCGTGCCCGAAGCGCCCCCGGACCCGCTGCGACGTTTTACATGTCGCTGCGGGGATTCTGGAGCGGCGAAGATTGGCTGCTGGCAGACACCACCACCGTCCGGCTTCTAATCTAAAGCCCTCTAGCTCTTAGAGAGCTCTCCGGGGATTTTGTAGCGTCCAAAACCCGGAGAGCCCCTCGGGGACGGGAAATCTTTCCTAGAGAGCTCTGGGGGGCCCCCCTGCAGCGCTTCTGAAGCGCTGCCAGGAATGCTTCCGCGCGTGCTTGCACGCGTGCTGGCACACCTGGAAGGCGCTCCCGAACCAGCTGCCGGCTCGGACGAGGCGCTACGGCGGACGTGGACCGCCGTGGACGAGCTCGTGGCGGGTACCACCACCGCCCGGCTTCTAATCTAAAGCCCTCTAGCCCTCAGAGAGCTCTCCGGGAAAAAACCTGGAGAGCGGAGAGACCCTCCGGCATGGGGCAAAAATCTTTCCTGGAAAGCCCTGGGGGGCTCCTTGAAGCGCTTCGAAAGCGCTGCCAGGCACGCTTCCATACGTGCCTGCACGCGCGCAGGCACGCGTGGACGCGTGCCGGAAGCGCTCCCGGACCAGCTGCGACCTCAAACGAACCCCTGCGGGGATTCTGGACCGCCGTGGAGGAGCTCCTGGCAGGCACCACCACCGTCCGGCTTCTAATCTATAACCCTCTAGCTCTCAGAGAGCTCTCTGGGAACATTGTCCGTCCGGGCCGGGTGGGCCAACTAGCTCCGCCCCGCGCCGGAATTCCTCTAGCTCATCGATGCCGAACAGCTCTACGAGGTACTACTCTTAAGCTTCCAGCAACTAGCTAAGGGAAGCTCTACGAGTTATTTTTCTGGCGAACTAGCTCTCCAGCGACCCAGAACTACTCTTAAACTTCCAGCAACTAGCGAAGGGAAGCTCTACGAGTTAAAGACCGGAGAGCAAAAGGAACACACGGCACACACCGGAAAGCTTTCCTGGCGTGCCCTCAGACGCCCTCGTGAAGCGCTTCTGGAGCTCTTGGGGGCTCCCCTGCAGCGCTTCTGAAGCGCTGCCAGGAACGCTTCCACGCGTGCCTGCACGCGTGCAGGCACGCGTGGACGCTTCCCGGAAGCGCTCCGGGACGGGCGAGCTGCTGCGACGATCGTAGACCGGCGGAGATTGGCTGCTGGCGGGCACCACCACCGTCCGGCTTCTAATCTAAAACCCTCTAGCTCTCAGAGAGCTCTTTGGGAAAAACCCGGAGAGCGAAGAGACCCTCGGGAACGGGACATAACTCGTAGAGCTTCCCTTAGCTAGTTGCTGGAAGCTTAAGAATAATTCCGGGGCGCTGGAGAACTAGTTGGCCAGAAAAATCTCGACGGACTTTTTTTCTGACTTTTGGTCGCCTGAAAATTTTGTTCTCGAAATTTAACCATTCGTTTGAGCTCCAATATTTTTCCCTTGATATTCGATCTTATTCCCGCTCGCCGTCTTAATCTCAGGTCGATCGGGTAGATACTACTGCCAAAAAGCACTGCGGCGGGATCGACCGTTTCGGGTCATCTTGACACGCGGTGGCGGTTTTCTGAACATAACTCGAGCTTTAGAACAGCTACAGAGCTGATTTTAACAGAAACCCTCTTAGAATGATCAGGCGAGTTCGTCTGTTGAATCCAGAGGGCTGAACTCGGTGTGCTATCCGAGCTAGGTCCGCGAAACTATTCGTATTATTCGAGTTATCTTGACAGGTGCTGTCGGTTTTCTGTACTTAACTCGAGCTGCAGGACAGCTACAGAGCTGATGCTCACAGAAACCGATTCAGAATCATCTGGCGCGTTCGTCTGTTGCATCCAGAGGTCTGAACTCGGTCTGCTGCTCGAGCTAGGTCCGCGCAACTATTCGTATTATTCGAGTCATCTTGACAGGCGCTGTCGGTTTTCTGGACTTAACTCGAGCTGCAGGGCATCTACAGAGCTGATATTAACAGAAACCCATCTAAAATCATCAGGCGCGTTCATCTGTCGCAGCTGGAGGTCTGAACTCGGTCTGCTACTCGAGCTAGGTCCGCAAAACTATTCGTATTATTCGAGTCATCTTGACAGGTGCTGTCGGTTTTCTGGACTTAACTCGAGCTGTAGGAGAGCTACATAACTGATACTTACAGAAACCCATTCGAAATCATCAGGTGCGTTCATCTGTTGCATCTAGAGGTCTGAACGGTTTGCTACTCGAGCTAGGTCCGTCAAGCTAGTCGTATTATTCGAGTCATCCTGAGAGATGCTGTCGGTTTTCTGTACTGAACTCGAAATGTAGGAGGGCCACAAAGTCGTACGCACATCAATCGATTGAGCATCATCAGGCGCGTGCGTCTGTTGCACCTAGAGCTCTGAACTAAGTCTTGTATTCGAGTCCGCTATCAGCGGAGGCCGAAAAGCTATTCGTTCTCTGCCAATTCTTTGGACATAGTATATGGCAGGAAGCTCTACGAGTCCCCCGGCGGTAAGAAAAGTTGACGGTTTACCGCCGGCGCCCAATCTTTTCTGGGGAGCTCTGGGGGGCTCCCCTCAAGCGCTTCGAAAGCGCTGTCAGGCACGCCTCCATGCGCGCCTGCACGCGTGCAGGCACGCGTGGACGCGTGCCGGAAGCGCTCCCGGACGGGCTGCCGGCACGGGCGAGTTGCTGCGGGGATCGTGGAGCGGTGGAGGTGGGCTGCTGGCGGGCACCACCGCCGTCTGGCTTCTTGCCTAGAACCCTCTAGCTCTCAGAGAGCTCTCCTGGAATTCCTCTAGCTCATCGATTACGAAGAGCTCTACGAGGTATGACGAAGAGCTCTACGAGGAACTAGCTAAGGGAAGCTCTGCGAGTTACTGGGAGCCGGCGGTGAACCGTCAACCAGGTTACCGCCGGGACCCTCGCAGAGCTCTGAATAGACGAAGTCCGTTCCCAGATAACAGCAGAAAAGCGCTTATTAATACAAGCTTGAAACACAAAGAAATGTTGTTTCCCGAGTTACAGAATGTTGGTTCCCCCTAGTCGTTTGATCGAAATAATGCAGCTAGTGCCCTGAGGATTGCACCATCGAAAGCGCCATGATTGACTGCGTAGAATAAAAATTCGAATTCGCAAAACGAATTTCAAAATCTCTCGCAATCTTCGTAAAACCGACCCCAGGTCACCACCTTGTCCGCCCGGGCCGGGTTGGCCAACTAGCTGCGCCCCGCGCCGGAATTCCTCTAGCTCGTCGTTGCCGAAGAGCTCTACGAGGTATTACTCTTAAGCTTCCAGCAACTTGGTAGCGTGCAAAACCCGGAGAGCGAACAGGCAACTCTGCAAAGCGGTTGTACCGAACTCTGGGGAGCTCTCGTGGGGCGTTTCTCAAGCGCTGCCAGGCACGCTTCCCCACGTGCCTGCACGCGTGCAGGCGCGCGTGGACGCGTGCTGGAGGCGCCCCCGGACCCGCTGCCGGGTCAAACAACCTTCTGCGGGGATTCTGGAGCGGCGAAGATGGGCTGCTGGCAGGCACCACCGCCGTCCGGCTTCTAATCTAAAACCCCATAGCTCTCAGAGAGCTCCCGGGGAACTAGCTAAGGGAAGCTCTAAGAGTTACTCTTAAGCTTCCAGCAACTAGCTAAAGGGAGCTCTACGAATTACTGTGCGCCCGGGCTCACGGCCTCCGAGTCGGGCGAGCGCCAGGTCGCGCACGCCGGATCTCTCTCTGGGCCGCCCACGCACGCAGTTGACGCGCGTGAAGACATACCCACGAAAGCGGCTCAGCGTGCGTGGAGACGCTGGAAACCTTGCGTAACGGAGCTCCTGGGGCGCTGGAAAGCTCTATTGGGAGACGCTGGCTGCACTGGAGAGCTTTCTTCGCGAGCTGTCGGGGCTCTGTGAAGCGCTTCGGAAGCGCTGCTAGCGACGCTCCCACGCGTGCCTGCGCGCATGCGGGCACGCTTGGACGCGTGCGTGCAGCGCTCCCAGACCCGCTGCGACCTCCGGCTAGTTGCAGAATTCCTCTAGCTCATCGACAACGAAGAGCTCTACAAGGTACGCAGCACACGCACGCGGTTTGGCGTGCGTCGAGACGCTGGCAACCCCGCGTGGCGGAGCGCTGGAGACGCTTGATAGCTTCCCTGCGAAGCGCTGAATTTTTGGAAAGCTTTCCTGAAGAGCCCCGGGGCGCTTCCCTGGAGCGCTTCTGAAGCGCTGTCAGCGACGCCTCCACGCGTGCCTGCACGCGTGCGGGCACGCGTGGGCGCGTGCCGGAAGCGCTCCCGGACGGGCTGCGAAGTTTTGAAGTGTCCCCGGGGGTCGTGGACCGGCGAAGATGGGTTGCTGGCAGGCACCATTACCGTCGGGCTTCCAATCTAAAACCCTGTGGCTCTTAGAAAGCTCTCCGGGAAAAACCCGGAGAGCGAAGGGGCAATCGCATTGGAAAGCTTTCATGGAGAGCCCTGCGGAGCTCTCCAGAGGCGCTTCTGAAGCGCTGCCAGGCGCGCTCCCACGCGTTCCTGCACGCGCGCAGGCACGCGTGGATGCGTGCCGGAAGCGCTCCCGGACACGCTGCGACCTCACAACTTTCTGCGACGATTCTGGACTGCCGTGGAGGAGCTGGTGGCAGGCACCACCACTGTCCCGCTTCGAATCGAAAACCCTATAGCTCTCAGAGAGCTCTCCGGGAATGAAAACCCAAAAACGTGTTTTGTTTTCCGAGTTTTTCAGCTCACGCTAGAAGAAGCTCCCTCCATGTGTTCCAAGCAGCGCCGCGTGATAAGAAATGCTCTACGAGGCCCCCGGCAATAACCTGGTTGACGGTTTACCGCCGGCTCCCAGTTTACGCCACGCAATGGGGTGTGTCGCGCGCGTTCAACGTATTTTTCGATCCCTGGGAAACCTGCGAAACGACGCTTCGGGGAGCTTGGAAGCGGCGCTTCGGGGGGCTTGCACGCAACGCTTGCGGGACTCTGCAGAACCGCTCGCGCACCCTGGAGCCACGCGAATTGGGAAACGCTAGGAAGCTACGCCCCCGGACCCGCTGGGAACTCCAGCTGATCTCTGCGGCGATTCTGGACCGGCGAGCGTGGGAGTTGGGCCCTCGCTCACCACCTTCTGGTTTCTTCTCTCGAATCCTTCTGCTGCAAGCAGCTATCCGGATACTGGCGCCGGCGGTGAACCGTCAACCTGGTCACCGCCGGGAACCTCGTAAAGCTCCTTGCGCGCGTAAGAGTGCTCAGAATCGAAGCAGAGAGCTTCGCAGAAGACTTTCGTGAAGTCTTCAATTTTGCATTTTTCATGTCGACATGAAGTTGGTTGCTCCAAGTGCTTTGATAGTAAAAGTGCTCCTAGGGAGCTCATATTGTGACGCAGAGGCCCTCATAATCTTTCACAGGTGCGAAAAATTTGGTTTCTCAAAATAAACGGTCGAGTATCTTTCAAATATTAGCAAATTCGAGCCAAAATTACCACATTGCCCTTTCTGGTCGGGTCGACAAACTAGCTCCACCCCGCGCCGGAATTCCTCTAGCTCATCGATGCCGAAGAGCTCTACGAGGTACTGTGGAGCGCTGGGAAACGTGCGAAACGGCTCTGCGGAATTCCTGACCGGCGAGCGTGGGAGTGGGGCCTTCTGCTGCAAGCTGCTATCCGGGAATCAAATCTTTCGAAACCTTCGGAAAACCGACCCCAGGTTGACACATTGTCGACCGGGCCGGGTGGGCGAACACGCTGCACCCCGCGCCGGAATTCCTCTAGCTCATCGATGCCGAAGAACTCTACGAGGTATGGGGTGGACGGAGCTCTACGAGGTTTTCGGCGCTTCCCTGGTTGACGGTTTACCGCTGGCGTCCAGTCTGGATAACAGGGCTGCGCGGGCCTGTTGTAGAGTGGAAGGACCTGGCGAAAACTTGCGAAGAGCCTTCTGGCAAGCTTGCAGGCTCGGTATTGGGAAATGCTTGGAAATGGCCTGCCAGAGCGCGCTGCGAGTTCATACCGGCCGCTGCCAAGCTGGAAAGAAAGATTCGAAACAACCTCCGGGGCTACCCTGCGGTTCCGGCTTCTTGATTCCTGGATAACTCGCAGAGACTTAAGAAGGTTTAAGATTGAGCCGAAGCCGCAAGGTAGCCCCATGACGTCGTTCCGGCTTCTGGCAGGAATCCCTGGCGCAGGCTGCGCAAGGTTGTAACGTGTCCCTGCAAACCTTTGTAAACGTTTCCCAACGCGCGTGCCCGGAAGCTCTCCACGTCCTGCGGAAGCCTCCTTCGAGCCTTAGAATCTTTCCAAGGTTTTTCAACTAACCTGTTGATAGCTCTTTGCGAACTATCCGGGATCAGCCCTCTTAGCCCCCCAATTAACTATCTGGGGAAAACCCAGATAGCTGGGCGCCAGAAAGGCGTGCGAAGGCCTGCGGGGGATCCGTGGAAGGGCCTGGAGAAAGCTTTCGAAAGATTTTCTGGAGAGCTTCCAGGCAGACGCATAGGGGAACCTTAGAAAAGGCCAGCCAAAACGCTCTGCCGGTTCAGGCTGGCCGCGACGGGGTGTCTGGCCAGAAGCCGGAACGGGCAATGGGACTGCCCGTCGGCCCCGGCTTCTTGATGTGGGACTCTCTGCGAACTGTCCTGGAGAAATCCTACCAGCCCTTTAAAGCGTATGTACGTAGAACGTAGAGATCTCCACATCTCTCCCGCCAATACTTGATACCAACGCAAAATGAAACGGGATGTGAATCTTTATCTCCGTACTCTGGCTAAAACGCGACTAGGCGCGTCCGCCCTCCCGCCCGGCTTACGAGCCGCAACGGCGACAAAGGCCGCGGGCGGAAGGATTATATTATTCATCCCCACCCTAAATCTCACATCCTCGCCTATCTGATTTTCGTACAGAAAAAACTGTGGCTGAAGAATGAGTGGCAAATTCTGCCGCCCCCCCCCGAATACTCATGAACATGCCTGTCGGCTCGACCGGCCAGAGGCCGCCTGCACACCTAACAACACCTATCCATGAATCACATGATAACGTTGAACAGCCAAAATTAAAATACCAAACCGAATCTCCAGCAGGAAAAAAACAAGATAACACATCGAATCTTGATGCAAGCAAAATACAATCACTTGAGAAGGTACTCTCATCTTCTCTTTACCTGAGAGGGTGCTCACACATCTTCTCTGCCAACCGACCTAAACACAAAGCTGGTAGCGCATCTCAATGCAAGCTCCTCCACCACCCAACGTGAACACAAAGTGGGTCGTGATATTTCAATTAAAGTTTCCACCATCGAACATCAACACAAAGTTGGTCGTGAAATCTTACCGTGACTGAGCTGACTTGATGATGCTGCAGGCGATGTAAGTCTTGATATTCGAATCCAGACTGTAGCTCCTGCTCTCGTCTGCGTCCAGCTTCAGACACCAGCTTGTCCTTGCTATATATGTCTGCGCAGCTGCTGCCCTCGAATTTCCAGCTCCCGATGCGCACTGGTCCCAGTGTAGCCAACCACTGCCTCAAGAGAGCACTGTCTCCCAGGTAGATCTGTCCATCCTCGGTAACTTCGTCGTAGTACGTCTCCACCTCAGGCTCAGCCATCAGGCGTAGCGTGGCTGTCTTTAGCTTTGCCTGCTTGGGCACCTCCGCCCTGGAAAGGTTCGTCGCTGCTCGAACTGTCCACCTCCATCGGTGCCTTGCCGAAATCCTCGTCAGCGCTCTGCGTAGGCTGCACTATGTAGATAAACGTGATGACTGCCGCAATGATCGAAGCCAATGTCACCGCCGTAGGAGACATCGAAAGACAAAGTCCATGCATTGCAAGTGCACAGAATTGAATCAGAACCGCAACTTGGTCAGGTATCTGGATGGCTCGCTGCGCACCACTCCTATCCACTGGGTAGTTGTCCATCGCATCATCCACGTAGAATGTTTCGACGCACTCGGTCTCGTCATAAGTTTCGTCCTTGTCATCGTAGAAGCACTCGTCCACAGGACTCGTAGAGCTTCCCTGAGAGCGTTAGCGGCGAAGCTAGAATAACAATTCCGAAGAATAATTCCGGCGCGCTGGGGGGCTAGTTGGCAAAAAAATCTCGACGGATTTTTCTGACATTTAAACTATTTTTTATCGAAATTTGAAAGGTCGTTAGAGCTCTAGTATTTCCCCCCCTCATTCGATCCTATTCCCGCTCGCCATCTTAATCTCAGGTCGATTGGGTACCTATTACTGCCAAAAAGCACTCAGGCGGGATCGGCTGTTCAATGTCATCTGGGCAGGTGCTGTCCGTTTTTATGAACTTCACTCGAGCTGTAGAAGAGCTACAGAGCTGTTCGGCACAGCAATCGAAATATTTAATCATCAGGCGCGAAGTCGGTCTGCTGCCAGAGCTGGGTCTGAACTATTTCTGCTCTGCTAATTTTCCTAGAGATGATGATGAGTTTCTCGATGCAACTCGAGCTGCAGATAAGCTACAGAGATGTTCGGTACAGCAATCAAAAGAAACTCAAATGGAGCGCTCTTCTGAAGTATGCAGATGCCCGAACTCGGTGTGCTACCACAGGTGGGTCCGGAAAACTATTCGTACTCTGTCTTTTTAGAGATGACGATGCTCCTCTTGATGTAGCTCGAGCTGCAGATGAGTTACAGAGCTGTTCGGCACAGGAGTCGAAAGAAAATGATCAAGAGCGCTTTTCTGAAGTATCTAGATGCCCGAACTCGTTGTGCTACCACAGGTGGATCCGACAAAACTATTCGTATTCTGCTAATTGCCAGAGCTCATCATAAGTTTATGGATGCAACTCGACCTGTAGATGAGCTGCGGAGCTGTTTGGCACAGCAATCGAAAGAAAATCATCTGACGCGCTAGTCTCGAGTATCTAGATGCCCGAACTTGGTCTGCTTCCAGAGCTGGTGCCAAAAAACTATTCGTACTCTACTAGATCGTTCCTCTTTTCCCTCTCCACTTCCCCTTCTGCTTTTTATGCTGCTCTTCCTCCTTCACTTCCTTCTCCTCTACCTGCTCCTTTTTCTCCTCCTCCTTCTCTTCCTCAGCCTCCTCCATCTCCTTCTCCTCCTTACTCCTTCTTCACCTCCGCGTCCTCCCCCATGAAACCGCGCCCTCGCGCGCGCGGAATGCAATATTGCCGCGCCCGCATTCCACGAGGAAGCTCTACGAGTTCCCGGCGGTAACCAAGGTTGACGGTTTACCGCCGGCTCCCAGTAGTTGTACGTCTCCACCGGCCAAGTATATATCATCGTTCCCGTCGGTGTCGTTGTACAGCTGCTGCTTGACGTACTTAGCCATCTTCGCGTTGAGGTCGTCGACCTCCTTGTTGGCTGCCACCTTCACTGGTCCAACCAGCTTCCGTCCGCGTATTGATGGTGCTCTGTCATCAGGCCTAAGAGTCCAAGAGTTAGATATCATAACCTTCCTCGCGTAGCTTCCTGGAAGCACTTTCGTCAAACAGTCCGCTAGCATCTGCTCGCGCTTGACCCACTTGATGCTGACCTCCTTTCGTGACTGACGTAGTATAGCCGCCTCCAAAGAAAACCTCCTATCCGTCATAGATACCGTGATCGTGTCATACTGGCTCTTGCAGTCGGTCACCGAAGTGCATGTCACCGGGTAGGTGTTGTGCACGATATCGGCCGCATCCATCTCTGGGTGTAGGATCTCCGCCAGGGTTGACGTTGTCCAAATCAGCATATCCAAACAATCTGCACAGGAGTCTGCCTCCGCCGATTGAAGACCGCCACCCAATTGAATCTTTGAATCACTCGTTGAATCTTTGAAGACTGCCACCCCATGCAATGTACCCTGTCCTTCTTGCCGTGCTCCTCGTTGATCTTCTCGTCACCTAGTATGATGAAGCGTCCTCGTTGCGATCTGTGCTTCGGCAGTTTGTCGATAACACTATCGGTCACGTTGATTACCTCGGTCTTCCACAAATTCAGACTAGCTGTAAACTTGATCAGTAGGTCGTCATGCTTCTGGATCCTCCTGATAGCTGCATTCCCGTCCTGTAGATCCTTCGCCGTCGGAGCTCCCAGCGCTGATGGCAATCGGGATTCCTCGAACGTTTCTTCGAAACAAATCATTCGCGCAGCCCACTGCAGTTATCCAACCACCATTCGTAGTCCTCGATGCTCTGCAGGGGTGCTTTGCGGCGCTTTTGTGGCCAACCACCATCCGGCGTACTGTCAGGTGATTTGCTGCGCTCCCCGGAGACACGCACAGTCTTCATAGACTGTACATGGGCCTCCATGGTGACGTTGATGCTGCCGTCCTTGTCTTGCTGATGGGCCCTGCCGCCGAATGTCGCCTTCTCCTGCCTCGCGTACTTGACCTCGCGAAAGTCAATCTCCCTTTGAAGGTCCGGCCATGAGGAAGTCGTCCACGTGTAGACACATGATCCCTATGATCGTGTTCTCCTTGTTGCGCATGATGAAGGTCGCGGGCTGGAAGCTCAGGCCTTCCCATCCGAGCTTCGCGAGCGTCTCGCGCAGCGCCGCGTGCCAAGCTCTCGCCGCATCGTTGGTCCCGTAGATACTCTTGTTAAGCCTCAGCAGGTGCTCTGGCTTAACACCTAGGAGGGTGTACTTCCCGCGGTTCGTCGGGGTCCGAAAATAGAGCTCGCGTGTGATCGCCTTGCCTTGTAGAAGGGCCCCCATTCACATCTGCAACGACTTGGTCCAAGTTGAGGCTCGATGCGATGCTGCACAGGAGTAGCGTCACGTGTTCTGAGACTGGAGGAGAGTCTCGACGTAACTTGTCGTCGAACTCCTCCTCGTAGCCCCGTCCACATATTCTCGTCTTCGGCTCAAAGATCGTAGGGTCCTTGTCCGTCCAGACCACCTTGGAGCTTAGGATCTTGCCAGGGTCAACTTTCCCAACCGCTGCTTCTGAAATGTGGGTTGCCGCATCGTGCTTGCGCCAGGTATTCCACTCCTTTTCCACTGCACTCTGCATCTTTTTCCACTTAAACTTGTCGTCGCCCATCATCTTCAGGTTGATATCCTGATTCTTGTTCACTAACCCTTGTCGCTTGTGCACATCCGCTCAGCCACGAATGCTTCAACCAAGAAGGGTGTCTCTGCCAGCTGCTTGACTGGTCCCGTCTGCCCCTTCGCACGCTTGATGCTGATGGGCACGTCGTCCAGCAGGAACGCCTGAAGCGTGACGGGATGTTCCTGGCGCTTGCTGCCCTGATTCTGCTCCGGCTGTCTAGTGCTCGATGTTGTTGTTCCTCGTTGATCTTCTCATTCTGTTGGCACTGCTACCGTCTCCCCTGCCTTTTTGCGTTCTTCCAACTGCCTCTGGATGCTGGCAGGGTTTCTTGAAGCTGAGCTCGGTCGTCGTGAGCATCGTCCTACTTTGTCTGCTGGAGCTTCAAGTTCTTCTGGACCGAATGTTTCTCACCACCACGTTTCACCTCCTTGGGCTGCTCCGGCTCCTCCATGATCTCGCCAATGTTGCTACCGCTTGGAAGTCCAGGCTGTGAGGCTGCAGGTTGCTGGTCACCTCCCGGTCCATCTTCAGATCCTTCCTCCTTCACCGGTGTGATCTCCTCGATGACCGTGATCGGTTGCTGTGCCACCGCATCGTCGATGATCTGAAGGTTTGCTATCCAGTCCACCCTCGAGATGTCTTCAACCAAGTCGCGTGTTTCCAAGTTGAACAGTCGCCTCCTCTCGACCTGATACCCTTGTGCCGGTTCGGGTAGTAGGGGTGCATTCCTGATGTTGTCCAGCAGCTGCCTCAGGTCGGTCTTGCCCTGGCTGCTGGATGCCACTGCTCTCAGGATGGTGTCCCAGGCCTGGTGTGCTCGACGTAGTCGCGCTCGTAAATCCTCCTCTGCTTGGTCTTGATCAGCTGGGATTGATTTGTACTCATCGTCCAGGCTCTGCCGCATCGGCATCACGTCATTGTCGTGCACCACATCCGATCGTCTTCTTCTGCTGTCCGACTGCTTCGGATGGCCCGCGCCACTTTGAGCTGGTGCTGCTCCTGGTGTGTCTTGTTGTCGCTGCAATGGCTGCTGTTGTGGAGCTTCTTGCTGTCCAGATAGCTGCTGATGGTAGTCGTGCTGTCGTGCTGGAGTCTGTTGATTTGGATGTTGGTCTGTCTGTTGATCATGCTGTTGGTCTGGCTGTTGTTCAGGTGTCTCGTCTGACTGCTGAGCGTCTCGTGCTGGATTATATTGTTCCCCTCGAAGATCCATAAAGCCTCTCCGTCCAGATCGAGATCGAGCTGGTCCACCGTCTGAGACAGGTCGGTGAAGTGCATGGTCGTCACCTCGTGCTCAGTTGCTTTCCGTCGTAGACTTGGTGAGCTCAAAATCGGTATCCGATTGTGAACCAGCCAGTAGCCATGCCCGTCCTTGCCCAGGCCCCTGGCAGGTCCATGCCATCGAGCATGTAGATTTCTCCAAAGACTGCCCGATCACCAGAACATCAGTAGATCTCCTCGCCGAAAGGGCCCTGGCTGGGGCATTGTCCTTGCCGGCACTGTCCGCCTCGAAGCAGGTGAGTTAGCCGCCGTGAAAGAAGGACTCCGCGCATATCTGTTCAAGGCGTAGTCGATTCCAGAACGATGTCCTCCCAGCTACCCTGGAAACTAGTGCTGGGTCGTTGTCGGGATTCGCCAAACTCGCAGGTAGTCGATGTCCAGCTCCCTGCACCCACTGCTGTGGTGGGAAGCCAGCTGTCCTAACCAACTGGTTGTACGCGTTGGCCATGCCTCGTACGGCAGCTGCAACGGAATCCTGACCGCGGCCAATGTCTCCAGCATTGAAGACGCTTGGCGCCATCTCCTTTAGGTAACATATCTTCCTCTCGACCTTGCCCATCTGCCAGTGAGCTTCTGGCGCAGCGTTGTTGATCACCAGGCCGAGGTCGTTGCACAGTGTCTCGAACTCGCCCATGAAGGTAGAGCCCCGGTCCTGCTCAACCATAGTAGGTGGTCCAGCCCAGGTCAGCCATCCAAGCTCGAAAGCCTTCTAAGCCAACTTTGCTGTCGGTCTTGATCCAGGACACGTGTAGATAACCACTGTGAAACCTCACGCAATCTCCACGATCACAAGCACCGCGTGCATATTCTTGGCCATGTTGGGTCTGATCATGAAATCCATTCCAATGGCCTCATTCAAATCTCTAACCTTTGCCTGGGCTGCTGTAGGCCTTGCTGCCATCCGAGCCTGCCCCTCGCACGTTGTGCTTCAGAAGAAGTCGTGCTGCCTGCGCCGCTCGTCGACTAGCCCCGCCGTGCTGTAAGTATCGTACCAATGACTCCTTGTTGTGTCCGTGTGAATGGCTCTCGTGTATCTTCTTGATAGCTGCCCGCATGCATGGAGGTACCGCCGTACACCCCGCCATCTTGATGTTGTCGCCGTGCTTGCTGAAGATCGTCGCTGCGCTCGCGTGAATGGGTGCCTCCACCTCTGCAGGATTGGCCTCGATCTCGTGGAGCTCGATGTCCTCGAAATTGTTGGCGTACCTGGCGTGCCCGCCGTGCTGCTTCTCGAAGTTCCGCTGATTCTCGATGCCGTCCTTGATCATCTGAGCCAGGCTGGCGGTCCAAGGGCCAAGACTTGATGCTGTTCCCTTCGGCCTGTTTATCACGCTCGTGTGTTCGTGCGTGTTGTCGCACCTGATGTTGTTCGGCTTGGCGCCTAACATGACGGCCGTAGTCAGGAACCGCGTCGGCTTCTTGACGGGGCCACCCAGGAAGTCCACCAGGTTGCTGCCTTCGGCGCGGTGGCGCGTCATCGCGGGCACAAGCCCTGAGCCCAGCCACGGCATGTGCTTCCGCGCCTTGGATGTCAGCGGGTTCTCCAGTAGCATGCGTGCTCCTCGACGCATGCAGTTGAACCAGATCTGCTTGGCAAGCCGCAGGTGCTTCGTACCAAGTGCTAGCTTCAGCAGCGTCGTCTTCTGCGGAAGCATGTGCGATCCGTTCGTGAATGGGTCGCATGGGAAACCCACGGTAGTCATGTATGGGTCGTCCACGTCCAGCTGCTTCAAAACTTTCCGCTGTGACTTACTCTCCAGTGCGTCGTCCCCTATCAGGATGTCCCTTGGTCTCGTAGTAGGGTGTCGCCACTGCTGAGCTTCCGACGTGGCTGCCATGCCACAAGCATAGGGCTCACATATGATAGGCCGCTTCTCCTCTGGGCCCGCCTGTAGCGTCTCCGCCACATGCTGGCGCTGGTCCAGCTTGTCCTGCAACTTTGTCTTCCACGTCTCGATCTGCTTCTTCTGCTTTCGTCGGAAGATGCCTCCGTCTATCTCTTGCACCTCCGCGGTCCAGGTGTCGATCTCATCCGTCGTAACTGATGGGACTGTTTTGGTCGTTTCTTTCCTCGGCCAGTCCTTGAGTGAGATCTCCAGGTGCCCCTTCTCGGTCTTGATGAGCGGCATCCCGTACTTGTTGATCGCCTTGAAGTCCGCCATCCGCTCCTTAACGTACAGCGCTGTGTCTAGCTCCTCCAGCTGGTGGATGCTGAGCAGTATCGGCGTCTTCGATTTCGACAGCCTCTGGAACCGTAGATTCACGTCGGCTCCTGCAAGTCCAGCTGTCACCTCATGCTCGCCTCCTGCCGTCACCGGGGCGCTATCATTCACGCCTCGGATGCGCATGGATGAGCCCCTCATCCTCGTAATGACCCTGCTTTCCTCAGCGTAGCCGTCCAACGCTAGTGAGCCTCCGCATCCACGTAGGCACGCCGCGTCCAATGCAGCATGTCCATCTGGAATAAGTCCTTTCCTTATCGCGTAGGCTCTCGGTCTCATCCAGCTCCTCGTAGTCCACCTGCAAGCCAGATGGTGGTGCCGGATCCTCTGTGGGCCTGTAGTCTGTGCCCGTTCTGCGTTCCGTCCACAACCATGTCGGTCGCACTGCGCGAGGTAAGCGTTTGTAAGTGCTCCTTAGGATGTTCTGTAGTTCCGAGGTACTGTCTCAGGTCGTACGCCAGGTTCCTGAGTCCCTGTGGTGCCATCTCCATCGTGATGTGCATGAGCTGATGGATCCGGTATAGTGCCCAGTCCGCGCACCAATCCATGTGATCCCTGTAGGCTGCTTCCATGTTCTCACAGCTGACCCATAAAGCTGCGATCTGTGCTGCTCGATCTTTGATCTTCTGTAGGTCTGCCGCTGTGTTATCTTCTTCGTAGTATTCGGTGCTCGATCTGCTGGGCTATGTTTGTCCTGATCCAGATCCTGGCGTTTGGTCATCACTACCCTCGGGTTCTCGTGTGCCTTGGTCGTCTCCAAGCGCTGATGCCGTCCAGGTGTTCACGATCTCTCCCGGGCTTGCTTGCAATTGGGCTAATGACCTTTCCGTCTATTCTTCCACCCGGAACGCTGTGCCTCAGCCGCTAAAGTGTCACACTCCTCCTGGCTGATCTCCTCGGGGTCGACGTCGTCGATCGCCCCCTCAAACTCGTCGATGTCGGCTGTCAGCGCGTCGTAAACTTCATCGCTCAGAAACCTATCCTCGTCGCGCGCGCCACGCTCGTATCCGAGTAAGGCTTCCTCCTCGTCGTCGTCATAGTCCTAAGGGTATGCTCCATAACGTCCGTGGCCACGTTCGTCTCTGCACGTCGTGTCCAGCTGGATGAGCATCGCCGCCGTCGCATCATCTCATATGTACTCGTTGTTGCATTGCCCGAGAATAGCCTTGTGCTCGGTCATGCTGATATTGGCCACTTTTAATAGGAAGTACGTCCGCAAGTCTTCGCTTCTTCGCTCACTGTCGTATCTGTTGATAGAGACTTTAGCCGCTCATACTCCGTCTCTCGCCTCGAGATGTAGTCCTACACAGACTTCGATTTGTTGCGAAAGCCTCTGAAGAAGTACCTTCGAAAGCTTGCTGCTGCTGTAGTGGGGCGATCCGCTCGCGCGTTTGTCGTGCTGTTGCCACCGCCAGCTTCACTGCAACAAGTGGGTCTTCACCTGCTTTGTCCAACACTGCTTGCGTCGTAATCTCGGTCCTCTTCCTCGTGAGGTTCCACGCTCGTCCATTTGAGGAATTCTTGAGCTTGATCGCGTAGAGCTTCTGCAGCTTCTCTTCGTTCGGGTAGTAGCCGAAGACCACGCGCTCCTCGAACTCCTCGCCGTAGACTGGGTCGCCATTGTAGTGTACGACGCCCTCTTTGTCCATGAAGAGGGCCGCCATCTTGCCTGTAGTGATGATGTTGCTGTCTCTGATGATAATGTCGCCGTCTCTGAAGATGGCGTCGCCGTCTCTGAAAATGGCGTCTCAGTCCAGCTCGTAATAGATATCGTTGTCCCTGCTGCTGTCCGAGTCGTGGCAACGATTCTCGGCCAGGCTGCAGGTGATGATGCTCAGCGTGTTGATCGCTGAAGGAAGTGCGCAGTGGTAAAGCACTGCGAGAGCCTTGAGCGCCAACATATATCTGCATGGCCACTCACAATATGAATCTCGCAACCGTAGAACTGATCCAGCTCCAGGCCACCAGTGTAACTACATATCACAATATCCCTCCCGCCAGTACTTGATGCGAACACAACATAAGGTAGGATATGAATCTTTCTCTCCGTACTCAGGCTGAAACGTGAGTAGGTGCGCCCACCCTCCCACCCAGCTTATGAGCCACAGCGGCCACGGGCGGACGGGACACATAATTCATTAGCACCGTAAATCTCACATCCTCGCCTATCTGACTTTTGCACGTTTGTGGTCTAGGATGTTTTGTCTTCCATCTGCCCGTTTTCCCCTTCGGGTTGGGATTTGCCCCTCCCCCTGCCCCTCCTCCTAGACCTGGACGGGGCCGGTCGCGAGGTGTCAGAGCGTCTCAACTGGCCTCGGCGAGGAAACCCCAATCACTGGTTTTACCAAGGTTTTGGCCTCATTTTGGCCTGTTGGGGGGCCCCTGCTAATTAAGGCTCCCCTGTTGCTTTATCGATGTCCTCCAAGATTGCCCAAACATGGTCCCCAAGGCTCCCAAGGGCGCTCCAAGAGAGCCCCAGGAGGTGCCCAGGAGGCCCCAAGAGGCCCCCAAGAGGCCCCCAGGGTGCCCTCAAGAGGCCTCCAGCAGACCCCCAAGAGGCCCCCCACCCAAGACGCCCAAGAGGCCTCGGCGAAGAATGCCTACATCATAGATTTACCTTTTATGTTTTGGTCACAATTTCGCCTCCTTGGCAGGAGCATTGATTAAGATGGTTCCAGTAGCGCTTGGGAGAGCCCAAGATGACCACCAAGATGGCTCAATATATCCCAAGATGCTTCAAACTGGCCCCCAATATGCTCCAAGAAGCCCCAAGACCGCTCCAAGACGGCTCCAAGTGGCCAAACAACTCCCCCAGGAGGCCCCGAAGAGGACAATATCCTTCCAAAACCTTGGGAGCAACAAAATTTGTTGCTTCGCTTCCGATGGCCATACGAAGCTTCAAAATGACCCCCAGATGGGTCAAGAGGGTCCAAGAGAGGCTCAAGAAAGTCCCAAGACGGCCCCAAGAACGCCAAAGAATGCTCCGCCACAGGAGCGCCCAAAAGGCGACTTTTGGGGCTCCCGAGTGGCAGCGCTAGTTAATGCTCCTGTCTTGTTTGATCGAAGTCCTCCAACATGGCCCCATGAGCGCTCCCAGAGGTCCCGAAAACGCTTTTCAAGAGGGTCCCAAGAGACGCCCAGGAGGCCCCAAGAGGCGCCGAAGGGGCCTCCGAACAACTTCCAAAAGACACCCCGAAAGCCAAGAGGCTCCTCGACACGCTCCAAGAGGCCCTGGGGACCGCCAAGAGGCCCCCAAGACGCAAGAGGGGCCCAAGAAAGCCCAAAGACGGCCCCATGAACGCCCAAAAAATGTCCCACGAACGCTCCAAAACGGAGCCTTCATCTGCGTGCTGCCCACTTTCCCGATCGAGGCAAATCCACTGGGCATCGTCTCTGATGGGCTGGTGGGGTTACGCGAAACGTCTACACTTAAAAACCTGGATACGCAAAATAACCCTGGACCTCGTTCCGGCTTCTGGCACGACACCTTGGCGCGGTCTGCTTGACATTGCAACCGGTTCCGAAAGGCCTTTTATAAACGTTTCCCAATGCGTCCGCTCAAAAAACATAATTCAAAAGGGTCCTTCGGCAACTTTCATCAAGAACTTCCAAACTCCTTCGACAAGCCTTCGCACGAACTTCTGGCGCCTTGTCATCCGGGTCTTACATCCCACAAGTACATTCCACATATTTTTCCCAAGCTTGCGAGCTCCCCAGGCATGCTTCACAGCGTCCTGGCAGGCGTCTGCCACGGGCATTTCTTCGATCTTGCAAACTCCCCAAGCATGCTTTTTAGCGTCCTTGCATGCGTGTCCAACGGGCTTTTGTACGCGCTTTGGACTACGCCGCTATTGGGTTTCTCCCGGATAGCTCCTTGAAGAGCTAAGAGAGTCTCAGACTAGAAGCCGACAGACAGAGCTACGCTAGCCACTCGCCAAGGCTCCCGCTCAAGCATCCTCGCAAAGGCCTGCTTCAACTTGCAGCGCGTTCCGGCAAGCGTTTTCCTACTCGTTCCCAATGCGCGTGCCTGAAGCCTTTCGGCAGGTCCTTCGCAGCTCCTTCGAAGCTTGCTTTTCAAGGCAAATAAGCTCCTCAGACAAGCTCTCCAGCGTCCCGGTAACTGTCTCCCACAGACGTTCTCTTGGCTTGCAAACTTTCCAACCATGCTCTCCAGCGTCCTCGTATGCCTCTCCCACAAGCGTGTCACGTGCTTTGGATTACGTTGCTATCGCGCGCTTCGGACCCGGATAGCGCTGTGGAGAACTACGAGGGCCTACGCCTGGCATTCATACATATTCGTGAACGTCTACCGCCAGGGGCCGAAGTACTAGCCTACCTGGAAGATGTGCATTTGATATGCGACCCTGGTGAAATATTACTCGTATCACAACTCACAAAGCATACGCAGCGTCATGCTTGCAATATTGAATCGAGCAGACTGTTGTCTGGGGGAATACTTTCGCACCATGCCCAAATAATCAGGCGGGCCCACCGTCACTGGCATGGAGACGCAACAAAACATTGGAAAAGAAAATGATCAAAATCTTGTGGGCTCCATTTGGCACGAGAGAATAGTTTTTTTTTTTTGTTTGTTTCTTCTTCTTTTTTTTGTATGTGTTTTTTGTTGTTTGCACCATCATGATTGACGAGCGGGCAAAGCTGCTCAATGCTGCTCACTAAGCTCTCCTCTCGTCAAGTGTCGTGGATCTTATCATTTTCCTCTTATCATATATCTGCGTAACCCCAACGATGAATTTCTTGCTCCGCACTCTCCCCTCGGATGCTGCTGAACCGCTCGCCACCACCCACGACGCATTATCTGTATTCCGACAAAATTGTACAATACCTACAGAAGACGAATGGGATCAGAGCTTTTTGGGGTGTTGTATTCCGCGTTGGTGGTGCAAACTCAATGGCCGCTTCGCCTGTGTGGCATGGGCCTCTGGGGCTCGGCGCGCACATCGAGAGATGCATCTAAAGGCTGCCGCCTCTGCCGCCGACCCCAGATCGGGGCGATGCGTGTAGGTTTGAGCTGCTCTGGTGTTCAGAGCTTGCTTGGCGTCGCCGAGGCCGCCATTGCTGTTGCGGTTGCTCTCGCCACGGGTTGTGCAAGATGTCAAGAAGGTAGAAAGTTGGCACGCCGCGCATCTCTGTGGCAAGACCACAGGTGGGGGGATTGTGTACTGCATATGCCCCGCGACAACGCGTGGATAGATTTCAGGATTCTTGGGGCAGGTTCCGTCACCCGAATCGCGAGGAGTGGGCAAGATGAAAAGCAGGAAAGACAACAGCATGTGGGAGGCATTGTTCAACGGGTCGTTCTGGAGGCTGGCATCTCGGTGTCCAGTAGGATCGTTATGAAGGCCTTTTGGGGCCCTTTGGGCCCGTTTTGAGCTTTTCGCGGGCTCGAAAAAGTTGCGCGGGAAGACGTAGGGGTTCCCAGATGTACGTCGGGAAACTCAGGGGGCACGTGCCACGTACACGCAGATTTTCAGGTTTGGGGTTCGGTTCCATGCGGAATCTTTGGCCCAGGCGGCCCCTGGGCCCAAGCCCTCCCCAGATTGCATTTGGGCTGCTATTGGGGCATCTGGGGCTTCCAATACCTTCGGAGACAGTCCAAGTTGTCCCCAGACGGGTCCCCAAGCATGTCTGACGTCCCAGGCAGGCTGGCTCCGGTCGGACCCCCGAGCTGGTCGCAAGATGCCAAGATGGCTCAAGGGGCACCCCAAGACCGTCCACAGACCATTCTCTCCACCCTTTCTCATTCCTCCACCCCCTTTTCACTCCCGCTCCCAGACTCCGGAGCCACTTCCGAGGAACCCCCGCAATCAGGCCGAAAGAGGTTCTATGCATGGCGGGCCTCTCTCCTGGTTTCCTGGTTCTCATGTCATCTGACATCGTTTCCGGAGTCAACTAGGACCTAATCGCGCGTGTAGCGCGCGCGTATGGTATGTATGTATGTATGTATGTATGTGTATATATATATATGTATAGTTACACCAATACGTATATATATATATGTGTATATATATACATATATATATATACGTCCCGCGGTGCCTCCAAGTGGCACGTCCCTTGGCACGTCGCCTGGCGCGTCCCTTGGAACGTTCCGCGGCGCGTCTTCCTGGCATGTTCCATTGCTTGTTACCTCTGGGGCAGTTGCTATGTGGACTATGTGTTCAGGCAGCTCGCGCTGAAGATCCAGAACTGTTCGGTCAGGATTCGTATGCAACGGAGGATTCGATTCACAAGATTACAGACCACAATCGTGCCATGGCCTTTCGCAGTTCAACACGGCGAAGCACTTTACAGCCCTCGGCACGGTACATCAAGATCGATACACTCGCTCAGCATTGCAACCTGGCACGTTCCCCGGCACGTTCCGTGGCGCGTCCCGTGGCGAATCCCCCTGGCACGTCGCGCGACGCGTCCCCTGGCACGTCCCGTGGCACGTCCATTGGCACGTTCCGTAGCGCGTCCCCTTGGCACGTCCCGCGGTGCGTCCCCATGACACGTCCCCTGGCACGTCGCCTGGCGCGTCCCTTGGAACGTTGCGCGGCGCGTCTTCCTGGCATGTTCCCCTGTCAGTTAGTTACCTCTGGGGCAGCTACTATGTGGACTATGTGCTCAGGCAGCTCGCGCTTAAGATCCACAGCAGTTCGGCCAGGACTCGTATGCAAGGGAAGACTCGGTCCACAACACTATAGAGCACAATCGCGGCATGGCACATCGCAGTTCAACACGGCGAAGCACAGCACAGCCCTCGGCACGGTACATTCAGATCGATACACTCGCTCAGCATTGCAACCTGGCACGTTCCGTGGCGCGTCCTGTGGCGAGTCCCCCTGGCACGTCGCGCGGCGCGTCCCCTGGCACGTCCCGTGGCACGTCCATTGGCACGTTCCGTAGCGCGTCCCCATGGCACGTCCCGCGGTGCGTCCCCATGGCACGTCCCCTGGCACTTCGCCTGGCGCGTCCCTTGGAACGTTGCGCGGCGCGTCTTCCTGGCATGTTCCCCTGTCAGTTTCCTCTGGGTCAGCTACTATGTGGACTATGTGCTCAGGCAGCTCGCGCTTAAGATCCAAATCAGTTCGGTCAGGATTCGTATGCAACGGATGACTCGATTCACAAAATTGTTCACGCTTCGCGAATCCCCACCAGCCCATCCTAAAACAGCCACTTTAGCAAAGAGTACCGACTGTCGGGATTTGTTGGTCATCTTATCAGCAATGATGCCCAGAGGAGTTGCTTTGATTCGATCAGGGAAGTGTGGGAGCATACAGAGAAGCGAAGGACAGAGGATGCCGCCATATCCCAAGAGGGGGGGATGGAGGAGGAATCGGAGGAGGAGGTGGGGGAGGGGAGGAGGGAGGAAGAAGAGGGGGAGGCGGACGAGGAGGGGAGGACGAGCAGAAGGGCCAGAGGCCTCTTGGATGCATCGCGGAGTCCCTGGCATGGTCCCCTGTCAGTTTCCTCTGGGTCAGCTACTATGTGGACTATGTGCTCAGGCAGCTCGCGCTTAAGATCCACAGCAGTTCGGCCAGGACTCGTATGCAAGGGAAGACTCGGTCCACAACACTATAGAGCACAATCGTGGCATGGCACATCGAAGTTCAGCACTGCGAAGCACAGCACAGCCCTCGGCACGGTACATCAAGATCGATACATTCGCCCAGCATTGCAACCTGGCACGTTCCCTGGCACGTTCCGTGGCGCGTCCCGTGGCGAATCCCCCTGGCACGTCGCGCGGCGCGTCCCCTGGCACGTCCCGTGGCACAGCCATTGGCACGTTCCGTAGCGCGTCCCCTTGGCACGTCCCGCGGTGCGTCCCCATGGCACGTCCCCTGGCACGTCGCCTGGCGCGTCCCTTGGAACGTTGCGCGGCGCGTCTTCCTGGCATGTTCCATTGCTTGTTACCTCTGGGGCAGCTACCATGTGGACTAAGTGCTCAGGCAGCTCGCGCTGAGGATCCAATTCAGTTCGGTCAGGACTCGTATGCAACGGAGGACTCGATCCACAACACTATAGAGCACAATCGCGGCATGGCGCACCGCAGTTCACCACGGCGCAGCACAGCTCAGCACAGCATCGCAGCACGGTACAGCAATATCGATACACTTAGCATTGCATTTGCCCGTCATCCAATCAGGTGTCTTTGAAACATTGCCATGCCTTACATCACTGTATTCCTTTTCTTGGCTCGTGGGTCGAATCTGTTATGAGTCTCGCGCCCCATTCTACTCCTACTTTACTCCTAATATGCTCTATTCAGCACTGCTCTGCTCGTACGGACCCCCGTCTTTCTGCGGCAGGTGTCGAGCCGGATCGATCCGCGAGGGCCCCAGAGCCCGAAGCCGGGCGAAGATGTCCAGCGTCATCTCAGTTGCAGCGCCCACATCTTGGGGATCGGGGCCGGAACAGCACATCCGAGTCAAAGAGCAGCAGCCCAACAGCACAGTTGCATGCTTATGCTTATGCTTATGATTATGCTTATGCTTTTGCTTATGCTTATGCTGATTATTATGCTTATGCTTATGATTATGCTTACGATCTAGAATATGCTTATGCTATGTTTATGCTTATGCTTATGTTTTTGCTTATGCTTCTGCTTCTGCTTATGCTTATGCTTCTGAGGTGATTCTGCCTTTTCTCGTCCGCCGTTTCCTCGGGCGCCTCTTCCTTTCTTCTCTCCGCGGCCGTTCTCTCTCTCTCTCTCTCTCTCGTCTTTTTCTTCTTGCGCCCCTTGCGGGCGAAGGGGTCGCCTTTGCGGGCGAGGGGCTCGCCCTTGCGGGCGAGGGGGGTGCCGTCATCTTTGGCGGCGTGGCTCCGCCCAGGGCCCGGGTCGGGCTCCCGTCGGACGGCTCCCATCTGCCTCCAGTGGTCCGCGCCGGCCCGGGCGCCTGTTTTGTTTCCTCAGCACAACCGGCGAGGATTTTGCAGGGTGGGTGGCTCCTAAAACCTATGCCCAGAGGCTGCAGAGAGGCTGGGAATGTCAGACGCGGTGGGGGCGCGGTGGGGGGTGCTGGCGAGGATTTTGCAGGGTGGGTGGCTCCTAGAAACCTATGCCCAGAGGTCTCAGGGGGGCTTGGAATGTCAGACGCGGTGGGGGCGCGGTAGCGAGTTCCGGCGAGGATTTTGCAGGGTGGGTGAAACCTATGCCCAGGGACATCAGGGGGGCTGGGAATGTCAGTCGCGGTGAGAGCGCGGTGGGAGGTCCCGGCGAGGATTTTGCAGGGTGGGTGGCTCCTAGAAACCTATGCCCAGAGGCTTCAGGGGGGCTGGGAATGTCAGACGCGGTGGGGGCGCGGTGGCGGGTACCGACGAGGATTTTGCAGGTTGGGTGGCTCCTGAAACCTATGCCCAGGACATCAGGGGGGCTGGGAATGTCAGTCGCGGTGAGAGCGCGGTGGAAGGTCCCGGCGAGGATTTTGCAGGGTGGGTGGCTCCTAGAAACCTATGCCCAGAGGCTTCAGAGGGGCTGGGAATGTCAGACGCGGTGGGGGCGCGGTGGGGGGTTCCGGCGAGGATTTTGCAGGGTAGGTGGCTCCTAGAAACCTATGCCCAGAGGCCTCAGGGAGCTGGGAATGTTAGACGCGGTGGAAGCGCGGTGGGGGGTCCCGGCGAGGATTTTGCAGGGTGGGTGGCTCCTAAAAACCTATGCCCAGAGGCCTCAGGGTAACTGGGAATGTCAGACGCGGTGAGGGCGCGGTGGGGGGTCCCGGCGAGGATTTTGCAGGGTGGGTGGTTCTTAGAAACCTATGCCCGGAGGCTTCAGGGGGGCTGGAAATGTCAGACGCGGTGTCCCGGCGAGGATTTTGCAGGGTGGGTGGCTCCTAGAAACCTATGCCCAGAGGCCTCAGGAGGGCTGGGAATGTCAGACGCGGTGGGGGCGCGGTGGGGGGTCGCGGCAAGATTTTGCAGGGTGGGTGGCTCCTAGAAACCTATGCCCAGAGGCCTCAGGGGGGCTGGGAATGTCAGACGCGGTGTCCCGGCGAGGATTTTGCAGGGTGGGTGGCTCCTAGAAACCTATGCTCAGAGGCTTCAGGGGGCTGGGAATGTCAGACGCGGTGGGGGCGCGGTGGGGGGTCCCGGCGAGGATTTTGCAGGGTGGGTGGTTCCTAGAAACCTATGCCCAGAGGCCTCAGGGGGGCTGGGAATGTCAGACGCGGTGGGGGCGCGGTGGGGCGTCCCGGCGAGGATTTGGCAGGGTGGGTGATAGCTGTGCCCAGATGCCTCAGGGGGGCTGGGTCAGACGCGGCGGGGGCGCGGTGGGGGGTCCCGGCGAGGATTTTGCAGGGTGGGTGGCTCCTAGAAACCTATGCCCAGATGCTTCGGAGGGGCTGGGAATGTCAGACGCGGTGGGAGCGCGGTGGGGGGTCTCGGCGAGGATTTTGCAGGGTGGGTGGCTCCTAGAAACCTATGGACAGAGGCCTCAGGGAGCTGAGAATGTCAGACGCGGCGGGGGCGCGGTGGGGGGTCCCGGCGAGGATTTTGCAGGGTGGGTGGCTCCTAAAAACCTATGCCCAGAGACTTCAGGGGGGCTGGGAATGTCAGACGCGGTGGGGGGTCCCGGCGAGGATTTTGCAGGGTGGGTGGCTCCTAGAAACCTATGCCCAGAGGCCTCAGGGGGGCTGGGAATGTCAGACGCGGTGTCCCGGCGAGGATGTTGCAGTGTGGGTGGCTCCTAGAAACCTATGCCCAGAGGCTTCAGGGGGGCTGGGAATGTCAGACGCGGTGGGGGCGCGGTGAGAGGTCCCGGCGAGGATTTTGCAGGGTGGGTGGCTCCTAGAAACGTATGCCCAGAGGCCTCAGGGGGCTGGGAATGTCAGACGCGGTGGGGGCGCGGTAGGGGGTTCCGGCGAGGATTTTGCAGGGTGGGTGAAAGCTATGCCCAGAGGCCTCAGGGGGGCTGGGGGTGTCAGACGCGGTGGGGGCGCGGCGGGGGGTCCCGGCGAGGATTTTGCAGGGTAGGGCTCCTAGAACCTATGGCCGGAGACGTCAGGGGGGCTGGGAATGTCAGACGCGGAGGGGCGCGCGTGGGGCTCCCAGCGAGGATTTTGCATGGTGGGAGAAACCTATGCCCAGAGGCTTCAGGGGGGCTGGGAATGTCAGACGCGGTGGGGGCGCGGTGGGGGGTCCCGGCGAGGATTTTGCAGTGTAGGTGGCTCCTAGAAACCTATAGCCAGAGGCCTCAGGGGGGCTGGGAATGTCAGACGCGGTGGGGGCGCGGTGGGGGGTCCCGGCGAGGATTTTGCAGGGTGGGTGGCTCCTAGAAACCTATGCCCAGAAGCCTCAGGGGGGCTGGGGATGTCAGACGCGGTGATGGCGCGGTGCGGGGTACCGACGAGGATTTTGCAGGTTGGGTGGCTCCTGAAACCTATGCCCAGGGACTTCAGGGGGGCTGGGAATGTCAGTCGCGGTGGCGGCGCGGTGGGAGGTCCCGGCGAGGATTTTGCAGGGTTGGTGGCTCCTAGAAACCTATGCCCAGAGGCTTCAGAAGGCTGGGAATGTCAGACGCGGTGGGGGCGCGGTGGGGGGTCCCGGCGAGGATTTTGCAGG